>OY720345.1:3601623-4201623 GCA_963082975.1 Labia minor | reverse complement strand
CTCTTTTGACAAATTGAAATCGATTTTTCATCGACTTTTTATTGAGATATACATGATTTTTCATATGAATAAATAAAACTAAATGCCCCCAACGTTTTTCGTTGAATATGAAGCAATTAATCCATAAACTTTGTCAGGCTTATAGAAAAATTATTTTATTCTTTTTAATTCATGAGATAAACGTTATTTTATAAAAAAATTTTATATTTATATTATTTTAAATAGTCAATTCTTCCTTCAATTCCTCCATATTCTAGATCGGTAGAACTACTTTTTATTTCAAAAACCTCAATTTTCATTCCGAGGACTGGAGGGAATAGAAACCTATGCTCACACATACAATCAATAAAAGTGCAACTAGTATTAGGCAAACAAAAATTTTATTTACATGGTCTTGTAGATATTAGAATGTATCATCAATCTATAGCTACGTATCTATATTTGTTCTTATATTATAATTGTTATAAAAGAATATAAATATTTTACAGTTTTTCCGTTTAAAATAGCATGATTTCATTTTTAGATAATGTGAAGATGATACTGAATGCAAAATTAACTGATAGTGAAAGAGAAACCCGACATTGAAGGTTGGAAACAAACTGAAATGGAAATTCACTCGATTCCCTCTCATCTCTCTTTCCATCTCTTTTGTCTTTGTCGTTGGAAAATGGATTTGCATTTCTACTAGATTATTTATTTTACAATGATTGCCTTTGCACGATTTTAATAAATAGACTCACTTGGATCGCAATAAACCTTATAAAAAGGCATTATCATCTTGAATTAAATAAATACAAAACTTATCAAAATTTATTCAGATATTATTATTCTACTTATAATCTATACTAATATATAACTCTAATAATTAATTTTTTTTTAATTTTAACTATTTTAATATATTTATATATTATATCGAACTTAATGTGTATTTCGTAAAAACTATATTAATTATAGAATTAATTTTATTTTAATCATGAAATATTTATACGCGGAAAATTAATAAACCAACCAAAGGAAATCTAAATTTTAAATAAAATAATTACAATTAAAAAGTTTTATTTTTTATAATTTTAGCAAAAATTTTGATACAGTAACTAATGAATGTCCTTTAGTTACCCGTCGACCGTTTAAAGAATTTTGAAAACTCACTCCACTTCCTTGTCCCTGGTTGCAAATGCCCGATCCCCTCATCATGCTTGAGACGGGCCTGTGGTGACGTCCAGGAGAAAGTCTCCCCCCTTCTCCCCCCTCCACAACCGATAGGTAGGGGCGGGATTTAGATATTAATTGGAACGGGAACTCCCTCAAGGAACTCGATTCGTTTTGGATGCTAGTTAGATGCTTGATTGTTCGATTGCTTGGCTATGATGACGAGAGAGTGTGTGTGTGTGTATTTGCCTATGTATATTTATTATAAATAAACCATTTTATAGAAAAACCCAAACAAGAAGTGTTGTTGCTCTATCGAGATAATTTACCCCTAGACAACGATCCAACCCCTTCCGAAATCTCTACATATATATAGTTAAATAAAAATTTTTTTTTTTAGTTCAATTTAGATTAAATTATAATTTTCAATAAGATTTTCTTTATGTATGGAAGTAAAGTGATTTTTTTTTAATAATATAAAAGAATTTGAAAGCAGTTAAGCAAAGCTTTTTAATGACATCTCATAGATCTTTCGTGTCAGACGGAATCAATTTTTTTTTTTTAATGTTGAGATGATTTATTTTCGTATTCAAAACGTTTATTTATCACGAATTGATTTAAATAGTTTTTATAATAGAAAATAAATATAAATTAATATTTGAATGAAACAAAAAATCATCTTATATTAAAATTATTAACTATTAAATTAATTCTAAAAGATTTATTAAATAAATATAATTTTAAATAAAATCACTATAAATGAAGCATATATTAAAGAGAAATAACTTTTCTAGAGTTTGTATATAAAATGACTTGTTTTGAAAATAGAGAATTTTAGATGAAAAGAATAATATAGAAAATAAATTGTTTTGATATGTGAATGGAAGGAAATGTCAGCGCGTCAATTTTGTTTTTTCTTTCCCTTTTTAAGCCAGGAATGGAAGATGCTCCAAAATAACGAAGTGGAATTGTCTGTTCTGGATCTAAACAGATCAAGTGCTGAAACTTGTTTAGTTGACAGGAGTCTCTTCGAGTCCGAGAAGCTTTATTTCTCACATTGGGATCCTCTCTCTGCTCTCAAAGGACAAAGCGAATTGTGCCCCCCGGGTTGGCCCTCTTGCCTGTCTTCCAAGTCTCCGTGGATTGGTCCCCGGAGGGAGGGCCAAATCACCGTCACAAGGAAAATTTAGACAAGAGGTCAAAACAATTGATAGATTTTCTAACTTGTCTAATCCAAAAAAAAGAAGAATTTATTTAAAGATCAGATTGAAATATCCAAAAATTTTTACAAAATAAAAATTTTAATTTAATTTAATGATTGTAATATTTATTTTTATTAGCTAAACAAATTTAGATTATAATAACAAGAATAAACTAGTGAAACAATTTAAGAGGATTTTTTTAAATTTATTAAATTATTTTCTATATGTTAAATTCAAAATATTATAAATGTGTATATATATATTCAATTAAAATAACTTAAATCTTAGAAAAATACTTTTTTTTTGTTTTTTAAAATAAAAAATAAATAAATAATTTTTATATTTAATAAAAGTTTAAATTAAACATAAAAATATGTACTTAAAAAAATAATCAAGAGAGTAATATTGAAAAAATATTAAAATAAAAATCCAGAGACGAGAAAATGCATTTTAAAATTAAATTTACAAAGTTTATTAGAAAATAAGCACTTAATAAATTAATGGTCACTAATTCATATTCACCAAAGTTCATAAATATTTTATTAATTCAAAATAACAAATCTATATTATTGTTTAGAATCAATTTTGAAAGATAAAATTCAAATGAAATGTTTACTTAAGTGAATTTAATAAAACCTTTCTGCATGTAATCAAAGAGGAAGTGAAATTAAACAGTCGTTTCCAGGTTGAAAATTAATCATTTGTGTAAGAAAAGAATAAAATACTACCATATCGTTGGGATGAAGATATGCAAGAAAGCCAACAGCCACGATGAATCGCTCAATTTACTCACCTGAAACAAAAATAAGAAAAGAAACGTTAAAAGTTGTAATAGTACTCATTTATCATTTTTAAACGGGGGCTAATTTTGTTGATGCAATATAATTGTGTTTCTTTCATTATACTGTTTTTCTTAATGTTTACACATTAATTATGATGAACGAACTCTGTAATGATAGAAAAATGATTGGTTTTAAAAAACCTCTGACTTTGTACGTCCTACGCAAGAACAACGCCTATCAAGCCTGTTTTATCAATGAGGTGTCCTATGATCAGTAGAACGGGTCCTCTCAACCTTTATCTTGATTTTCTTGATCGGAGGCGCTATCAAGTAGCTTTTTCCCAATGTTGTTCCCGGAGGCTGGGTTGACTCCGTCCCATAGACCCCAGCTAGGGAAATTCCCTTGCCAGGCCTGGGACTTGAATCCAGGACCATGTGAATGTGAGGCAGGTTCGCTACCCACATAAATAATCTAATATATAATTATATTATACTAGTATTTCACAAGAGTAAAAATAGAAATTAATATAAAAATATAAGAAAGAAATATGATAAAAAATTTTTGCTAAAATTTAATTTTTAAAAAAAAAGTTACAATTGAATGATCATTCGATTAATAAATAATTATTTAGTAAAGTATTTTTTTTATTCAAGCATGAACCCGGGACCATGTGAATGTGAGGCAGGTTAGCTACTCACACATCCAATGGCGCCTTTTTGATTGGTTTTAACGTATCCAAAAATAACTTCTATATTTAAATAAATATGAATAGAATAAATAATTTAGAAAATTGTTATAATTTATTTATATCTATGATTTGTTTTAATAGTTAAATAAACTAAAATTAAAATTAGCTGGAGTGTCTCCACTCGACTATCTCGCAATTTGAATTGGATTAAATAACATAATATATTATATTTAAATTAAATTTAATTAATTATAAATTATAAATAATAAATAATAAATATTAAACCAGCGCATGTTTGGCTTTTTGTTGATGGCACCACGTCACGTGTTGGCGCGTGAGATTTGCAGTGTTAAAAAATTAATTCTGGTAATTTCAGCGAATCAATCAAGCTGAAATTCTATATATAGCAGTTTTATACAATTATTAATCATGTGAAAAATTATCAAACATATATCTTTATTTTTACGGTCACTTTAGAGGAAAAAAAATCAAAACGTTGTAGGTAATGACCCTCTTCCGGTTGAGCTACATTTCTCAAAAGTTGATAGAAAACTATGAATTTTGAATAATGTCCATGTACCAAATTTCATCATTCTAGCTCAAACCGTTTTTGCGTAATCTTGCCTACATACATACACACACACATACACACATACACACACACATACACACACACACACAGACATTTTTCTCAACCTTAGTGAAAATGATTCAGGAACCTTCAAAACGTATAAAAACATCAAAATCTCAACATCGAAAATTTTCGTGATCGCAATACTATCTCTGGCGAGATAGTAAAAAGAATAATTATCTTCTAAATTATTAGAGAAAAATAAAAATAAAAAACGCTGTACTCTCGGGTTGAATTTTTGATTAATGGAAGAAGGGTACTTTTTAAAAGTTTTTTTTCATCCAATTATCGATTTTTTTTTTTTTTTTTTTTTTGTGATAAAAAGCATACCAAAATAAATCATATCCTCAAAGTTTTAATGAATTAGTAAATTTTTCACCTAGACAATTTATGCATCCAACTAAATCCTAAATCTTTATTTCCAAGAGAGGGATAAGAAAAAAAAAAAAAGAAATGGATAAAGAAAACTTCTTTTTGAAAAAAATATTAAATTTTGATATTTTATCTAAGTTTGTAATAAGTATTAATTAAAAATACAAACGATAGATAGATATTTTTTTAAACTATAATTAATTAAAGATGAATCGAAATTAAAGGTCAATTTTTGCATCTCGTTGATTTATGTTTCGAAATATTTTTAAAATAAAAGGCGATTTAAATATCAATAAATAAATATACATATAATTATTTTCTAAATTTATTAAAATTAAATTAAATAGAAATTTATAAAAAATAAACTATATACATATATAGTGTATGATATTTTAAAAATATCATTAATAATAAAAAAAAAAAAAATATTATTTAAAAATAAATTTATTTTTGGAAAGGATTATTATTGTAATACGTTTGTTGAAAAGAGACAAGGGCATTCGTTCATGGGCTACCGTCGAGAGCAGACGGACTGTATTAGAAGAAATAAGCGGGAGTGTCCTCCCCTAGACTTTCCCGCATATAAATAGGTATAAAGAGTTGTGAATGAATATTTAGAATGTGTAAACTTGGTATCTAAAAATATCCATAGGTGAAATTTGGTGTGAAAACAATACCTCCATTACTATCGTCGGTCGGTAAAAAAGAAACGCTACTTGTATAGGTAAAATGTCACTTCCGGTAGTCAGATCATGATGAAATTTGGTATCTCAATTTTTTTCATATTTTTAAATCTATATACAAAATAGGAAGCAAATATCTCGAAGCAAACTGGTACTTTACTTGAAAGGTAAACGCAACCAGTGTAGGTAAAGTACCACTTCCGGTTAACCGATTTTGACGAAATTTTGATAGAAATCTACAAATTGTGAATAATATCGGTGTACCAAATTTAGAAGTCCTAGCTTGATTAGTTTTTGAGTAAATTTGCTTACAGACATTACATACATACATACATACATACATACATACATACATACATACATACATACATACATACATACACACACACAGACATAATTCGAAAAATGGTATTTTTCGACTCAGGGAGGTCTAAAACGTCAAGATCTATCGAAATCTCGAAGTCGAAATTTTTGACGATTCCAATACTTCCCTTATACGAAGTATGCGGGAAAGTAAAAAAGGACCACCATTACACTCGGTCGTCCACGGACTATCTCCTACGAAAGGTCCGGCTACATTATTAACAAAAAATATTGTTTTCCGAGAAGGATTGTTTTTTTATTTTATAATTCAAAAATTAAAAAATTGTTTACACACAAATATTGGTTTAGTTATAACTTTTATAAAACGTCTTCCTATTTTTATTTTATAAAAAATAAAAAAAAAAAATTTCTGTATATAATTTTATAATTTAAAATCTTTACATTTAAATCTTTAAAGGTTTTAAAAATTTATATTTAAACATTAAATATAATAAATCTTATTATAAATTTAATTCTTAATGATAAATTTAATATTTTTTTTCTTTTTTG
Organism: Labia minor; assembly: GCA_963082975.1. Lineage (NCBI taxonomy): Eukaryota > Metazoa > Arthropoda > Insecta > Dermaptera > Spongiphoridae > Labia > Labia minor. The sequence goes on along the minus strand of OY720345.1, from coordinate 4,195,243 downwards.
TAGATCTCCAGATCAGTTCACGCCGATTCAAAGTCCACCCTTTTCCATTACACACGTATGAGACCAACCCTTCTTTTTCTTAGATTTTCCCCTTCGATATTCACCCATATACAAAAAAATCATCACAATATATATATATGATTATAACATAAATCATGAATCAATATTAATTGATTGTAATTTGTATTTACAAAAAACAAAAAAAAAAAACAGTTCAGTATTTAATGAAGAAGAATGATGAACTTTAAGAAAATCAATTAAATAAATGAAGAAATGTATGTGTTATATTAAAAAAGTAATATTCTTAAGATCTAGGTCAGTGGAATAATATTATATGAGATAATTTATAACAAAGTTTTACAAAATAAATAAATAAATAAAAAGCATAACTCCTTGAAGTTTATCCGATTCAAGTGTATGTATGTATATCTTTGAAAACATGCAATTGGATGCTATTTCAGGGGTGGATCGATATCGTTGGGAGATATTTTAGGGTGAACAAAAAGGGGGGGTATCGCCAAGCGAAATGCCCACCTCGTTGATCTCTGGGTGACCTAATTTCCAAATGGCACATCATCCCATCTTGTGCTGTTAACCATTCATTTCCAACTTAATCACCAACTGCATTCCTCTTTTAATCATATTTATTTAAATTTATGTAAATGAAAATGAATTTCCTTGCTGGTTCAAAAAGAAATTAACATTAGATGACACTTGAGGCAGAAGATAAGAACTTGTTTAGGAAAAGTGATGAGGGGAGGAAGCACTTGTAACAAAAAAAAAATTATAGTAGATTATTATACCTGGCAAATAATAATAGCTACATCGCGGGAATTGCAAACAAAATAAAATACTGTTAGGATTCTCTCAGGAAGAAAACTGTGAGGATTTCCTGCGTAAAAATAGGCAGTATTGTTTCTTTGTGTTTATACGGAGTCATTTTTACCATCTCGCCAGAGATAGTATTGCGATCACGAAAATTTTCGATGTTGAGATTTTGATGTTTTTATACGTTTTGAAGGTGCCTGAATCATTTTCACTACGGTTGAGAAAAATGTCTGTCTCTCTGTGTGTATGTATGTAACCAAGATTACGCAAAAACAGTTTGAGCTAGAATAATGAAATTTGGTATACGGGAATTATTCAAAATTCGTAGTTTTCTATTAACTTTTGAGAAATGTAGCTCAACCGGAAGAGAGTCATTACCTACAACGTTTTGATTTTTTTTCCTCTAAAGTGACCCTAAAAATAAAGATATAGGTTTGATAATTTTTCACATGATTAAAAATTATATAAAACTGCTATTGGTATAAAATTTCAGCTTGATTGAATCTCTGAAAGTACCATAATTAATTTTTTAACACTTCAAATCTCACGCGCCAACACGTGACGTGGTGCCATCAACCAAGAGCCAAACATGCGCTAGTTTAATAAATATTATTTATTAATTTCAATTTATAATTTATAATTAATTAAATTTAATTTAAATATAATATATTATGTTATTTAATCCAATTCAAATTGTGAGATAGTCGAGTGGAGACACTCCAGCTATATATATATATAATTCAAAGAGAAAAAAGAAATAAATACATTAGAAATCAATAATTTATAGGTAAATATTATATCATAAACCATCATTGATAAGAAGAGAAGAGTGAATTTGAGTAAAAATCAAAAAAAAAGTGATTACAATTTTTAAGAATATATCGAAAGTAAGTAATAATATATAGATAGAGTGAGACAGAAAAAAAGAATAAAAGATTTAAGAGAAACTTTTTCTTTAAATGCAGCATCTTAAGAAAGGATCAGGACTTTTTTAATCAGAGATTATTTACGAATGCGACGCTACAGGTAGATAAATAGAAATTGAAATAAAATTAGAGATCAAGTTCAAGTTAAAATATAATAAGAGTTGTTTAATCACATTGTTTTTTCAAAAGATTTACTTAATTGTATTTTTTATCAAATTTTTTTTTTTTTTGTTTTTTGAAAGAAGTATTTTCAGATCTTTTGAAAGGATGATATGCAGTGAACTTGGTGATGATGGACTTACGATCACATTGTCATGCACGGAAACAATGTTTTCTTCTTTTCGAGTAGGACGCGGTCGTTCTGTTTTCTTAAGGTTTGACACAGAATCGGATCAACTCCAAACCTCTGACTTTTGTACGTCCTTCGCAAGGACAACGCCTATCAATGAGGTGTTCAATGATCAATAGAACGGGTCCTCTCAACCTTTACCTTTTCTTGACCAGAGGCGCTATCAAGTAGCTTTTCCTCAATGTTGTTCCCGGAGGCTGGATTGACTCCGTCCCATAGACCCCAGCTAGGGAAATTCCCTTGCCAGGCCTGGGATTTGAACCCAGGACCATGTAAATGTGAGGCAGGTTCGCTACCCACACACCCAATGGAGCCTTCTAAAATTTATTATACTGATAAATAATCTAATATATAATTATATTATACTAGTATTTCACAAGAGTAAAAATAGGAATTAATATAAAAATATAAGAAAGAAATATGATATCAAATCTTTGCTAAAATTTAATTTATAAAAAAAAGTTACAATTGAATGATCATCCGATTAATAAATAATTATTTAGTAAAGTATTTTTTTTTATTCAAGGATGACTAAAGCGATTGCAAGAGAAAAAAAAACGTCTATTAATCTTTAATTCCTTTCACTTATTCATGAAAAAAGAGTTCGGCATCCTATTAAAGTAGAACAATATGATTTGCAAATCCGAAAAAAAAAAAAATAAATCATTGATTTCTTTATATTAATGATGAATTGACATTTATTTATTTATTTATTAGTATATCATTCAGATTAAATAATATTTAATTGTGCCCTATGAAGATTGATATAATAAAATATGATAAAAGTTTAAAGTTGTTTGTTGTTGTTTTTTATTTTTTTATAATAAAAGAGCTCTAATATAAATAATCCATGGTAATTGAGGTGGAAAATCAATCACCAAAAAAGTGTGTAGTGTAACTATGTGTTAAAACAAATAATAAGGCAGCACGCTTAGATGGTAAATAGAGCAAGAGGAAGGGATAGAATTTCGTTCTGTTTGAATGAGCCAACAACCAATTCCAAAATAGTAAGTGATATCTTGAAGGGAATGGTGGAAGGGAAGTTGAAGGAAGCTATCAAGTCAATATCTCGATAGTATACAATGTATATACGATCCATTGCAAACATAAATTATAATTAAATGTCTTATGAGGACGAGCAATTAATTATAATTTCCATTTCAATTACCATACTAGAGTTTACTAAGAGTAAGTTATATAGAGGAAGTAATATATAAGTTTTATTAATTGAATTAAGAATAGATTTAATTTTAAATTAAAAAAAAAAATAAAAGAATTATATTTTATTAAATTAAATTAATAATTTACAAGTTGCACATTAAACTTGTTAAACTTAAAATTTAAACTTCTTAAACTGAGAAGATTAAAGGGATCATTTTTTAAGTTTTTTAAAAGTTTGAACATTTGAATGAATTTAAACAAATTAGAGCGTATTTTGATTTAATGAGATTAAAATAAACAAAGTTATCATAATTCTCCATTTGAAAATAAATTAAATAGATTATAGATCGAAAATTATAAATATATAAATATAAATAAATAAAAGAAAACTAATCGTAAATTTTAATAAACCATGAGCATTACATTTTGGAGTAAAGAATTAAAAAAAAAAATAATAAGCTGGAGTGTCTCCATTCGACTATCTCGCAAATTTGAATTGGATTAATTAACACATAAATATAAATAAAGAAATAAGTTGACCTGTGGCCAGGTCCGAACCGACCGACGGTTTGAAGTAAATTAATTTCCAGCTACAGAAACAATTTCAAATAATTTTAATATATCTATTAATGTAATAAAAAACAGATATGGATAAAACATAAATATTTTTAATTTTATTTTATTTATAATATATAGCTGAAGTAGCCGGCGTTACCCGAGGCTGTGACGTCATGAAGGGCTGGGTGACGTCATATAATTTTAAATTAAGAAAAACATAATGAAGATGATTTTTCCCGAGGATAAAACCAATACATTCGTGGTGATATGTAAAAAAATCTCCTTATGTGAAATTTGGTGCGAAAATAACCCTTCCCTTCTTATCGTCGATCGCTAATACTACCACTTCCGGTTTCCGGATTTGTACCAAAAGTTGATCCATTCATCCCACTGATGCATTAAGTAAAGATACCAAATTTCATCAAAATCGGTTGAGCCGTTCAGGCTGTACACATTTATACGGACAGACGGAAGGACGGACGGACGCACGGACAGGCATCATGCTAAAAATACTTTTTTCTGTTAAGAAAATGCATGTTTCGTGGTGATATGTAAAAAAATCTCCTTATGTGAAATTTGGTGTGAAAATAACCCTTCCCTTCCTATCGTCGATCGCTAATACTACCACTTCCGGTTTCCGGATTTGCACCAAAAGTTGATCAATTCATCCCACTGATGCATTAAGTAAATATACCAAATTTCATCAAAATCGGTTGAGCCGTTCAGGCTGTACACATCTATACGGACGGACGGACGGACGGACGGATCACTTCCGGTTTCCGGATTTGCACCAAAAGTTGATCAATTCATCCCACTGATGCATTAAGTAAATATACCAAATTTCATCAAAATCGGTTTAGCCGTTCAGGCTGTACACATCTATACGGACGGACGGACGGACGGACAGACATCATGCTAAAAATACTTTTTTCTGTTAAGAAAATGCATGATTCGTGGAGATATGTAAAAATCTCCACATGTGAAATTTGGTGTGAAAACAATACCTCCCTTACTATCGTCGGTCGGTAATATATATATATATATATATATTATATTTAAATTAAATTATAAATTAAAATCAATAAATAATATTTATTAAACCAGCGCGTATTTGACTCTTAGTTGACGTCACGTGCTGGCGCGTTAAAAAAGTGTTAAAAAATTAATTCCGGTACTTTCAGCGATTGAATCAAGCTGATTTTCTATATATAGCAGTTTTATACAATTTTTAGTCATTTGAAAAATTATCAAATATATATCTTTTAGTTTAGAGGAAAAAAATCAAAACGTGGTAGGTAATGACTCTCTTCCGGATGAGCTCCATTTCTCAAAAGTTGATAGAAAACTACGAATTTTGAATAATGCCCGTAGGTATTACCAAATTTCATTATTCTAGTTCAAACCGTTTTTATGTAATTTTGTCTACATACACAGATATTTTTCTCAACCTTAGTGAAAATGATTCAGGCACCTTCAAAACGTATAAAAACATCAAAATTGCGACATCGAAAATTTTCGTGATCGCAATACTATCTCGTGTGAGATAGTAAAAAAAGAGTCCCATATACTTCCCTTACTATCGTCGTGCGGTAAAAAGGAAAAAAATGAATCTTTGAGAATTTATTTTTATTTTATTCCAGTAATCGAAAAATTATCACCTTATAATAAAGTGATTTGTAATCTTGTGACAAACAATTTTTTTGTAATATGTTCTAACAAACAACGAATTTATATTAACTTTATTTACAAAAAATTATAAAAAAAAATTTGGGATTGGTATGTAAAATAATTCTCCAAAAAATAAACAACAACGAGAATTGAAAATAAAATTTTGTTGATTTAATAATTAATTTAATTTAATTAATAAAGAGAAGGAAGAGAAAATTAAATTAAAAAATTTATGGTTGATAAATATTTGGAAATGAAGTTGGTTGGTTAAAGAACAATCATTCGATAATAATTTTTCGCGAATTTTCGCGACTGTTATCAAGTAGTAAGTGGTCGATTAGAGCGAATAGCTAGAAATTTGTCTTTTTTATAGAGCCCTTTTCTTTATTTAGTCTCATGCCACTATAGAAATGAAGATGAAGATAAGAGACCATTCCAATGACAAACCTACGCTAAGCGAAATGTCATTTACCAGATCTGAAGAAATTTATTACTATTGCAAAAGTAGAAAATAATAATAATAATTAATTTCAATTAATGACATGTGAGATCAAATTTTAATTTAATTTGAACTTTTGCAATGCATAATTAAATGATCACAATTCAAGAAGATCTTAATAATGTTGATTTTATAATTACGAAAATAAAAAGTTAAATTTATACATTTTATCATTTCGACTAATTGATCAATGTAGAATTTTCAAATAAATTTCTATTTCGTTATAAAAAGCTAGTACGATTTTTTCTTTTTAATTTATAAATTAAATTCTCTATTAAGAAATACAATTTAAAAATAATTTAAGTAATCATTTAAGTTTATTTGGAAATGTGTTAAAATAAAATAAAATAATTTTTTTTTAAGAATAAAAATAAAATATTATTTATACTTAAGTTAGAGGGTCATTCAACAAGTTCGCTCGCTTCCAAAGGCTGTCAAAACAAAACTAGTGAAGGGAATTGACTGAAACTTTGACAGTAGGCTAGTAAACGAATGTACTACATGATGGTAAAACACCTTTGTGATAGCAGCGCCATCGGGCGGTGAGGCTAAGTACTTGTTGAATGACCATCGTATTTCATATTCATTTTTGGTTTACAAATAGTAGTAAAACAAAATATGCAATATTCAATTATCTTACAAATTGTGAGGAAAATAATAAGAATTTATTATTTATTGACTGACAATACAAAAAATTTCGACTAATATATATGTCCATGTACATCTAGATAAATTTCTCATTGTAAAATTTACGAGATGAATACTAAGCATAGGAGAGAGAGAGAGAGAGAGAGAGAGAGAAAAGAGAACAAAACAATTTAAAGTTTCCGCAGGGAAGAAACTTTTTAAAAGGATAAATTATCATGGTGATGCAATTAAAAAGATATTCATATTATTTTTATTCAGAATCATTTTATACAATATATCGATTGTTTGTTTAAGGAAATAGAATATATTTAGATTATTCATAGTTAAGTTTAAAATGGATTGGCAGGATTTTCGTATATATTTGAATATATTAAATAAAAAGGTAAACAATATGCAGAATATTTTGTCTAAGAGAAGGTCATAAAACTTGTAAATTGCCTAGAGATTTGCTATTATTAAATTATCTATATAGAAAACTTTTTACCTAAAAAGCTAAATGGACGACTTTTGTTTTATCTGTCCCAAATATATACATATTTTCAACTATTTTCAGATATATAAAAGAAAAATTTAATTATCATCAATTATTTATTATTATTATTATATCAGTTTATTTTATCATAGCAGTATAATAGAAAAATTTTGTTATTATTAATCATGACTTGAAAAATAATAAAATATAATAAATATAAGTATATGTAGACCTCTTGAGTAAAATAGGTCTATAAATGGTGGTATTATAACTACTCGTTTCATCATTTCAAAAAGAACATAAATATAACCATACCTCCCTTACTATCGTCGGTTAGTAAAAATATATAATAAGTATTTTAAAAAATAAATAATAAGATTTAAACATGATTAATTTGTGAAATAAAAATATGGTACACTTTTTTGACTGAAAAGGTACTTCAAGATTATTAATATTCAGTAAAAAAAAAGCACTAACAACCAAAAATATTTACTCTTCATCGATATCTGTTCATTAAATGATAGAGCTTGTTTAGCATTAAGAATGATTTCAGTTTATACGAAGTTGATAATTCTATATATATATATATATATATGTAGAATAATTTAAATAAGTTGACATGTGGCCAGGCGCAGAACCGACCGACGGTTTGAAATAAATTAATTTCCAGCAAACAAATTCAAATAATTTTAATGTATCTATTAATGTAATAAAAAACAGATAGGCATATAACAGAAATATTTATAATTTTATTTATAATATATAAGGAGGCCATGGCTGTGACGTCATGAAGGTCTGGGTTACGTTATATAATTTTAAATTAAGAAAAAACTAATGAAGATGATTTTTTCCTAGGATAAAACTAATGCAAAGTGTATGATTCGTGCAGATATGTAAAAAATCTCCTCATGTGAAATTTGGTGTGAAAACAATACCTCCCTTACTATCGTCGGTCGGTAAAAGACGGTTGAAGATAAACTTGATCTTTTTTATTGTGTTTTAGTAATTCATATTATTTTAAATATTTTTAATATTTGTTTGTTTTTAAATAAGTATTTACAATTTTATTCCGTAATTTGAACAATAAATAATAATAGATATATTTTTATTTAATCGGATAAATAGTAAATATGATAAATGATAAATATATATTCATATTATAAATATTTATATTTAATATATGAATATATAAATTAATTTAAATTACATTTAAATCAAACATAAAAGAACCATACGTACTAAACTAAATATAATCAATGATTTAGTTTTTATATACAATAAGAAAGAATCCAAGTTTTCGAGTTACTATTAGACTTGATTTGTAATTAGAATATATTTTTAAAAAAAATCTATATTTGTCTATTCTATTGGCCATAAATCGAATTTCGAAATGAAAACTTTTTAAATAACTTCATTTCAATGATTAATGTGTGCAACTTGAATTATCGTATTAAAATTTAACCAGCTGTAAGTTCTTATCTTATTGTTAATAGTTTATAAAGTTGCAATGGTGACAGGGGGTGGGGGTGGGGGTGGGGTGGGGTTGTTGTGAGAAAGGAGGAAAGAAGGGAAAGAAGGGAAAGAGGGGGTTGCTATACCAACAACCAACAGTTCCTGGCCCATTTGCCAATGATAATAACGCTGGATAGTGAAAGCTAATGATCTATGGCGACTGGAGACGATTATTTATTATCATATCTTAGCTAATATAAGCCGCAGCAAGTCTTCATGTGTCCCCTGCTCGGCTCTGGTAATTTATTTGTATGTATTATACGAGAAAGATCGATGCCAATTGGGAAAGATAAGACGGATAGGGACAGCGGCTGGATATTTTGCCTGGCAAATTGGTTTAAACAGTCCTGGTACTACTTTATTAAGATTAAGTCAACTTCCGTTTTATGAGATCCTTCAAGGCATTTTCCATTTTGCAAAAATTAAAACCAGGAAACGATTGTCTATTCATCATTTTAGATAAGCAATGTACAACAAAAATTATATAATCGATTTATTATTTATTAATAGAATAAAAGTAGGTAATTATATTCATATATCTAACTTAAATAAATAAATATATAATATTAAAGATTTGTCGGTACTAGTTAAATATAATATAAAATTTTAGGCTAATAATAATGTTGAATTCGAATTTGCTAAGCTCTAAGATAATTTCATTACAAGAATTATGTTTAATTTATTTCAAAATAAAAAATAAATTTTTGATTATTTATTATTTGGAATAAGCAAAATGGTTATTTAAACCGATCTCTTCATACTTCGTAGTCATTCGACTAGTTCATATAATCAGAATTTGGTGTGAAAACAATACCACTCTTCCTATCGTCGATCGGAAATACTACCACTTCCGGTTTCCGGATTTGCACCAAAAGTTGATCAATTCATCATAGTGATGCATTAAGTAAATATATCAAATTTCATCAAAATCCGTTGAGCCGTTCAAGCTGTACACATAGATACGGACAGACGGACAGACGGACAGACATGATGCAAAAAATACTTTTTTCTGTTAAGAAAATGCATAATTCGTGAAGATATGTAAAAATCTCCACACGTTAAATTTGGTGTGAAAACAATACCTCTCTTACTATCGTCGGTCGGTAAAAATGACATGCTAATTAACAACCATTAGATAATAAGAATTAAATTAAATAATGAAAATTTAAATTTGTAAAAACTATAATTAAAAAAATGAATGAAAAAAAAAATTACTATGAATTCATTTGAAAGATAAAAATTAATTAACTACTTGTACATATTTTCAATTTAATATTCTTCTCTTTGGTATATTGTGTCATTAAAAATTCGTATTATGAGTTAAAAAGTAAGATAAAATATGCAATATAAAACCAAATTTCATTTACGAATAATTATTTTATAATAAAATTAAGATAAAAAGCCAAAGATTAGAATAAAATATTGGAGTTAAGAGGCCTGGTAACTACATATACCTACCGTCATTAATTTCAATCGTAGGGCAACAAAGAATATAATAAACCAGGCAGCTCAATTATACCATTATGTAAAATTTAAACCAAAAAACGTTATAATACATATATTTAATATAACACTAACTTAAAGAGATTAAAATCTTATGTTAATTTGACTACAAGTAAATTTAATAATGAAATATTATATCATCCAACAGAATTTCATTTACAGTTAAACTAAAATATAATAAATTTATATTTGAAAAAAAAGAAAAAAAAAATTGAAGTGTACATCACAAAAAAATCCAAAGAGATTGCTCTTAAACTCTTTATAATTTTTTAACCACAAGTTAATCTTAATTTTATAAGTTTTATTTTCATTTATCATTTTATTTTTATTTCTTTTTTTTTCTTTTGTTTGTATTTGAAGATCCGATAAAAAAATAAAAAAAATTTATAATTTTATATTGAATCATCAAAAGTGCTCCAAGTTAAAAAAAAATTTCGTAATTGTGTATTGATGAGGTTGAAAAATTGAATTATAAAATGATGAATAAGGATGAAAGGAACATTTCCTCCTGTCGACAGGATCGAATTGTTACCCGGTAGTTCAACTCTATCCGATTACTTCAATTATCATTCTTGAGTGTGATTAACTCAAATGAATTGCAATTTTGGCAAAGGGAGAGAACTGACTCTCTTCAATTATCCATCCTACTCACCAATGGAAGCCAGCAAATCCCTTGCCTCATTCTACTCCTCTCTCCTCTTCCCTTTCTCCAGTTGCTCAAAACTTAGATGGATACAATTGAAATCGAATTACTATCTAAAAAGCAACAAAAGATATGTGAACATCGATCAATAAATACAATTGAAACTATTTATTTAAAAGATTTTTTTTTTTTTTGTAATCTCTGATAATCAATACGACGATGTTAGATCATCTGTCAGAAAATGAAAAAAAAAAACAATAATATAATAACAAGAAAAAGTATAAAAGATAAATAGCTATCAGATTGATGATGTAAATGTTAAATTTTCATTTGATATACTCACTATTATAATAAAAATTTATATAATGATTAGATTTAGTTTAGAGTTTGGATAATAAGCAGAGACTTACAATCTAAGATCTATTTTCTAGTTTGTTTTTTTAATAAACCTTTTTTAACATAAAAAAGAAATAAATAATATTTTAAAATTATTTATATACAAAAGTAATTTGTTGCTTTTGAATCTTTTAAATTCTAATGCCATACGGACGTTAAGGAGTACATTTATAGGTAAATGAGAGGTGGAAGGGAATTCTATTAAAATTCCTGACGAACCTTCACAAATTGTATGAATCACAATTACAATTCGAGACGTTAAATGTGACAAATATATATTAAGATTTAACTTGGTTTAATCAAAAATACTTCTAATAAGTATATTTTATATATATATAATTTAATTTTTAAAAAAATTATCTAAAAAATTAAAATAAATTATTCAAATTTAATAAATTTAAATACTCGAAAATAAAAAGAAAATCAAATCGATTGTTCTAAAATAGATTTTCAATTCTTTTGGGGTCTCTGGGCCATATTTCATTTTTATAACTATAACTATAGTCTTGAATGCCATATTTTTTCCTCAAAATTTTATATTCTATCAAAAAAACAACTTTTTTTAAAGATATTAAATCTATAGATATTAAATGAAATAGAAGAATTGAAATTGTAATAAATATTGTTAATATATGAATATTTTTAGAATTATGCATAATTCATAAAAAAAAGTTAAAATTTTATGGACCAAGGGTTGATTAACACACATCAATCCTATATATATATATATATATATATATATATATATATATATATATATGATGGCAATATATTTGTTCAGGTGAGTTGAATTAATTATGGCACGGAAAACTTCCAGTGTTTTTATTTGTTTCTTTAAAGTAGGAATAAAAACCTCGTCGTGTGTGCCTTCGACAGGTCACTTGGCGACGATTAAGATATCCTTTATATTATTGAGAGGTATTTGAGTTTAATCAGTAAACTGAAAATAATGGATCCCTAAATAGTTGGTAAATCTTGTTGAATTTGTTTGAATATTGTTGAATGTTAAGTAAATCTCCATTAAAAAGATTATTGACGACCGTGAATTACCAGTCTCATTTTAATTATAAAATAGTATAAGCAAGTAGGGTATTTAAGCCTTTTGCTTAATAATAAATTTGACGAGTCCATGATAGGACTTACTTTATAAACACATTTAACAATACTTTAACAATATATTATATAATTTTAATAATTTAAATACTACCTGGATTTATTTAAATTATAGTAAATTACAATATTATATTATTAAATTATATGTAAATTAATTCAATTAAATCATTATACATTATTAGAGAAAAATCAATAAATATATCAATAAAATTATTTCAATTCAAATGAAATGTTAATTGTATCATGGATATATATTATAATTCCAAATTTTTAAAAAAATTTTTAAATATGTAAAATGATAGATCTTTAATACTCATGGCCATATAAATTCATCAAGTTAACATTAACCAAATGAATAAATTTATTATTGATCAATAAATTAATTGAAAAATTCGTAAATATATATATTATGAAAAGAAGAGCAATTCATTAAATTTAGATAAATTCATTTAATTATCAGCAGGTAAATGAAATTAACCCTGACAAAAAAAAAATGGAATTAAATATGACTTAATATACTAATAAATCAATTATTCCTGAATTTAAATGTAATAATTAAATCTAAATGTAATAATTATTTACTTAGTCAATTGGTTTCGAATGATGATGTAGAAGTTTGACACTGCTGTTTGTTTTGACGAAAAGAATAAAATTGAAACCCATTCATATTTACTCGAATAATAAAGTCAAATGAAATTTTTTATACGCTTAAAATCTTTAAATAAATAGAATAATCCGTTCTATTATTACGTCAAGGATTATTTAAAATAAAAAATAAATATTTTTCATATTTTTCTATTATAAATTTAACTAATTATTAAAAAAATGTAATAAATAAATATTATAAAGTTGTTTTTTTTCACTTAAATTATGATTTAATACTTATAAAAATATATAAATTGTGGTTATATAATAATAATAATATATGATGAGAATACTCTCTCTGATCCCAAAACGAATTAAAGTTAAATATCTGAAAATGATAATATTAATTAATAATTAATACATCAATATATGAAGCACATATGAGAAATTATATATATAATTCTATAATATATACAAGATAAGTGAATGTAATAAAAAATAAAGATAAATATTATTAATTCTACATTATCGGAAATATATGTAAATATTTAAATTAAAATTTATCAAATTAAATTTAATATACCTACTATATATAAAAAATATATAAAATAATACAAATAAATACATTTTTATTATGATTTCTAATTCCAATAATTATTTTTAATATTTGAAATCACAGAATTATAATATTATTTTATCTATACGTAAGAGAGAGAGAGAGAGAGAGATATTGTTATATTCATAGTGAATAGTATTTTAAAATAATAATTAATTAATTAAATTAAATAAAGAACAGATTGCTCTTTTAATAATCCTTATTAGGATCGTCATATCATGTAGCAAGACTAATGTTAAGTTTCAAGTAGAAAGATGATTGGTTGCCTACTTTTCGGGGGATGAGCTTGAAGAGGAGGAATTATACTCGCATATTTAGGTATAACCATTTGACTTGAACTTTAGTATGTAGAGAGGGTTGTTAAATATAATAATGATTCTAAAGGTTGTTATATAATAGTCTATAAGAGGGAATTCCCATGATGAACTTCGTGTAAGTTGAAAAAGAGACTGAAAAGAGATTTTCAATGATTTATAATACGAGAGATTGAAAAATTAATTTGTATGAATAAATATATGAATAAAATACTTGAACTTTACATTATTTAAATAATTTTATTAAATGATTTATTTATCTAGTATATATTATCCATTTTGAAGTGAACAAACATATTTAAGTGATATTTATTTATTTAAATTTAATAAGAAAAAAAAGTAGTTGTGAACGAAACTCAGGATTAAATTTAATATTTAATCTACTAAAACAAGATTTTAATTTATTTATTAGAATTTTATTGAGATTGCTCTAAATAAGACATACTTAGCTATAAATACCATGATATTCAAAATGAACATTATTTTTCATATTTAAAATATGTTAATTTTTTTAAAATGAGAATTAAATACACACAAAAATGTTAATTTTATTTTATTTTTTTATTTTTAAATAACTACTTATTTAAAATTATTTTTTGTTCATATTTAATTCATATATTTAAAAAAAAATGTAAATATATATATATATATATTTATTTATTTATTTATTGTGCTAATGATAATTATTATTACATCTAATATTTACATGAATATAAAAATAAGAATATTATTTAAATAGTTAACGGAAATGGTAATTCTTCATAGGGAATAAAAATCAATATCAAAATTGGCTATTTATTATTATTATTATTTTAAATTAATGAAAACTATTATCTACAAGACATAATAACCCATTTGATGGTGTCATAGTCATGATGAATGAATAATTAATTATATTCTATTATTTGAATGAAATAAAAATCTATGATCTCAGAAAGAAAAATATGAATAAATAAAAATTGTTACATTCTTCTAGACGGTGATGAGATCCAGTCTCATTATATCGTGGGTAAATTCTTTGGACCGATGAACGAGTTAAATTTAATTCTTGTGCCACAATACGCTATGATAGTCCGCTTTGAATTAACGCAACAACTTGTGCGGCCACCACGGGTGGTGTACCCATGTTAAGTTGGAAAAAGAGTGTGCTTTTATGCCCTTTCTAAATTTCTGATATTAAAAAAAACATTTTTATAGAAATAATTTTATTTTCAATGAATTTTTAAAACTTTCATTTATTTATTAAGTTAATGTAGTAATAGTAATTTATAGAATTTAGGATGGTTGATAAAAATAATAGTAAAATAGGAAAAGATTTGAAATAATAAATAAAGAGAAATTGTGTCAATATTCAACATTTCAATTCATTCTTGTTCAGTCAAAGCAAAAGTGAACAAAGGTTATTGGCATTGGAAGATTAGAAAAATATCATAATTATATAATAATAAAATAATTATAATATAAATTTTTAAGTATTATATAATTTTTTATAGTAATACTAGTATTATATATAAACATTATAACATTAGGTTAATTACTTTAAAATACTTACTTTTTACTAAATAAATAATAAATAATATACTATAAATATTATAGTAGGTATATAGATTTATGAATGTAGTTGATTGATGTATGAACATGAGAGTTGACCTAAATAATAATTAAAACAAAAATGAGTGATTTAAACGACAAATGGAAATCAATTATAAATTAAAATTATAGAAAGATTTTAAAGACTTTTTACATTCAAAAGAATTACATGTATTCAGTGAATGTATGGATAGATGGATATAATGGATTTCCCCCTCCATGAGAAAAAAATCCTAAAATTGAAATAAATCATTAATGAAAATATATGTTTACAATTTTTCTGTTTGTCTTTTTGATAATATAATATAATATAAATTTATAAATAACTCCCCTCACTTATTTTATTCACTGTTTATATATTCTATCTCTTATATTAATGTTGTATATACATTCAAAGCGTATTATAAGATTAAAATAAAGTTTAATGTCCTGTGTGATAGATATTTTTTTTTTAATAAAAATGACAATGTTGACTTTGAATTTGTTTTATTAATATGAATTGCCCACATTTAAAAATAAACCATTTAGTTACAAAATTCATTAATGCCTAATCTAAGAATAAATAAATATTTCATGTTTAAAATAACAACCTTTTAGGAATATAAAATGAAAGTTTTAAAATATAATTAAATTTTATATATAAATTAAAATATGAATTAAATTTCAAATGAAAATCTCTCGCGTGGTAGACGATATTTCTTCAGCACGAAAGACATTTTTTTTACATAGAAGAGAAACAAAATAAGAAAAAAGAATTGATCTCGTTCAATTTCTCAATAGGATTCAGGTGAGAATAGCTTAGTTAAGTGAGGTGCAACATTTTTGATTGTTGGTGGAGACCTCCTTCCCTTTTTCATCCCAGAAAGCTTAATGATGGGTGTTGCACGATGAAGCCGACTCCTGTGTCACCGGAACAGGCTTTGTGTTGTCAAGAGCGAGCGACTCATCCATTTACCGGATTAGATCTCTTTTCATTTAGTCAATATTAGGATAAGAAATTATTCAATTGTAATCAGCCAATGTGAAACAGACGGCCATCTACTCACCCCGTCGACACCCACCCACGCTCACAATATCAACTCCTTCTTTTTTACGAGATAAAAAAAAAAGTTCAATGAAAACAAAGGAAATCCAATTTGCTCCTTTAGTGATTAAAATTACACAATTGTCAACATTATATCGATTCACAATAAAAAAGTTTCGTTTCAATTGAGTTGTTTTAATAAACAATCCAAAAAACATTTCCAGAAAAAGTAAATTTGAAAGTAAACCATAAAAAAAATAAACATTGAAATTTTATAATTTTAGAAAAAAAATGATTTCCCTCTTGTTTTAATAATCCTTTGATATCAAATCAGATAATAAATGTTTATACATCGACCAATAAATACAAGAAAATGTGTCAATCTATCTATCCTACTTATTTATATGAACAAAAATTATAGAAAAATTACATAAAAATAAAAACCTTTGTCTTTTGTATATATCTATATTTTACATATAATTTATTTATTTATTTTACTGATTAAACGATTTTTGACTATTTTTTAGTTAAAAAAATCACTTTTTACTATCTCAACTGAGTATAGTATTGCGATCAGGAAGATTTTGATGTTTTTATACGTTTTGAAGGTTCCTGAATCACTTTCACTAAGGTTGAGAAAAATGTCTGTCTCTCTGTGTGTGTATGTGTGAATGTATGTAACCAAGATTACGCAAAAACGGTTTGAGCTAGAATAATGAAATTTGGTATACGGGAATTATTCAAAATTCGTAGTTTTCTATTAACTTTTGAGAAATGTAGCTCAACCGGAAGAGAGTCATTACCTACAACGTTTTGATTGTGGTTGAGAAAAATGTCTCTCTGTGTGTATGTGTGTGTATGTAGACAAGATTACGCAAAAACGGTTTGAGCTAGAATCATGAAATTTGGTACATGGGCATTATTCAAAATTCGTAGTTTTTTATCAACTTTTGAGAAATGTAGCTCAACGGGAAGAGGGTCATTATCTACATTTCCTCTAAAGTGACCGTAAAAATAAAGCAATATGTTTGATAATTTTTCACATGATTAAAAATTGTATAAAACTGTTATATATAGAATTTCAGCTTGAATGAATCGCTCTGAAAGTACCATAATAAATTTTTCAACATTGCAAATCTTACGCGCCAACACGTGACGTGGTGCCATCAACCAAGAGCCAAACATGTGCTGGTTTAATAAATATTATTTATTAATTTTAATTTATAATTTATAATTAATTAAATTGAATTTAAATATAATATATTATGTTATTTATTCCAATTCAAATTGCGAGATAGTCGAGTGGAGACACTCCAGCTATAATTTATATCTCATTTTGGAAAAATAAAAAGAATTATTTATTTCTTAATTTGTTAAAAAATCATTAGGTGTCAATATATGTATATATATATTAATTAATGAGTATTAATATCGAGACATTTGTATAATTCAAGTGGTTCAGTAGTTCGTAACTGAAATTGAAAATATATATTAATAATATTCAGATCAAAGCTACGTATATCTGTTAGATAAATAGATATTATTATTATTATTATTATTATTATATTATTAATACTATTACTACAAAGGTATCTAGCTTTGGCAAAATTATTATAATATATAATTGTAAAATTAAATTAAATAAAATTAAATAAACATTTAAATGTTCCAAGCGGTTCCTTTATAAATGCTAAATTAAAAATTCAGAAAATATTTTAACTATGTAGATTAATTAGATACATAAAATATGGATATGGAAATTAAAAAAAAAAAAAAAACTTCATCATTTATTCAAAAATAATTATACATATACATTGATCCTTTATTAGAAAATGTATTTAGGTAAATGAACAACACAATTTTGTTCAGTTCAATTTTAGTTCAGTATATATATAAAATTAACGAAAATGACAAAATTCAAGGTTATAATAACTGAATCATATTAAATTTGATAAAAATCTCTAAAAAAAAAAAGAAATGGAATTTAATCACCTTGAATCAAGAAATAATAAATTAGACAAAGAATTTTAAAAATGTTATGTTTAAAATTAATCCGAATTAAAAATTTCTGAACAAAAATATTTGTTTGTTTAGAAAAAGACAGAAAAGATTTCAAGATTTATGTTTATGTTAATTCTATATTAAATTATTCATTGATACACTTGATAATTAATGATTTAGAAATTTATAAATAGATAAGAAAACAAATTATCAAGAAATTATGTAATATTTTTTTTCCTTAAATTTAATATAATATAGCATAACCGGGTTTTAATTTTTTTTTCTTCTTCAATCAAATATGGTTTTAAAAAAATCAATTAACTTTTTTGACCTTTTCGATACGCACTTTGATTAAATTGCTTAAGAAATGTATGTCACTCGATTTAATATAAAATCGCAAGTTTAATTGAAAAAAAAAAACTGTCGGTGTACGAATGCCCATTTATTCTTCCATTTGGTTTGGGAAAGTTGGCACATGGCACATGGAGCACGGTTTGACCCAGGGAGGCTGCTGAGGGTCCGGGTTCGTACCCCGAGCACTTTCCCACTTACGTAAAGAGCATCCCAGATCTACTTACATAACGTCGACAAGAGAATAGAAAATCATTAAATGATTTAATCTCGATCTTTATTGATTGATTCCAATTTTGCTAACGGCGAAGTTGATTTATTTATTTATTTAAATAATTAACGTTTTATTTAAGAAAGGCTTTTATTTTCTGATGAAGGATTACGATTAATCGATGGAATGTCTTTTGGTTGTTCTTTGTGAATAGGATCAAGAAACTTGAAGCAAGGTTAGATCACATGGAAGAAAGTGTTTATGTTCGGGCCAGTCCTTTGACTTAATGATCATCGAAAGTGGTCAGACAAGTCCAGGAGAGATTGAGGGGGGGGGGGGTGTTGGGAGCGAGGCCCTAAAGGTATCCTCATGCTGAGAGGTCTCGTTGTTCCCGAACGAAGAGTAGAAATCGGAAACGCCTTCTCTCTTGAATTAAGTCAGCTTAAAAACGAGATTTTCACACGTCAGAAAATACACTGAAATAGAATCACATTTGGTCAACTTCAAAGAAATTTCAACTTCAACTGACATCGGTTTGGAAACAAAGTTATTTTAATTAAAACATTATCAAGTGTAATTAATCCATTGGGATAGGAATAAAATAGAAAATAAAAATAGAATTCATTAAATATTTGCATATTTAAAGTTTACAAATATTGGATAAAAATTTGGGCTAAGAATTTGAATTTTATTAGATTTAAAAAATTCAGTATTTAGCAAAATAAGAAATATATTAACACAAATAAATAAATAAATAAATAGAATAAAATATAGTATGATATAAAAAGTAGATAGAATAATTAGGTGTGGTTGCTAGAGGGACCAACTTTCGAGTTTAGTAGTGGCATACGTTAAAATAAAAAAATAAATTAAAGGTAAAGATAAAAATTATACAAGTGTATCGAATTGAAGCAATCTATACTATTCGTGTAAAAAATATAATAACAAAATTCCGAAAGTTAATTAATATAATAATTAAAATAATTATTTACTCATCATAATACAGAATCCATACAACTTAGAAGATATGAAAGTAAAATAAATATTAATAATTTTAAAAATTTTATTTTTAAATATATACTTAAATGCATTTACATTTTTTTACAAGTATCATTTGAATAAGTAAAAGAAAAAAAAAGAAAAAAAGAAAACAAAATCTTGTATAAGATTACATTAAATCTTAAAAATCTGATATTAAATGGAATTTATTGGAATTCTATTAATAAATTATAATGATAAATATTATAGATTGATTAATTCATTCTCATTAATTGATTACGGCTCTATATTTATTCTTTATTATTATTTTTTTATTTGTATAGAGCAATTTCCTTTCTATAAACGAATAATATCTAAAAAGATTGATGTCGTAGAAAGAAAAAATAACTAAAAAAGTTAGATTTATTTGGGGGTAGACTCATTCAATCATCAATGTGAAATGAACATTTGTTTTATTCGCTTAAATGATAGTTAATTCATTAAGATTGCCATTTTTTTTGCCTATCTATTATTTTTTCAACATAACCTACATTTGTTTTATCTAAAGTTTAAGTATAATCTATACAAAATTGTTCTTTAAAGAACTGACTTATCAAAATGTCCACCTATTGATAAAATTGTTCTATTTATGAATAATATTTAATGTATACCATAATTACACTAATTTTTAAATTTAAATTAATATTTGGTATAATATATATATATATATATTTAATATGAATAATAATTAATGGATAAAATTGATTTTTAATTCAAGAATGTTAATATGAAAGAAAGAAGAACGTTATTATCACATTTTTATTGTGAAAAAAGTTCCAAGGTTAAAATTAGTCCATGGATAAATATAAAAAAAAGTCATTGGATAGGCCAGGTAGATTAAAGGGGTAAAAAAGAATTAAAATTCTCTTCGAAGAGAGAGAAAGAGCAGAGGTGCTTAAAAAAAGATTCCGTTTAAAAAAGTTTGAGCTGAATGAAAAAAAAAAATTGTATCTAATTTAAATGAGGAGAGAGAAGTCCACATCTCCATAGGAATTTTCCATTTTCACAATCCCTTTTGCCCCCATCGTTGTGGGGAAGGGCAAACGATTCAATTTTAGAAAGGATGGAAAGATGAACTCATTATAGGACTTTTGCTATACAAACAAATCTATCAATTTTAACTTAAAGGGAAATATTGATTTAGTGATTGGAGGGTCAATTAAATCTTACTTTTTTTTATTATCCCTGGAATTCATTTAGAAAAGGCTTAAATAAATACGTGACCGAGTACTCATCATACTACAAGCACTTGCATTTATGATATCAGATAAAAAAAAAAATAATTAAATTAAATATATATATATATTTATAAAGAAAACATTTAAAGATAATTTAACAATATTACATAAAAAATTATAAAAATTTTATTAGAGAAGTGAGTATGAAAGTATAATAAGTTATTTTTAAACAATTTTTTTTGATTATTCATTAATGCAATTTATACTGATCACCAAATAAATTTTTAGATAATACCTATAAATAATAACATTAAATTTGCTAAAATTATTAATTTTAATTTTTTTCATATTTTATATTTGTTATTTATATTTTCAATTAAACTTTAGATAAAACAAACGTAGGTTTGTTGGTAAAATAATAGATGATTATTATGACAGCCAAAAATGGCAATCGTAATGAATTAACTATCATTTAAGCGAATTAAATAAATGTTCATTTCACATTGATGATTGAATGAGTGTACCCCCAAATAAATCTAAAAGTTTTTTTTTTTTTTTTTTTTTACGACATCAATCTTTTTAGATATTATTCGTTTATGGAAAGGAAAATTGTTCTATACAAATAAAAATAAGCTGGAGTGTCTCCACTCGACTATCTCGCAAATTTGAATTGGATTAAACATAGATTATAACATATATTATATTTAAATTTAATTTAATTAATTATAAATTAATTTTTCATTTTTTTTCCTCAACCTTAGTGAAAATGATTCAGGAACCTTCAAAACGTATAAAAACATCAAAATCTTGATTTATTTTTTTATTTATTTTTTTCTTTTACTTATTCAAATGATACTTGTAAAAAAACGTAAATGTATTTAATTATATATTTATTTAAAAATAAAATTTTTAAAATAATTAATATTTATTTTACTCTCATATCTTCTAAGTTCTATGGATTCTATATTAAGATGAATAAATAATTATTTTAATTATTATGTTAATTAACTTTCGGAATTTTGTTATTATATTTTTTAAACGAATAGTATTTTTTTTATTTTAAAAATATTACTATAATATACTTAATCATATTAATAATTATATAAAATATAATATATAGTATTTGTATATAAATTAATTACACATTCTACCTTCTCTTGCTATTTCATGAAATCAATAAATAATATATTTTCAAAAGTTACTTTTTTCTAATAATGACTTATGATTGACAAAGTAAAAATAATAATAATAATAATAAGATAATTGTAATAACTAATTAATTAGTACTAACTGGATTGTAATGTATATAAAAAAAATAATATTATTTATAAAATTAATTGAAAATACATGTCGTTTGTAGCTTAACAGAAATTCTTCATTAATAATTAAATAAATTTGCTTATATTATTCTCAATTATAACTTTCTGTAGGATTCCTTAAAAAAAAAACATTTTCAGTTGAATGGATTTTTTTAATAACATAATTCTATTTTATATTAGTTAAAAGGTTTTTTATTTAAAATTTTTTTTTATTATAATTATTATATTATTAATTATTTTAGTAATATACTGAATTCAATTAATATCAGTGAGTATTTATTATATGCGAAAGAGAGAGAGAGGTTATATTTCAACGTTTTAATTGGGTTTGCATTTTTATATCAGAATATCATTTTTCAACAAAATAAATTATAAAATATTTTATTTTTTAATAGCTATTAATATTTTGTCAATGAAATGATATATTGATATAAATTGCGAAAATGATCTCTATTAATTAACAAAAAATGATTATTATTAATTTAAAAAGAAAATATAATAATTTTGACTCACAGTGATATCAAAATTTTTATTATATTATTTTTTAATATATTCGTACCAGAGCTTAAAACAATTATTATGATTTCGTAAACAGTTTAATTTAGTAGAATATGAATCATGAACTGAATGTTAAGTTGAGTTTTAAAAATTTAATTTAAATTTAAAAATATAAAAATTGAACAAAAATCGTAAAATATTTAATTTATGTTAATAGTTCAAACAAAAATTTAATTCTTATAGTTTTTATCTATTAAACGAAATACAATTAAAAATTGTTCAGTTTCTAATCATTTCATCCTTTTGTTTTTACTGTTTGGAAGTTTGTCGTTTATGATCCTCACTTTACACTCATAAAATTCGTGACGTGATATCCAACTAAAATACTAAACGTAAAATAAACTCTCAGAAGATTGCCTTTGTCCTTCCAATTCTCTTAAAAAGTTTATTTAATTTTTATATTCTAATATATATCAAAATTAATTTTATACTTTATATATATATATCTATATAGATATAGATATATATATAGAAGGCGCCATTGGGTGTGTGGGTAGCGAACCTGCCTCACATTCACATGGTCCCGGGTTCAAGTCCCGGGCCTGGCAAGGGAATTTCCCCAGCTGAGGTCTATGGGACGGAGTCAACCCATCCTTGGGGAAAAGCTACTTGATAATTGAAAATCAAGGTAAAGGTTGAGAGGACACGTCCTACTGATCATAGGACACCTCATTGATATAACCGATTTGATAGGCGTTGTTCTTGCGTAGGACGTACAAAAGTCAGAGTTTTTATATATATGTAACAAAGTCACTGCTATATAGTACCCTTTAGTCACCGCCATCTGTTAGTGATATTGTTTGTATTATTTATAAGAATCAACTAACTAATTTTAGAATGGATTAAAGACGAATATAAATTGTAATAGGATAATTTTTAATTAGAATTATTAGTTAATAATTTATATTTGGCATTTGTAAGAATTATCTGGAAGAATCAACTTTAGAATCGATTTCTTTACAGGTAATTTATATTTCTAATATTGTAAATAATCAATGTAAAAAAAAATTAATATTGAATAAAAATCTTTACAGAGAACGAAATCGATTTAGTTACCAGAATCCCTGAACATACTTATAAATCGATTCTTTTCAAGATTGGAAACATGCCTTCTGATATAAAGATTCACATCGTTAAGGAATTTGAAGAAGGAAAATTGGTGAATAAAATCAAGACCATAAAATTTCTGGGCAGTGATGAAATATATGCATTCCCAACGGAGAGCCAGCATGAAAGTGAACATCAGGACCTCTTTCAGCTAAGTACAGTGAAATTAGGATGTAAGAGTATGTTAAAACAGGGAAATTTCAGAAACATAAATATTGCATTGTCAGAAAAATTAAAAAAAAGATATTTAGATGAAAAAGATAATTTTATATTTGATGGATATATGCTGGAAGAAGTTTTTGTTGAAAATATAGAAAAATCTAATCCATTAGAGATGAAACTGGATTATGATTATGTGAATAAAATAAATTTATTAGAGATTGAAAAAAAATTTAATATTGAGAAATTCATAGGCATTCAACAAAATGCTAAAGAATGGATAAAAACATTTGAAAGTGAATGTCATAGGCATCAAATAATAATAGATTCCATGAAAATACAAACATTGCGATTATTTTTAGAAGGAAATGCCAATGACTGGTACAGGATTAACAGTAAAAAAATTATTGATAGTAATTGGAGTGAATGGAGAGAATCCTTCTTATTAGTTTATGCGAGTAAAGGGTGGTCGGATGTGAGATATGCATATAAATATAGATATATGGGAGAATCGGTCATCGATTACTGTCTGAAAAAAGAAAGATTATTAGTAGAAGCTGAGCCTTCCATTTCAGAAACCTCAAAAGTAAATCATATTATGGTAGGTTTACCCATTCATATTCAGAATATAGTAGATAAAGATGAGGTGACAAATACCAACAAATTAATTAATATGCTAAGAAAATATGATTGGGCTATAATAAAAAAGAAAAATAATGAAATAAAAACAGATATAAATGTCAAGAAGGTTCCTTGTTATATATGTAAAGGATTGGAAAAAGGAGACCGATATCATCCAGTTGAGAAGTGTTTTAATAAAAAAATATATGATAAAAAAATTAGTATAAACTGTTTGGAAGAGATGGTTTCGAATGAAAAAAACGTATAAGCCCCGGCAGAACAATACCGTTAATAAAATTAAATGTAGTAATTAACAAAAATAAAAATATCAAAGCAGTATATGATACGGGTTCAAATGTATCTCTTATTAATTATAAAGTAATTATGAAAGAAATAAAAAAAAAAATAAAAAGGGAAAATATTATATTTAAGACGATTAACGGGATAAGTTTTGTTGAAGGCCGGGCCCACTTACAATTGAAGATAAATGAAATTTCGGATACATTGAATGTTTATATAATTAAAAATAATAATTTTTCATATGACATGTTACTTGGACTTGACGCAATAAAAAAATTTAAATTAATACAAAATGAGGAATTAAAAATATTTCAAAAAATTGGAAATGTTACAAAAGAAATAAAAGATATTGAAATTGATAATAATATAAATAGTCAAAATAATAGAGACAGATATAAAAATAAAAATATTGAATACAAAAGAAAAGATTATAAAGAAATAAACTTGAATGAATACATCGACTTGGATGAATATGAATCCCATTTAAATCATTTAAATAAGGATAATAGAAATGAATTAAAAAAATTATTAATTAATAAAAAAAACATATTTGCTAAAGATAAATATGATACAGGGAAAGTAAAAAATTATGAAGCTGTGGTCAAATTGAGAGAATATAAATATATATCAAAGAAACCATATAGAAGTTCTTTGCCTGATCAGAAGGAAATTGAAAAACAAGTAGAGAGGTTACAGGAGGCAGGTCTTATAGAAGAATCATCTTCCCCTTTTGCTGCTCCTGTAACAATGGCATACAAGAAGGATGAAGCTGGAAGAAAAAGGTTGTGTTGCGATTTCAGGGAATTGAATAAGTTAGTTGTACCAGAGAGTCAACCGTTTTTAAGAATAGAAGATATAATGGTAAAAGCAGGCGATTGTTCATGGTTTTCTGCGTTGGACATAAACTCGGCTTTCTGGTCAATTCCTGTAAGAAATAAGGATAGAGAAAAATTAGGGTTTGTCACACAAAAGGGCCATTGGCAGTGGAATGTTTTACCTTTCGGATTAAGAATCTCAAGTAGTGTGTTTCAAAGGATACTCTCAAACTTATTAAGAAGAAATAAATTAGACAGTTTTTGTGTTAACTACATTGACGATATATTAATCTTTTCAAATACATTTGAGGAACACATGAAACATATTGAGTTAGTATTGGATATGATTAAAAGAGAAGGATTCAAATTAAAATTAATAAAATGCATATTTGCAAAGAATGCTGTTAAATATTTAGGACATATTATAGAAAAAGGGAGAATAATGCCTTACAAGGACAATCTCATAGCAATACAAAAATTTGAAACACCTAAAAGTAAGAAAAACATAAGACAATTTTTAGGAAAGGTAAATTTTTATTATAAATACATTGAAAATGCTGTGAAACTCCTGGAACCATTACATAATCTACTAAGAAAAAATGTTAATTTCAAATGGGATTGTAAATGTGAGGAATCTTTTAAATTAATAAAAGAGTATTTATGTTCGAGTCCCATATTAAAAATATATGATGAAAAAAAAGAGGTGTTCATATACACGGATGCAAGTGGAGAAGGTTTAGGCGCCGTCTTTAAACAGCCTGATGATGATGGTTTTCTACATCCAGTTGCATATTTCTCTAAAAAGTTGAGTAATGGCCAAAAGAAAAGAAAAGCTATTTATCTAGAGTGTTTGGCTATTAAGGAAGCAATTGTTTACTGGCAACACTGGTTAATAGGAAGAAAATTTAATATAATCTCAGATCATAAACCTTTGGAGACTTTGCGTGTGAAAGCTAGAACAGATGAACCTCTTGGGGATCTTATGCATTATTTGTCTCAGTATGATTTCAAAATCATGTATGCACCAGGATCCTCAAATGTGGAAGCAGACTCTTTGTCTCGAAATCCAGTGTTAGAAAGTTTTGAGAATGAAGAGGATGTCTTAGAAGTAGTGAATTTAGTGACAATGAATGAGATTATAGATGATCAGAAATTAAATGAGCATGAAATAAAAAAGTCAATTGACATAAATTATAAAGGTAATATTTACTTTAAATGTACAAAGGCAAATCTTAGAATATATATATCAGAGAGATTAGGTTTGGAATTGTGCAAGAAAGTTCACAAAATTTATGGACATATTGGAGTAAAACAAATGATAAAGATAATAAGACCACAATATTATTTTAAAAAAATGGATAAAATGATTAATAATATATGTAAAAATTGTGAAATTTGCATTTTAAATAAGTCAAGAAAGGGCAGAGTTATTGGTTTATTGTCACAACTAGGCCCAGCTAAAGAACCATATGAAATAGTTTCAATGGACACAATAGGAGGATTTGCCGGAAATGGATCTAAAAAAAAATATCTCCACTTATTGATTGATCATTTAACCAGATATATTTATGCAGTACCATCGGAGACACAATCAGCACGGGATTATATAAGATTAATTAAAAAAATAGAAAAGCCTAACAAAATAAAATTATTATTATGCGATCAATATAGTGCAATAAATTCTAGAGAATTTAGAAACTTTGTAAAAATCGAAGACATAAATATAGTTTTTACGGATGTAGATTGCCCGGAATCAAATGGAATGGTTGAACGTGTAAATCAGACGATTGTGAATAGAATAAGATGTAAAATAAATGAAGGAAATAAAAGATCTTGGGTGATTGTATTAAATGAGTGCATTGAGGAATATAACAAAACAATTCATACAGTGACAGGTTTTGCTCCAAAATATCTATTATATGGAATAAAATCAGAAATAACACCAGATAGTTTAGCGAGAGTAAGTAGTGTAAAAGAAGATAGAGAAGAAGCTATTAAAAACTCTTTAGTTAGTTTTCAAAAAAATAAAATTAATATTGACAAGAGGAGAAAGGAATTAAAATTTAAAAAAGGTGATTTAGTGTACATTGAAACAGGAAATAAGATAAACAGAAGAAAGTTGGATCAAATACGAATGGGTCCATTTCATGTGATAGGACAATTTTCAAACTCAATATATGAAATAGACTGTAAGAAAAAAGGAAAGGATTCCACATTAATTCATGTAAATAAGTTAATACCTTATAAATTGTAAAAAAAAAAAAAAAAAAAAAAAAAAAAAAAAAAAAAAAAAAAAATTAATTAATTTTTTTTTGTGAGGATGGGGGAGATGTAACAAAGTCACTGCTATATAGTACCCTTTAGTCACCGCCATCTGTTAGTGATATTGTTTGTATTATTTATAAGAATCAACTAACTAATTTTAGAATGGATTAAAGACGAATATAAATTGTAATAGGATAATTTTTAATTAGAATTATTAGTTAATAATTTATATTTGGCATTTGTAAGAATTATCTGGAAGAATCAACTTTAGAATCGATTTCTTTACAGGTAATTTATATTTCTAATATTGTAAATAATCAATGTAAAAAAAAATTAATATTGAATAAAAATCTTTACAGAGAACGAAATCGATTTAGTTACCAGAATCCCTGAACATACTTATATATATATATATATTAATTTTAAATATAGATTTTTGCGAAATATTTATTTAATAAAAAATGAACTTATTTTTAAATGGCTGTTCCCCGTTGAAGACGGTTCTGTACATTTTGAAAGTACAAAAAATCAAAATGATGGATTTGATGGATTTGAATTAAGCGGCACTAAAGAACCTATCATTATAATAAAAATGAATTTATCCCTTACAAATTTTTTGCGCGATTTGATTATACTTTAAATAAATTTATACCCAGAACCTCGATAAAATCTTTTAATTCTTGGATTTATTTTAATAAAACGTAATTACACTTTATTATGACATTGTAATCTCTAAACTAATTCAACATTTCAACATCTAACTTCGAATGTTTGATATAAAATTAACTATTTATAATAAACTATGATAATCATCACCGTTAGGTGATTATTGCTAATTCGAATATTAAATCAAAATATTTCTAAAGAATTGAAATTTCTAGAAGTTTTCTTATATATAGTATAGATAGAGATTATAGATCAGGCATGTCAAACACGCGGCCCGCCAAGTTTTTCGCAGTCCGGCAAGATTTTTCCAAAGACATAATATTTTGGTCGAAGTGTCATAAAGTGATAAATCAATATCTTCAATAAATTCAATCAAATTTTGAAGATTTGGTTCATGATAAACGTTGTCAAGTTTCTTCTAAAATTTTTTGTTTATTTGTTATTTTTTGTGTCATATTGAGGCCCGCGGCTTTTATACTCGTAGATGTAAATAAAAAATCTGGATTGTCTCCACTCAACTATCTCGCAATTTTAATTGGATTAAATAACATAATTTATTATATTTAAATTAAATTTAATTAATTATAAATTATAAATTAAAATTAATAAATCATATTTATTAAACCAGCGCATGTTTGGCTCTTGGTTGATGGCACCACGTCACGTTCTGGCGAATGAGATTTGCAGTGATAAAAAATTAATTCCGGTACTTTCAGCCAGTGGTGTATTGGGAGGGAAATGCGAGGGAACGACGTTCCCTTACCTTTTTTCAGAACCGGAACGCGTTCCAGTACTTTTTCATGTCCCGACAACTCCCACTTAAATCTACTGTTAGAATTTCTATTTTTTTTTTTTTTGTGTGTGTTGTAAATATTTTGTATAGTAAGAATAAGAAAAAATAAAAATTTATATGGAAAAAAATAGTTTGCTGAAAATAGGACTTTTTTTTGCTCCCATTATGCGTTCCTTTACTTCTTATTTTACCAATACATCACTGCTTTCAGCGATTCAATCAAGCTGAAATTCTATATGTAGCAGTTTTATACAATTTTTAATCATGTTTTATCATCTTTATATATATTATATTTAGCTCAAACCGTTTTTGAATAATGTTGCCTATATACCGACACAGACATTTTTCTCAACCTAGGTGAAAATGACTCAGGAACCTTCAAAACGTATAAAACCATCATAATCTCGACATCGAAAATTTTCATGAGAGATAGTAACAAATTATTGAGAATATATTTTAAATTTTAATTTCTTCAAGTTATTTAATTAATTTTGAATGATTTGATTTAATTAAAACATTTTATTCAGGTTATGTTTCAATGTTGGAACACTTTGTTATTGGACTTGATATATAAATTTATCTTATTTTTTTTCAGCTTTCCAATTTGTTTTGCAAATTTAAAACTAAGTATTTGCGAAATTAATCATTGTCTGTTTTTGTTTGGGTTTACTAAAGAAAATTATAATATACATAAAATATCTTTAAATCATGTTTCAATTTACTTGAATATCTATTATTATTATTATTATTATTATATCTAAACCTTGGTTTTGGAGAAAGGAACAGTTAGTTGTTGGTTTTATCATTGCTTTCTTACGGTATGATTGATTAAATTGTATAATAAGTATAAAATATAATAAAAAGAGTATATGGCTTTTGATGGATTGATATCTACTAACAAAAGGTGTAATCAAGTGATTGCGATTGCAAGGCCCTTCTCCTTGATGTGTATGGGTTCTTTCCTATGATAAAAGAAGTTAATATGCGGGCACATTTTCTATATTCTTGTTATTTATTATCAAGATTCATATTATTTTCACAAATTAACCCGCGGAGATCTCATAAAATTAAAGAGACCCAATTATAATTCGTGTCGTCATGGGGCTGGCTGGAATAGTGGGGGAGGTCAAAATGTGTTACGATGGAATTTCATTATAAATTGTCATTAAGCAGCGTTGGTTGTCGCGACTATAAAAGTGACATATTCTCGATTGAATAAGATTTCTTCTGACTTTTATAAATAGTGCAATTCTTTTATGTCAGAAGGGGAAAAAATTAGAACCTTTTATCATTCTTCTGTAATTTGAACATTTAAAGGTCGTAAACTAAAAGCAGGACCAGAAATGGAGATTGGAATATTTTCTACGGAAACGACTAAATTTATGTTTTGCATATTAAGAAATTACTACTAACTTAATATATTATATTAAAGATGATGAAAAGTATATATTATATATCTAAGGTTCTTAAAATTATTATTATTATTATTATTATTATTATTATTATGTTTTGTATATACGTGTATATTGTAATTGGATTTAATATAAAGGAACATAATTATTTCTAAACCAGAAGGATGAGTGTTTCATCTTTAGAAATAAAAATAAAAATAAATATGATATAAAAATCAGGAATTCAATTTCTCTTGCCTGGATAAAATTATAATAAATAAATAAATTAACCGAAAATATAATAATTAAACGCAACCGCGCGCGCGTTATCAGGTAAATAATTATTAATTGGTATTATAGCCCCTCCTAAATTAAAAATAAATTATAAAAATCATATAAATCTTTTTAATATTCAATTCAATAGCTAGTTTGGTTACTAAAAATCATTTATCCAAGTTTAATTGAAATCATTCATTGATTAGTAAATTTTTAAAGAAATTTACAATGGAATTAATGAGTATGATTCTTGTAGGTAATCCGAGAATGATTCCAAATCCTATCTATCCTATCGTTAAGATGCAATTGATTTGGAACAAATAGCAAATATAATATAGCAGAGACCAAAAATTTTATGTTTTCATTGTCAATTGACTTGTAACCTGGATTAACCAATCAGTAATCAGAAATCTTTATTCCTAACTTTTGAAAAGAAAAGTTTGAGTATTCTTTTAAATAGCTTAACAAAACTAAGAGATAAGATTAACAACTCACATCGTTAAGTTTCTAAATTTCAGAATAGTATGTTAATAAAAAAAAATAATAAATAAATAATTATATATTTCAATCGATAATACCTACATAGATATCTATAAAAAAAAAATAAAAAAATAAAAAAAAAAAAAAAAATTAACATACTATAATATTTTAAATGGGAAATTTAAAAAAAGATGAAATTATTTTTTGAAAAACATATAATTTAATGTATTATAAAAATATTATACTTATTATATTTGTGCAATATTAAAATATATAATTAAGATTTTCAAGAAATGATAATT
The DNA here is from genome assembly GCA_963082975.1 of Labia minor. Classification (NCBI taxonomy): domain Eukaryota; kingdom Metazoa; phylum Arthropoda; class Insecta; order Dermaptera; family Spongiphoridae; genus Labia; species Labia minor. Next base: position 4,163,007 of record OY720345.1, on the reverse strand, counting down.
AATTAATTTCAATTAAATATCATTGTATATATTTACTATCTCGACAGAGATAGTATTGCGAGCACGAAAATTTTCAATGTCGAGATTTTAATGTTTTTATACGTTTTGAAGGTCCCTGAGTCATTTTCACTAAGGTTGAGAAAGTGACGTCAACAAAGAACCAAACACGCTCTGGTTTAATAAATATTATTTATTGATTTTAATTTATAATTTATAATTAATTAAATTTAAATTAAATATAATATATTATGTTATTTAATTCAATTCAAATTTGCGAGATAGTCGAGTGGAGACACTCCAGATTTTTTTTAGTTCTCTTGTAAGAGGTAAGATTTGTTGAATTGTGCAAAAATGAAATCCATTTAAATTAAATCTAGAAAAATATATCTTGATATGATTTTATTCGAAATATATAAAAATATTTATATAACATATTTATATTTTTCAATATTTTTTGTAAAGACATTTAATTTTAATGATTTGTTTTTTAATTTGAAAGGGGTAAATAATATTTGCATATAATATACATTAGATTAAGTGAGGGCAATGAAGACGGAAAAAATGATAGAAATAGTAATAATAATGTTAAAGCATAAAATAGGTTACATCCGGATAATTCGGAAGTGGAAGGGATTAACATTTGGTCATTGATAGGGTCAAACCTATTATATAGATATGCGAATGAAATTAAACAAATGAAATTACAAAATATAAATAATAGTCAGTTAATATCAGGAAGTAGGAAGGGAGACGATCAAGAGGCATGGGAAGAAGAACTCTTCCTCTTTTTTTTTTATTTCTTAATCTAAAAATTTATATTATTCTTACAATGTTCTCATAAAAATTTGAATGCTAATCAACGAGGATGATAAAAAAAAAAAACCCACTCAAGAGAAAGAGAGCAAGGAGAGGAGCTTTGTTAAAATCAATGCTTGTGCGCTTGGTTGGCCATTTCGTGCTTTCTTTGCAGTTGTGCTGTAGAAGAGCAAGCAACTCCAAGCTCCGTTAGCCCTGAGCAGATCGAACACGGCCCCCGGAAACGGAAAGCGATTTGTCCATTTACGGAAGGCATTGATGTTTCTTTGACCAAGTGGGAGGGGGGGGCTTATCACTCACACGGTGGCTTATTGGGACACACCTGCTGGGGGCCTAATGGGAACATAAATTTACCATCATGACCTCATTGATAAGAGCGAAAGCGATGGGATGAGAAAGTATTAGTTAAAACGAGATTAGGGAGTTTATCTGAAATTACAAAACCATTGCTAAAATTGAACTAAATGAAAAAATATAATACTTATTATAACAAGCTCATTATATATATATATATAATAGTTATACATTTTTAGCATAAAGAATAGCATAAAATAATAGACATAAATGTGAAATGAATCAAAAGATTATCATTTATTTTAAAATTTAAATTTGATTTATTAATAAAATTACTATATTCATTTATTTTTAATTATATTTGGCATATTGATAATGCGGATTATGTTAAAAAGTTAAGGATTTATTTCATCTTTTATGAAAAAAAAATGAGATGATTTTATCACGAGAGGACATTTTAAAATTATTTAAAATTTGAATTTTATATATAAAAAAAAATATAGTAAATATATCATATATAATTTGAAGTTATTATAATATTAATTTTATATAATATATATCTTGGTTTAGGGAATAAATATCTCAAAGATTATTCAAAAATGTGAAAACTCTTGCCTTGTAAATAAAGAAAATATATCTATAAGTATCAAGAAAGAAATTAATATATTATACATAATTATAAGTATAATTTAAAATATAATAAATACTCTCCTATACGTTTTTTATTATATTAATATTTTATAAATTTAAAATATTATATCTTAGATAATCTATAAAAAAATTAAATAAAATTGAATAGAAAATATTTATTGTATTAATCAATATTCAAATTAGACAAATTATAAAATTGTAATTTAATAAATAATAAATTGATCAAATGTAATTAAAAATCAAATGTAATTTTTCCTTTCGTATTTATTATTTAAATAATTTAAAACAATTTATTCTGCTGTTAAATATATATTAGTAATTGTAAATTAAACCCATTTTTATTTATAACCTACTATGTTATACGTGTATGATACATTTAATATTTTTTTTTTTAACTTTACTATTTTTCATCATCTCTGTTTGAAAGCAGATTTTTATAAAATATATTTAAATTAAAATTCTTATCGGGATATTTAAATACTTACATATATATATATTGTTAAATAAATTTTATTTTTCATTTTTCCTTGCAAATTAATGGTTCTCGTGAGTTCCTTTTAAATTACTTATAAGTAGCGGTGTTAAAGCTTACATTAAGGCATTTTTAACATTTAATGTTTTTTTTTTTGAGTTCATAGTTATTATTTAAAATAGTGTAGTATACAAATATACAAAAATAAAATAATAATAATAATAATTAGCACAATGTAATTGGCTTAATGTGAGTAATTTATATTTTTTATATTTTCAATAAAATAGAACTAGCTGCTCCGAGCGTCTTCGGCGCTCTTCACACCTAGACGGGGCCTCCGCCCCCTGAACCCCCCCCCCCCCCCCCGAGTGGTACATAGTATTTGGTTGAAAGTAGTAAAAGGTTTTCATCCATTTTGTTTCAATCAGTATCTTACATAAAACATTCCAGTCTTTTTGTCTTCTTATTTAAAATATATTTTAATTTAATTATATATTAGCGAAGCAGTGTAAGAGCCCTCACACGTAAAGAAATTGAAACGCAAAAGATTGAAAAATATTATAAGATATAAGAGGCACTGGGTGTGACGTCACAAATAATAAAAAGTAAGAAAAAAATTATTTTTTCTCTTTTCTCAAAAAGTATTTCTTGTTTTCCAATGAATTTCACGCTATTAATAGATGAGCCTGAGGGCTATCCAATGGCATTGGAATGGCCCAAATCGCATAAGTTGTATGGGATAGAACTGTCTTTTAAATATATAGATAGATAATCACGATAAAAATAAAAACTAAATTAATTAATACTAAAATAAATTTTAATTATTCATTTAATTAAAATTTAGATTAAATTGTTCCTAATAATAGATCATAAATATACGAGTATAAGTAAATATAGGTATTTATGTATCTTTTTCTTTATGTGACTTTGATCACTTCCTTGTCTTCTGCAGCGTGAAAGAGATTTACGTCACTCAGCATACCCGTCGACTCCCTTATATTCCTCATCCAGTATGTTGGTTGTTCTTCTCCTATTTTCCTTGATGGTCCTCAATTGTAGCAGTCCATGCCTCTTTGCTCCATAAAGTAGAATAGACCAAACCTAGCATTGGACCAATCTCTGATATTATATAATAATATGTTAAGGAGTTTGAAGGTTTAGAATATCATTGTAGAAGAAGACTCTCAATCTTATTAAAGGTGGCTCGAGATTTAATCTCTCGGTCTGGAATCAATTGATCGTCCGCGATGAATCCAAGATATTCCATTGAACCTGAACCGTTCTTGTGTGAATGGTCGTTAAATACCATGAATTTTGTTTGACTATCTTGATATTTAAGCGGGCATTTTTTCCAACTTGGGAAATTTTATTCAGAAGAAGTTCTATATTTTCTGACAAAATCACTGTATCGTCTGCATATTGGATCAAGTTCACTATGCCGCCATTGGTTTTGATCCTCCCGTAATATCCTTAAAGAGTTTAACAGCATACAGATTGAACATTAAACAAAATAGTGCTTCTCGAGTGCCAAAAGCTCAACGGAATCCAAATTGCGAATCGTCAATGTTAAACTCACATTGGATTCAAGCGTAGTAGTAGTAGTAGTAGTAGTATGCGAACGAAAGGTTTTCAGTATATTTCTCATAAAACTAATCAGACGAAAATTAGTGCATTTCTTAGGAGCTTGTTTCTTTGTAATTGTAATGAAGGCTGATTTTAGCCATTCACACTAAATAATCTTTAAATATTATTTTACATATCATTAAACACTTTCAATATTAGATTTGTATTTGTGTGTGTATGCACAAGATTAAGTAACTCCATTGGGATTTTTTTTTTTTTTTTTTTTTTTGTAATAATGCTATAAAACATTTTATTAGAATTTAGCAAAAGCTTCACCTGAACTCGGTTCAGAATACCTATCCATTTATTCATACATGTTCAACACAATGAATACAAAATTATTCAAATATATAATTTTTTCGTTTTATTTATAATACTAAAAATATAATTTATTTTAAAAGTTCTCATTTTGGATTCTAGAGGTCATGAAACTCAAAGATATGTAAAAAACATTCTAATTCTGAGCAATGTGGAGACAAAAATCTTTATATATATTTATATAGATTAGATATCATTCATGAGATTAAAATAAAAGGTATAATACTAATAAACATTTAATAGAATGTCATAAACTAAAGGGGAAGAAATTCATTATGCATTATATAAATATATATAATAAAAAATTAATTTTCACTTTAATAAGTGAATAAAATAAATAATGAAATAATTTAAATTTTAATAATTATATAGTTTTAAAAATAATTAATAATGTTCATTTTATTTTCATAAATATTTATTTAATTATATATTATAATGAAGATAGAAAAAAAAAGTAATTGTAATATTAAAAATTAAACTGGTACTAATTGTGTTGACAACTTGTGAATGTGAATTTTTAAAAAGCACCTTCAATCGTTTAATGTTTAATGGATTACTATTATTTATAGGTTAATTAATCAAGAGGAAAAGAGAATAAATTTCATCAGTCAAAAGAATTTCGTATTTTGTAAGCACGACAAGGGTAAGCTTGAGAATTAGATGCTTAGGCAAATATTGGGAATTTTTTTGTTAAATTATTTCTTCACAAAAAGCATAGAATACCTTAAGTAATAGTATAATCGCATTGTTTCAAATTTATAATAATGATTTTCAATTTTCTTTTTTTCTTTTTTTTTCTTATTATTATTAAAATGATGTCGCAAAATTATTGCAATATAAATTAATTTTAGACAATACGATGTGTAGAAGGCGAGCTGCACATTTTAGTAGCGGGAAAAATTTTTTCAGATTTGTTAATAAATCGAAAAAGACAAAGAAAGCGTGAAAAGACTTGTGCTTCATTAAAAGCAGACGCACGAGATGGTGGGAACCCCGACAGGAATTGAGATAATACATGTCAAAGGGAATCATAATATTAAAAGAGGAGAGATGAACAACTTTGATCTTGCGTGAAGATCTATCTTAAAAGATTTAAAAAAAATTGTTTGTATGTGGTTAAATATTGAAATGTCTAAGTATGTCAAAAAAATTTTATTGGAAAAAAAAAAATATATATATAAATTTCGAAAATTTACTAACCGCACGTTTTGAAAAAAAAAACAAATTAATAAATATAAGAATATCATTTCAAATTACCAATATAGACAATTGAAAAATTATTAATGTATAATGTATATTACATTGATTTTATATAATAATGAATTAATAATATATTTTTTATTAAATATTGTTTAACATGAGGAACAGGTATATTATAATAATTGAACAAAATAAAAGGTGTAGGTACATAATAAAATATAATATGAATTTAACAAATACCTAATAGAAAAAAGCAAATGAAAAATTAAATTATAAATCATACAATAACAATAACAATTTAGTAAGTAAATACATTTAATTAATTCGATATTAGAATATATACGTAAACCAAATTGATTATTAGAAATATATTTTAAGGGTATTTTCATGTCTTTTTTCAGAAGCTATTAATTATTGTGTAAAACAAGACGCCATTGGGTGTGTGGGTAGCGAACCTGCCTCACATTCACATTGTCTCGGGTTCAAGTGGCAGGGGAATTTCCCTAGCTGGGGTCAACCCAGCCTCCGGGAACAACATTGGAGAAAAGCTACTTGATAGCGCCTCCGATCAAGAAAATCAAGATAAAGGTTAAGATGACCCGTTCTACTGATCATAGGACACCTCATTGATATAACCGACATGATAGGCAGAGGTTTTTTTTTATTAATTATTGTGTAATTTTGAATGATTCGTATTAATCTCATACATTTTCTATTAATTGTAAGTTGAATAAATAATCTCTTGTATTCAATTATTTAGTATGACAACTTTATTTGAAAAAATCGGGTGAAATAAACTAATTAAACTAATTAATAAATAAAAACAAGAGATGGGTTTAATGAGGACTACTCTCAGTTTGGTGGATTTAATGTAGAATAAAGTTGTTTGGGATTTTTTCCTTGCATTTATTATTATCTTAAAGATTGTCAGGAATCAAACCAGTTCACGCTTTGAAAGTTTTTGTCATTAATGATTTGCATTTGAAAATAGGAAGATGAGAGGTGGATTATCAAAGTCCAATTGATCATGGATCTTGGAAAAATATCGGTATTTAATTATATTTTTAGAGTAATATTAAATTAATCATAGGTCATAGAATAATTGTAAAATTTGATGTTTGATTATTAAAACATAAAATTATATAATACGTTTACACATATATAATATTACGTAGTAAGTAGGAGATTAGTAAAAAATTGTCCTAGATTATTATGATGAATAGTGAATTAATCATTAGTGTCATTGGAATGTGAGTATGCAGTAGATAAATCATCATAGAAACGTTAAAGAAATAAAATTCATTTTTATAAATAAGATTTTAAATTTTAAAAATAAAAATAAAACATGGGTAAAAATGAAGATTTGCGGGTTTTAATATTACATATTATGAAAAGTTACACTATAGATCAGGGGTGGGCAAATACTTTTAAACGCGGGCCAAAATGTAATTTTCAAAATGTCTCCCGGGCCGGAGGACCATATTTCGAAACCGGGACATTTGTAAATAAAAATTTACCTTTTTTTTAGAGCCATATTGAATGAAAGATCATAATAAGAGATAAATTTTTTCAACGGGAAGGCGGGCCGGATAAAATAAGCAAAAGGGCCGAGTGCCGGCTTTTGCCTACCCCTGCTATAGATGTATAGATATCATGCTTGTCTAAAGTGCGGCCCAAACGCAATTTATGAAAATATTTAAATTTATAATTTTATAATTATATATAATATTTAATTCAAATAAAAAAATATAATAAAAAGCAGTTATTTTATTTTAATAAAACTATATATGCAGTAAAACCGCTCTATAAGGACATTCTCAAAACACTATTAAAAACAATGTTTATTGTGAATTAAAATGAATGAAGAGTACCTATTAGACGTGTCCTTATAGAGAGGTTTTCCTGTAGTTAATTTTATTTTCATTTGTTGAAAAAATATTTATGTGCGGCCCAGGATTTTTTTTTTTTTTTTTTTTTGCAATATCGCTTTCGAATGGTCATAGTTTAGACACCCATGTTATAAATAGAATAATATAAATAAGCATACGATAAATTCAAATTGAAATTATTAATGTTACAATTTCACCAAGTTTTAATAATGAATAGTTATAGTCCTATAGATTAGTACTTAAATCTTAAATAAGTAAAATATAATTGAAATTTTTATATTTAAATTTTGTAATTAAACAATAAACAATTTAAAAAAATTTAAATTTTAAAATACATATAGCTATATTTAGAATTTCTTAAGAACTTAATTAAATTACTGAATATTACAGTAATTTACACATAACATAGACATCAAAATAACATACTCGCCTATTTAAGTATGAAATGGTGAAACATACAAGCTATGAACGCTACATTGTCAGATCATATCAAAAACTTTAAATTAAGAAAATATGACCATATATAAGAATAAATAAATAAACAAATTATAATAAAATACGAATTAATAAATAAATTACTTAATACTAATGGAGTATCAACAAAGTCGCCTCATAACATGTATTATATTTAAATTTCTGTATGAGTCACTTTTTTTATATATATATATATATATATATATATATATATATATATTTAAATTTTAAATAGTATTTTTTTTTCTTTATATATTTTTCCTATAAGGCGCCATTGGGTGTGTGGGTAGCGAACCTGCCTCACATTCACATGGTCCCGGGTTCAAGTCCCGGGCCTGGCAAGGGCATTTCCCTAGCTGGGGTCTATGGGACGGAGTCAACCCAGCCTCCGGGAACAACATTGGGGAAAAGCTACTTGATAGCGCCTCCGATCAAGGAAATCAAGGTAAGGACCGGTTCTACTGATCATAGGACACCTCATTGATATAACCGGCTTGATAGGCGTTGTCCTTACGTAGGACGTACAAAGTCAGGGTATTTTTTTATATTTTTCCTATTTATTCTTCTTGATACATATATTTACCTAAATTTGCCAAATAAAATTAATGATGACTATATAGGATAATGTAGATTAAAAAAAATATAATTATTCTTATAATTAGATAAAAAATACTGTAGTATTGTAGAGCCTGGAAAATATTAACAGATATTTTATTTTTAAAATGGCTATATAAGTTTATTATAATATAACAGTAAAAATTTTGCATTGCAAAATATATTGCTCTCCAATTTTAATTGTAGGTAGGTTAGATAATTATAATCAAATTTTAGAAGTTATATTATGCGATAACATTTTTATGAGAAGATTCTTTTGGAACCTGCCTAAATAAGTTTTAATTAAGTGATTTTTTTTTTAATTTGTCCTCATTGCATTTAATTAAATTTTAATATAAGTTGATATAAATGAGAAAATTTAATAAAAAATATTATACCGATTTGTTTATATTTGCTAATCGAACCAACCAAAAAAAAAAAAAAAAAACAACAAACCAATTGAAATTCAAATAAAAATAAAAACGAAAGTTCAAAGAGATGCAGTTTTATGGCCAAAGGTGTCAGTGAAACATATGAAAGAGAAAGGGGGCCTTGATTGGGCGAGCAATTTGTAATTACACTTTGAAAGGAGTCACGAATATATTTTCAAAAGATCGTTTGTCTTCCTGGATTTTATCAATCGAATTGATAATTTCTCTTATTTTATTCTATTCTGTATGTTATTTAAGAGAGAAACACTCTGAAATTCGATTAATTTAAGAAAAAATTTGCCAAGTCATGCTCAAGACAAGAAACCTCGAGAAATGATTAATTAATTAATTAATAAACGCCCTTCAAAAAAACAAAACAAATAAGCTCATTGGAAGAAACCTCTATTAATTAGTTATGAGATGATCTTTTCAAATATAAACTAAAGAGATAAAATCCAATTACATTTCGAGGAAAATTAGCAATAATATTATTCTATTAAAAATAAATAAATAAATTTAATTTTAAACGAATTTAGAAAAAATATTAAATCCATGTACGACTATATAATAGTTACTTATTTAAACAATTTGTTGTCCTCGGAAATCTTATAATATTTATAGAAAAAATAATTGCAGCTTTGATCTATATTGCTACCTTATTATTCATTTCAATCATTCAAATGATTCAATTTTGTTAACAGAAAAATAAATAATTTTATTTAAGAATGAGACAAATTTTTAACGATTTTTCTGCCTAAAAATCTGGTTAAATGTGAATTTAAATAAGTTCCCAAGGTTATGTCAGAAATACATAGATACCTTCTATTTATTGAGTGAGAATCATCAAAATTTATAAATAAAACAGACAAATGTTTAATATACTTTGAGCGATTCAATCAATCAACCTGAAATTCTATACCAATAGCAGTTTTATACAATTTTTAATCATGTGAAAAACTATCAAACCTATAGCTTTATTTTTACGGTTACTTTAGAGGAAAGAAAATCAAAACGTTGTAGGTAATGTTCCTCTTCCGAATGAGCCACATTTCTCAAAAGTGGATAGAAAACTACGAATTTTGAATAATGCCCGTATACCAAATTTTATTATTCTAGCTCAAACCATTTTTGCGTAATCTTGTCTACATACATACACACATACACACACACACACAGACATTTTTCTCAACCTTAGTGAAAATGACTCAGGGACCTTCGAAACATATAAAAACATCAAAATCTCTACATCGATAATTTTCATGATCACAATACTATCTCTGGCAAGATAGTAAAAAGTTAAATATCATATTTTTAAAAACCAATGATGAATATTCCAAATTCCCTGTTTTACCACTATACAACTTAAAATGACAATCCTGAATATAAAAAATAATTCTTAATACTTATCGGTACATTATTTACAATAAATAATAATGAATATCAATAAATAAATAATTTTTCTTTTGTGTTTGAATTGTTTGTTTTAGACATATTATATATATATAATATATACATATAATACTTTTAATAATTAAATATTTAATATTATAATATAATTTACTAAATTAATATAAAAATATTAATTAATTAATGATTGACTATATGTTCACATAATCCAGCTTTAAACTACGACATTAATATTGTATTTTAAATACATCCAATAAATGTTTTAATCGAATATTAATTTACGAATTTATCAAATAAATTTAGAAAATAATAAACTACTATAACACAAAATTTTTCATTAAAATGACCTGAAAAAATTAATTATTGAGTAATAATTCTTATTTATTAAAACTTGTTTTGGAGTTGATTTTGTAGTTGAGAGGAGAAGTGCTTGTTAAAAAAATAAATAAAAGGTAATGTATATAATTTGTATTTTGTAATATAATATCAAGTCAATGGCCTTGGCATCGTGATGTCATCATAAATGTTAAGCATCATACAAAAGTGGTTACCATGTGGAATTCATAGAAAAATAATATTTATATTAATAAAAAATTAAAAGAAAAAAAAAGGCTTTTTTTTTAAGAAATTGTCAATTGTCATTCATTTCTTGAATAGATAAGATAAATGATAAAAAATTAAGAGACGCATAACATGATTGGTTGTTGACAGGGAATAATGAATGCCTGCACTTTAGCGTTTATTCCTTTGATTCTATTAAAGTTTTCCGATTCGGACGTCCTTGCAGGGTCACCCACGCACGCTTAGTAATTTATATTTTGGTGACGATTTGCTCTACAAATGAGGTGCTTATTTGAATATTTTCTTGTAGGAAATGCAAACGCAAATTCTCCATTTTAATTTACTTGTTACAAATTTATAATAATCGTTTAGAAATATTATTCTAGATAAAGTATAGAAATTCTAATCTTGATTTATAATTATATATATCTTATCTTATTATACTAGCAAAAATTGTATATATATTAGCACATTTTTGAGATATTAAATCGCTCGATAGAATTTTTTGAAATTCACACCATAGATAATTTTTACAAAGAAATATCGATCTGTATTGGTTTCAGCCTCGGAAAAAATCATCTTCATTAGTTTTTTCTTAATTTAAATTTATATGACGTCACTGACGTCCCTATTTGCCTTTTGCCATCCTTTATTAATTGAAAATGTATTAATATTTTTTTTATATTTAAAATATTTTTAAAATTTTTATTTAATTGGGAAATAAAATTAAAAATATTTATTTTAATAATATTTTAGAATCAAATTACAAAATATATTTATTAATGTTTCGCCAAAAAAAATCTAAAAGTGATCTTATTTGTCTTGCAAACATTGAAAGTATAAAAATTATCTTTATGTGATTCTATTTTGAAAACATATTATACATATTATTTATGATATGTTAAAAACAATTGCTTTCTTTAATTCATTTAAAAAGATAATTAATTAAATATCTTATTCAAAATAAATTATTAAATAAATATGATCTAATAATATTAAATACAAATAGAAAATCATAAATAAATAATTTTTTAATTCGTTCTTTTAAAATATTTGAAATTTTTTCCATTTATTTTTTTAATTATTAGTTAATATTTATTTTATTAATTAGTTACTATACTTTTTAATTATTTTTTTTTCTCTAAAATATTTAAATTTTTTAATCTGTTTTGTCGTTTAATTTTTTGTTAATTTTTATAATGTTTTATTAGTTAATTTTATGTTGTTTTTTTATTTATTTTCGTATTTATTTTTTATTAAATTACTAATTTATTTATTTATTTATTGTTCTTTTATTAATTAAGTTTTAGATAGTTAGATAGTTAGATAATTTATATTATTATTAATGACCCCAAGTTCCATTCATTTTAATCAGATTGATGCAAGAAGTAATAATTTTAATAAATAATTAAAGAATTGTATATCAATATTTTTTAAAGGGCCGAGCGATAGCTCGTTATATTGAAATTCAAATAACATTAACAGACAAAACAAAAAAGAAAAGCAATCAAATTTAATTTTAAAAATTCATATTAAGTTTTTAAAATTAAAAATAAAAACAAAATAAAAGTATAACATTAAAAGATGCTTAATTAAAGAAAAATTATTAAATTATTCATTTAGGTATTATATTAAGCATATTATAATAATGTTTTGAATAGAGATGATCATAAGTATATTAACAATGGCATCCATCGTTGGTATAAATATTTGTTTTATACCACATCGGCCGTGGGTGGTCATGATATAAGGCGTGGTCTTCACGTTATAATACAAAAAAATTCAATACATATTCAACACGAAAAAAACTATGTATATTAAAATAAAAATAAATTTTACAAATTCTCTTTAGATAACTTAATTGTGAGATAATAATTATATATATATAAAATGACATTTGACAAGAAAAAAAAAAGAATATATATATATGTGAAAATAAATTACTAACCATTAGTATTAGGCCTAGTGGATCGTCGACTTCGTCTCACTGTGCTTTGGGCACGATGAATACCAGTTTTCGCTGCTACATATTTGGCATTTTTCTTTTGTGATTTAGTCCTTCGTGCAGGTCGTCGTTTTGGCATCGCTTCTTCTTGTTTCCTGATATTATCTTCTTCAGATTCCTCTTCATCATCCCCCGAAAATGGACCAATACATTCATAAAGTCCTTCATCAGAATCGGAATGATCGGATGAGATTTTTGGAAGAGGGGGTAAAGGTTGGTTTGGTGCTTTTAGTGGTTGTGGTGGACGAATCTCTAGAATTGGTCGAGATCCTCGTGAAATAGCAGAATCGCCCGGTCGTCGTCGAGATGGAGCAACAAATACCAAAGGATCAAGACTGGGTTTTACATTTGCTCGTGGAGGGCGAACAACTTGATAAAGTTCAGCACTCGGTGGACGACTGGTTCTTTTAAAATATCCATCTCTAGAAACGCTTGGTTTGGGTTTTGTTGTTGGTTTTCTTTTTTTACGAAATAGCCCACCACTATTAAGATTGCCATAACCAAAATCACTTAATTTTGGAATTGAGATTGAAAAAGAAAAACCAGAATCTTTACTACTACAAATATTTTCATTATTTCGGGCTTGAATGAGACTAGGCTCTGGAGTATTCCCTGATGCACTCAAAGTTCTAGCAATAGGTGCTGCTGAAGGGCGATTTAAATTATCCTTAAGTGCCGAATCCAATGAGCGATGTGGTCCAGCGGGTAATTCTAAACTTCTAGGTGTCATTGCCATTGGTGCATCCATCCATACTCGTCCTAAGCTCACACTCAATCCTGAGGATCGATCAGCCTTTGACACATCAACACCAGATTCAGCACTTCGTGAGGTGTCACTACTTGTAGTTGTCGATTTAGAACCCAATGCACTTCTTCTTCGAGGAGGGGGTGTAGGAGGTCGATCTTCTTGTTCAGATCGTGTCATACCTCGCATCCATTGATCATAACTAACCATTGTCTCAGCAGGGGAGTCATCTGACATTTTTGGAAGGGGCGTTGAGATAACTGGAATTTTATCAGGTACAGGTGAAACAGAAGGTGTTGGAACCTTTGAAGAAGAAGTAATTTGAACTGAAGAATTTGAGGTAGTTGCGACTGCAGCTGCAGCAGCAGCAGCAGCATGAGCAGCTTTATTTTGAAGATGTCTTCCTTTGCCACGGTCAAGATAATTACGTTTGATTGATATTCGTTTAAAAGAATCACTCCTTTTAAAAGACGATTCCCCTATACGATCTTTCTTTTTACGCCCTCCGCCCATGAGCCGGCGGAGATTTTCAAAAGTAATCGGTTTCATTTTGTATTTTTTTTATTCCTGTTTTTTGGTCACATATCCAATTGTCAGTGTAAAATTATCTAAAGAATAAAAAGAATAGAAAATAATAATAAAAGTAATTCTATTTAAATGAAAATTAATTTAAATCATTTTGGAGACTTCAATGCACTTTGAATGAAAAATCATTGAACAAAAAATAATAACACACATATTTATTCACTTGGGATTAGTTAGAAAATACACTCGATCGAAGAGTAAAAAAACACAAGACACGGGACACAGGGTCCGTATTTCATTTAACTCGTCAAGTCCCGTGTCACGAATCAGATGATCGTGAGAGGTGGCCGGCGAGCCGAACACTGCAGAGCGAACAGCGAACGGCTCAGGACACAAGGAGTTCGTGGAGTGCGCCACCCAGCGGCCTCCCCTCCAAACACAGGTGAAAGTGTCTACAATCGGCCGGAAGTACCAAAGCAAACCTTCCCTAACGGTACAGAGACAATTTCTTTCAAATAGAGGAATTTTGATCAATTAGTCTTTATCTGTTAAATTGTATATTTCAATAATTGATATAAAATTATAATCCAATAAAATGAAAAAAAAAAATAATGATAATGATGAGTAACATTGAAACAACATTTTAAGATATTTTTATTTATAATCTAGAATCAAAAACTTTATTTAAAATTTGAAATTGTTATTATAAATTAATAAAAAGAATAGTAAAAAAAAAAATTAAATACTTAATAAACATTAATTTCAATTAAAAAACTAGTATAAATAAGAATTTTTTTTTTAAATCTAAAAATAATTTGTAAATATTTCCCTCTCTTTATACTTTTATTAATAATATCTAATAAAGTTGTGATCTATTGAATAATATTATTTTTGAAAATTTTCAATAGAATTTTAATGGAAGTTTTACTTAAAATTTATCGACAGTTTTATTTAATGAAAAGAAAAAAAAATAAGATTTTAATTAAGATTTTAATAAGATAATAATGATAATATAATATTTAGATCCTTTACATTTTCTTTTCTTAATTTGTTTTTCTTTTAAGATTTAGTTAAATCAAAAACTTGATCTCAAGAGGTCATAGAAATAGCCAATTGAGAAATTTTGTTTTTGTATTCATAAAATTATGATAAGAGTAATCTCTCATTCATTTAACTATGAGGAAGTCTTAAGAGATGTAATGTTTGTCAAGTGGCGGGAAGGGTGAAGGGAAGGGTTATCTTGGGAATTCATTGTAATTAAATGATGATATGTTCACAGGAGGAACTCGTCTGGGCTTCCGTGGTTCCTTCTGATGGGAACTCTTCAAGTTGTTTCGCGTGGGCCTCCCCGAGTTCGAACCCGGACGAAGTGGCAACATCGTGGACGGCAAGGTCACGCGACCGCGGGCAGGACACTGGCCGCGCGTGAGCGTGGATGCTGCGTGGAACCAACGCAACGTTGCCAGATTAGTCGTCCGAGCCCACGGGCCATTTCCAAAACCCGATTACCATCATCTTCTTCATCCTTGCCATCCGCGTCTCCATTTCCCCTCCAAAGAGCAACTCTTTCTGGTCTTTGTCTTTCCCTTTCAAACGTCATCCATCATAGAAAAATGTTTATTATATCATACAACGAATAAAGAAAGTTATTTCAAGGGGGAAGGAAAAAAAGAAAATACAAACTAAAAATAAATTAATAATAGAATGTTTTTACATAATAATTTGTAATTGTAACCTATTTATATATATTATAATCAAATTAAATTTGTGAATTTCAAAAAATAAAAACTTTTTTATTCTTAAACAAAGAATAATAAATAAGTTGGTGTATAGAATATAACCTGCATGGTAGTTGTCAGTTTGTCTATCTAAAAAATGTTTGAGAATAATAAACAACAATACCCCCCCCCTTACTTTCGTCGGTCGGGGAAAAAAGGGAAACCTGGTCAACAAAGATCAGAGTAGAGAACCGGACAGAATTTCGGATACTAAAATGGTAATTGGGGTAACCAATCAAAAATAATAATAATAATAATAATAATAATAACATTAAAAGAAAAGACTCCATGGATTTTAAGAGAACATTTTTGTTATATTTTAAACAATAGCAAATTAATCTTTGAAAGATATAAAACAAATTAAAAAAATAAATAAATCAAAATAATTCACACAAGGGCTTAAAAAGAAATAAAGATATTAAAATAAAAGAATTCATAAAATCAAAGATAAAAGTGACAATGAATGCAATTTATTATTATTATTATTATTAATATTATTATTATTATTATATTAAATGTATTATGAATGAAAATAATGTTAGAATTTAAATAAATATGGAACTAGAGGTTTGTATTCTTTGCTTAATTATTATCATTGTTATATTCTTTGGTTTGTTTAAAATGATTTGTATTTAACATAATTCAATATTTAGTATTATTATTTTTTTATGTTATTCTATAATTCTCTATAGAAATATATATTTGTGAGTTTTTACTCTAAGAATATAATATAGAAAGTATTATACCAATAAATATCTTTTATAAATTTATTTCCTAAAATTTAGTAATATTTTGTTTTGAATGAATCTTAATTATATATTAAGAAGAGAAGTAACAAATAAGACGATTAATTTGAGATATCTTTTTAATATCATGATTAATGTAATTCATGTTACTTATATTTTGTATGAAAGTAATATGAATGGAGGGGGACCCGTAAGAAAAAGTGTCAGAATTAAAGAATATTTTGAAAATTGTTGTACTTTCTATATTATATTCTTAGAGTAAAAACTCACAAATATATATATTTCTATAGAGATGATATACTATAAATATTATAACATAAAAAAATAATAATACTAAATATTGAATTATGTTAAATACAAATCATTTTAAACAAACCAAAGAGTATAACAATGATAATAATTAAGCAAAGAATACAAACCTATAGTTCCATATTTATTTAAATTCTAACATTATTTTCATTCATAATACATTTAATATAATAATAATAATAAATTGCATTCATTGTCACTTTTATCTTTGATTTTATGAGTTATTTATTAATTAAATATTGATGTCATAGATTGTTTCTAACATTTTAAAAATACCAATAGAGCAAATAAAAAAAATTGAGAGAAATATTTAATTTAATTTATTTGTCTTTCACGGAGTTGGAATATAAGAAATTGGTAATGACTGGAGGGCAGTTTGCTAAAATTTCACAACGAATTATTATCGACTACTACTATGCGCAAACTAATATAAAAGATTAATTATAAATCTATAAGATACATAATATGTATAATTTCAAATGAACTTGGATAAATCTGAAAAAAAATTAATTAGTCTTAAAGTAGTAAAAAGAAGTTATATATAGTCTTAGTTATATTATTGTTTATCAATAAATTTGTGAAAAATAATAATGTTAAAAAAAATAAAGTATTTCCATATAAAATAAAAAGAATATGTAATGTAATTTATTCGAATCTTTTATTGTTTCGTAGTCAAAATGCTAATGGAAATGATTTAAATACAGTAAAAATAAATAGAGTATTGTTCCATTGGGGCCGACATTCCCTGTCTCTGGGAGTTGGCGACCTTCGTTGAGCTCCAGGCATGTCGCTATGCATTCGATTAGTCTAATCGGCCATTTGCACAAAACACGGGAGCTTCTATAGAATCCATTTTTCAAAAATAAATAAAACAACAAAGATATTTGAAAGTAAATTATAATACAATAAAAAATTCTAGTTTCTTAAAAAAAAAATTAAATTTAAATGATTTATGATCTATTAATAGAGTTATAATTATTCATTTTATGTCGACTTAAAACATTCGTTTATAAAATTGAATAGAAATAAGCTGGAGTGTCTCCACTCGACTATCTCGCATTTTGAATTGGATTAAATAACATAATATATTATATTTAAATTAAATTTAATTAATTATAAATTATAAATTAAAATTAATAAATAATTATTTATTTATTAAACCAGCGCATGTTTGACTCTTTGTTGTTGGCACGTGCTGGCGGGTGATTTGCAGTCGTGTTAAAAAATTAAATCTGGTACTTTCAGCGATTCAATCAAGCTGAAATTCTATATATAGCAGTTTTATACAATTTTTAATCATGTGAAAAACTATCAAACATATATCTTTATTTTTACGGTCAGTTTAGAGGAATAAAAATAAAAACGTAGGTAATGTTCCTCTTCCGTTAGAGCTACATTTCGCAAAAGTTGAAAGAAAACTACAAATTTTGAATAATGCCGGTATACCAAATTTCATTATTCTAGCTCAAACCGTTTTTGCGTAATCTTGTCTACATAGATACACACACACACACACACAGACATTTTTCTCAACCTTAGTGAAAATGACTCAGGGACCTTCGAAACATATAAAAACATCAAAATCTCTACATCGATAATTTTCATGATCACAATACTATCTCTGGCGAGGTAGTAAAAATATGGATAAAATATAAAACAATAAAACGAATTTCATAAATGCCAACTGAACAAAGTGGAAGAGTAAAAAAAAAGTAAAGCATTTATCAATGAGCTTCAATATTGAAATTGAATTTGAGTATGTTATATAATGTATATACTTGTATATATGCAATAAGAAATCTAGAAAAATATTTTCGTGTTTCTTTTCAATTTCTTTTTCCCTTTGGGATGGTCATACATGCACTTTTTTAAATCAAAGTATCAATTTGTTAAATTAAAAGAAAAAACCAAAACAGATTATTAGAAATAATTTTAAACATAATAATTTAAAGATTAATGATCTGATCATGAGGAGTTTGAATAATAAGATAAATTAGTACGTTGGTATAAATAATTATTGAAAAATAATTTCAAAGTTTAATTAAAAATTCTTTATGCAAAATGTTTTTATTATTAATTTTAAAAATTCGAATTTAATTTTATTTTAATTAATTTACCAATTAAAAATGTTTATATACTAATAACATAAGTGAAGAAAGTGAATGTTATTATAAAAAGAGTGTGTGATATTTAAAGAACTAATGATTATTCTTAAAACTGTTTCAAAAGAAAAAGATATAAATATAAATAAATTGAAATAGGAAATAACTAATAAAAGTGGTAAAAGTGAAATGTAGAAAATAATATTATAAGAAAATCTGATTCAGTGTACATAATATTTTTAAAAACGCCTGAAATGTAGGCAACTAAAAGCAATATAAATTGAACATATTTACTTATTAATTATTTTTTAATAAATATAAATAAAAGTTAAATATTTAAGTATTTAAAAATTTTAATAGTAAAAACAAAATTGATTTAAGAAATAGTGTATTTAAAAGTAATAAAAAATAAACATTTTATTTCGCTCAGGTTCAATTTAGTTCAACTTGCAGGTTGATTAAGAATACAAACATGCTTTTAGGTGAATCTTATATGTAATAAAATTATTGTGAATAATTTCATAATTTCTCTGGTGTGTTTATATTTTTTATATTAGCATTATTTTCTAGCGTCTCATTCATGTTAGTAAATTACATAAATGGTTTGTAGTATGGAAAGAATATATTTTAAATATATACTTAAGATTAAAAATCAAAAATTAAAAATGTACAAAATCACCAGGATCAGTTTTTTGCCAGCAAGAACCAAAAATTTCATGAGCGTGAAATCATGCTACTACCTGAAAGATGCCAAAAGGTGTTGGACCAGAATGGCTAATATATAATTTAATAAAATATTTATTCATTACTCGAAAATGGGATTTCAATTTCAGGAAAATAAAAACGAATGACTTTCCGAACGACGCAAAAGATTAAATGAATGGGATGGAATTTCACAGTATTTATAAAAATAATATACATATAAAAATATAAGTAAGTATATAGGTATTCTTTTTTATTTAATATTTGATGATATTCAAAAAAAATTGAATAAATCATTCTAGATTTGAGAAATGATATTTTTTATAACCAAAAAATTAAAAATGTAGTTTAATTTGTAAATTTTTTGAATATAATAATGAAACATTATAGGTAAATAATATTAAAATTATTTTAAAATTAATTTGCAGGTAATTTTTTATTATAATTTTTAACGTAATAACAATTAACACATAAATACTTTCTAAATAAAATTTCTTTCTCTTAAATTATGTACCAATGTATCGAGCTTTTTGTTGTTAATAAATATTATAAGATAAAGATAATTTTTATTTTAACTTTTCAGTAAGAATTTATTGTTTAAAGGCATTTTTGTTTGAATATAGGATCAAGATATGTTGATTGGATTTTCCGGTTGAATACATCCGGATATTCTAATCATCTCTCTCTCTCTCTCTCTCTCTCATCAATGTAATAAATAATATATTATAGCTATATGTTTGGATTTGGATGCACTCGAATGCTTTCTAATCTGATTGCCTTCATCTTTTTCGTCCACCTCAAATTCATAAAAAAAAACAAAAAAAAAAAACTTTAATTAAAATTGGAATGTTTTTGTTTATTTGGAGGGTACACAGAGGAGAATGATTTGATTGATTTAATAATAGAAAGATTGATAACACTGAATTGGTTTGTTTACAATTTAATTTAATAGGAAAATGAATAAATATTTCAATCGAATGGAACCTGAAGGTTTGTATTTCAAGAAAATGGCAAAAGGCAAACACAAATGATGCTACCAAGAGTTAGAGTGGTGGGAGAAGTAGAATTCCAGTTGAGAAAGGCATTGACTCGAGATTACCGCCTGGAGCTGGAGTCCAGTGGACCTGGACCAGACCCACCGGACTCCGAACCCATAAATTGATCTATTTCAAACCGAGGGGCCGTCTACCATTCAATATTCGGATAATCGCAATGCAAATATTTATCTTTCATTGTGATCGGATGGCAGATAAGAAATGGTGGTGCACAGGATTGAAGTGAAACGATCTTGAAGAGAATCAAAGTTATTTGGTCTTTTGGTTAAATAAGATGGATGGAACAGATAAAAATTCTTATCCATTAAATATCATTTTCAGAAATATCTGTGCACCCCTCTAGCAAATGTTCTTATATCATCATCATTACTCTACTCTAAATTGGATTTGGAAGTTGAGTTGATTTTCTCATTTAAATAAATAAATAATATATATATATATATATATATATATATATATATATATATACGAGGGTGGGGTGAAAAGTTTCCGGCCTGACCAAGAAAAACGATGTTTTTAAATTTTTTTTTTTTTTTGCTTTATTTTTCAACATAATCTCCATCAACACTGATACATTTCTCATAACGGTATTCTAATTTAGTTAATTAATTGATTTAATTTAATTTAATTTAAAGTCTTATCAACAGTTATGAATCGACGCAAAAATTCGTTTGGATTACTCCTACAGTGCCAAATTGTCGATAGAAATGGTTTTTCGAAGCAGTTTTTGGTCTAACGTTAGCAAACGCGGCAAGCGCGTTGCACACAGCTTTCCATATTCAAAGGCTTGTGCAAAATATTTCGCACACGTTCAGCTGACATTGTACAGGTCTCAGCTATCTTGAATGTTGAAAAATAAAGCAAAAAAAAAAAATTAAAAACATCGTTTTTCTTGGTCACGCCTGAAACTTTTCACCCCACCCTCGTATATAAGAAGTAAATATTTATTTCTAATTTTAATAAATATCTATATATATAAATTAAAGATACAACATTTTAACGTATGAATTCATAATGTAAAAGATATAATTTAAAAATGGCATATAAAAATTAACAACAAAAAATCATAAAAGATCATGAAAAAGAAAAATATTACTTTATGGAGACATTAATATCTTTAATTTGTTATGAAAATGAATATTAATAAATGAATGTCTATATTTTTATATACTAATGTAATAATTAATTAACCATGCTTAGTAGTGGCTGGTTGAATAAGTTTGCCTTGGTGCCCTTACAAATATAGCAACTGAGTCTTTGAATAGCAAAGATGTAAATAAACAAGTTCACGCATCCGATACAGAAAAGACAAACAAATCTATACTAAAAAGTCAATATTAACCTATCATAAAATACACATCGTGGTATAATTAGAAATTTAGTCAAAGCAAAGTTACCTGCGTGTTACATTCATGCAACAGATCATTTTGAATACCAAGCAATATAGATCAATCAATGCGTGGATAAATTTATGATTGGAAATTATTTTAAAATATCATTAATCACCTATGTTGAATTAATCATTTTCAAATTAAACATTTATATTTATTACATTATCAAAATGTTACTATAATTACTTAATAATCAGAATCTATTATAATGTTATATGAATAGTACATAATATAAGTATAATAATATATAATATAATATTTCGTTTGCATTTACCCTTATTATTCCAAAATTATAATTCTTATATATAAAAATGAATCGCTAAATGTGTTGGTAAGCGCATTCCTAAAAAACGCCTGAACCAATTTTGCCAATTATTTTTTATAAATGTTCGTTTAAGTCCAAGGATGGTTTATACGGCGAGAAAAAAATCGAATAATTGCCGGGGGAAACCCTAAAAAAACAGCACATTTCTTTTGCTCATACGTTACCATGGCAACCGATAACAACGAATTTCAATTTTGACTCTACATTTTAGTTAGAAATTTTTTTTTCCAGAATGCCACGGAAAAAATCAAAGTTAAGTAGGTTTTTTAAAAATAGTAGGTAAAGTAAAGAGCGTTTAAAATTAAGTCAGCTAGTGTCATCTGATTTGTTAGGATTACAAAACAAAGATAGAGAACCTAAAATTAAAACACGATTAATGGAGCCTCAGTCTGAAAGAGAAAATAGGCTTTTTAAAGATAGAATCATGCAGCTGGTCGCTCTAAAGAGACAGAAGAAGAAAAAGAAGAGATGCTAAAAAAAATTAGGATTTATCATACTGACAATGAGACTCGATCTTCTGAGTCTCAGTCACAGAGAGAAAATAGGCTTTTTAAAAATAGGGTCTTACATGCAGCAGGTCGCTCTACTGAGACAGAAGAAGAAAAAGAAGAGAGGGTAAAAAAAAGATAGACTTCAGGGGGTTCAGGGGGAAGAGCGCCAAAGGCTTTTAATATAATCTGAATGGATAAATAATACAAATAGAACCAATTAAAAGCAAAACAAGATGATTAATAATTATTTTTTCATGACAATATAATTGGAACGAAGAAGAGTTAATTTCAATATTTAAAAATCAAAATCAATCAAATGGGTTTCACATAATATTCTCAAGTATTCTAAATTTAGATATATTATAATATTTTATTAATGGTTCTTGTTAAAATTTATTATATAATATGCAAAAATGATTGGTAAATTTAAGTGTAATTAATGAGCTTAATGACAATTATAAATTTTCATTCAATATGTGCTTGCAGTAGATTTACCTAAAAATGATTTATTAACAAACAAGTACAATAATTATTTAAAAAAACAGCAAGTATGATAAGAGCGTTCACGGGAAAGAAATAAATTATTTATATTAGGTTTGTTATCACTGAAAATTTGAATTTTTCATTCCATAAAATAAATATAAAAGTGAAAGTTGTATAATGTAAAATAATATGAGTTTGCCGAATGTGTATTGGTATTATAATTTGGAATTTTTAAAAATGTCAATCATCATTTAGATATTGATAGAAGATTGCTGAATTCGGATGAAAAAAATAAATAATGTAATTTGCATTGAAAATCAGGGGATCGAAATAACAATTTAAAATAGGAAGGAAGTCATTCAAACATAGTCAGAATGATGGAAAACGAATTGAAAGAAAATTAATTCACTGCATAACATTTAATCAAAACTATCATTTGAAAGAGAGAAAACGAAAATTGCCTCTAATAAAATTATTCTGATATAATTTATATAAAGAAAAGTAAAAAAAAAAGAAATCATTCATTCATACTCGTATTTTCATGTTTGTCTGGCCTTTTTATTAAATTTTAAATAAGTTTAATCGGATTAAAAGTTGTTAACCTCTCAACACGTGATTTTTATTTAAGGATGTTTTTTTATTCTAAAAGATCAAACTATTATGATGTCAGATATTTCATAAACAAATTATATAGATATTTAATGGCTCCCTTGTTGAACATCTAAAATAAATTTTCTGAATAGAAAAAATTATTTCAATTTCATTTTGAGACTAATGAAAGTTCCAAAAGGTTGCAAACTAAAAAGGAAAATAGTCATTCGATACGAGGGCAAGGTAAATAAGTATGTGATTTTTTGAATTTCCTGTCTCTTAAATAAAATGGCAACACTGCTCCTGTCAGCAGGCAACTATCAGCTGAAAGTTGTCGAAATTAGAACTAGCTGAGTCCTTTAGTTTTAGTTTTATATCCATTAATAGTAGACTAACTCGTGATTGGAGAAAAAAAGTTAAAAAAAGGAAATTAAATTCATTGAAATCATATTAATTTTATTATTGGGATTTGTTATTAAAAAATAATAATTTCTGATTATGAAACGACGATGAAAAAAAATGAACTGGTGGAAAAGATCAATGAAAAAATTAAAGAAAACCGTCGTCGTTTCACCATAACCGAACTTTCCTTCAGTTTTCCGCAAATTTCACGCACTTTATTGTAAGAAATTATTTCGCAAAAGTTAGGCTACCATAAGTTTTGTGCCAGGTGGGTACCACACTCAGGCGGCGGATTTCTATGAGGAAATAATTTCGGAGTTCGTTCATCGCTATGATAAATGCCTCAACTTTTTTTGGCGATTATGTAGAAAAATAGTATTTTAGTTGCTCTATCAAATGTATAACATTTAATAAAAAACTAGTACTAGTTTCTGTACTAGTTTTGTCTTAATTCCAAAACGTAACCTATTTTGTGAATTGCCCTCGTGTATATATTTAATTTGAATTAAATTTAATTTGATTTGTCTGGTTTATATTCCTAAAATGAATTTTTATAATTTATGGTTTAGTTAGACATAATCACATTAACTGCTCTATTTAGAATGGTTTAAATTTAAGTATAAACTAATAATATTGATAATAGTTTTTAAAAAACAATAAAATATATTTTCATTTATAAGGGAATTTTGTAAATAAAACCACATTTTGATATTTGTTATTGTAAATTTATTCAAAATGTGGTTTTATTGACAAAATTCCCTTATAAATAAAAACAGCCACCAAAGCTTTAATAATTTAATATCTACAAAATATATTTTCGTTTATAAGATTAAAAATTAACGATTCGTGTATAAAAAATCTAAAGTATATTATTTAAATATTATTAAGTATCTTAGAATTTAAAATTTAAGAATATTTTAGATTACTTATATGACTAATAACTAATAATCGTTTTAGGAAATTAAAAATAGAACAAATTAAGAAAAAAATTTTTTAACTTTTTTGAATACCATTATATAATCTATTTATAATCGGAGAAGGGGATATACTATTATCTACTGCCACCTAAAAGGAAAGCTTTTTCTATTTATTTCTATGTTACAAGTGTTTTTGTATATACAAATGTACTTTGTGATGGGATCTTCAAATAAAATAACTAAAAGTCATTAAGTAAAAGATTCTTTCTAAAAGTGATTTTCTATTATATGAGCAAAATGTTTTCTGATTGAAACATTCAGCCCATATGTCAATGTCAAAAAGTAGCCCCTTAGTATTTCAAAGATGTACAAACAACATAATATATGTGTTGATATTGTCCCATAGAATAACATCACATTTGAAAAAACAAAAAAAAAACAACAAAACATTCTTGTGCAGGTAGAATTGCAATATTCATTCCAAATGTTCTTCAAACAAATAAAATAAAAATTCGGGAGTGTCCTCCCCTAGACTTTCCCGCATATAAATAGGTAATTAGGTTATTATTATTGTTTTAACAACAATAAAAATAAACAAACTAATTAATTTAAATTATAAAGTAAAATGGTTTAACACTATTATATATATTTATAATTTACACCTAACGGTACTTGTATAGGTAAAATGTCACTTCCGGTAGTCAGATCATGATGAAATTTGGTATCTCAATTTTTTTCATATTTTTAAATCTATATACAAAATAGGAAGCAAATATCTCGAAGCAAACTGGTACTTTACTTGAAAGGTAAACGCAACCAGTGTAGGTAAAGTACCACTTCCGGTTAACCGATTTTGACGAAATTTTGATAGAAATCTACAAACTGTGAATAATATCGGTGTACCAAATTTCGAAGTCCTAGCTTGATTAGTTTTTGAGTAAATTTGCTTACAGACATTACATACATACATACATACATACATACATACATACATACACACACACAGACATAATTCGAAAAATGGTATTTTCCGACTCAGGGAGGTCTAAAACGTCAAGATCTATCGAAATCTCGAAGTCGAAATTTTTGACGATTCCAATACTTCCCTTATACGAAGTATGCGGGAAAGTAAAAATGGAGAATCAAAATGAAAATTATAAAAAAATTATGAAATAAAGCTTACCAATCGAATAGAAGACAAAAGGTTATAAAATATTACCTGAAACAAAAAAAAAATATTAATTTTATATATGATCATTAATAATAAAGCCATTAAAAATTATTCAATAAATTAGAAAATATAATAAAAAAAGATTATAAAAATAACCTCCTACATAAGGAATTTAATTACAAGGATAAATAATAAATAATTTAAAAATTCTTTAGTTCTCATTTAATATGAAATATAATTTAAATGATAAAACTTTAAAAATTATTATTATTATATATGTAGGTAGGTATTTATAAACATATCAGTTAATCATTTATATTTTTCAATTCAAGTATATATAATATAAAATATAATAATAATTATATAGAATTTTTTTTTTATTTTTGAAACGATTGTTTAAATAAAAAAACTATTTTCTATGAAAATATTAAACCCAAAAATTTTATTATTTAGTAAACCAAAGAAGTCTTACATTAGAATTTTTTGAATTATGTTTTTATATGGACAAAAGGCTTGTGAATTACATTCCAGCCAAATGGAAATCGCATCAAAAATAAATTTGATGTTTGAGCTTTTGAATTCGCTGAGGGGTGTGGATGGGAATGCTGATGAAGGAAACTCGAGTTTCTGTATAGGGGCACTTATCACGGTGGTTGGCTTCAATCATAGAAGAATAAGCAGAAATTATAATAGGAATCAAAACTATTCAACAAAATTAACAATTATATTGGAGGATCAAATTAGTAGAAATAGATATTAAAAATTCTACTTGTTGATTTTTAAAAAATTGGAAATAATACTTAAAAAGCCTGGAGTGTCTCCACTCGACTATCTCGCTAAATTTGAATTCGATTAATTAACATATATTATATTTAAATTTAATTTAATTAATTAAAAATTATAAATTAAAATTAATAAATAATATTTATTAAACTAGCGGGTGTTTGACTCTTTGTTGATGGCACGTGATGGCGCGTGATTTGCAGTCGTGTTAAAAAATTAATTCCGGTACTTTCAGGGATTCAATCAAGCTGTAATTTTATATATAGTAATTTTATACAATTTTTAAACATGTGAGTAACTATCAAACAAATATCTTTATTCTTACGGTCAGTTTAGATGAAAAAAAATCAAAACGTGGTAGGTAATGAGTAATGACCTTCTTTCAGATGAGCTCCATTTCTCAAAAGTTGATAGAAAACTAAGAATTTTGAATAATGCCCGTAGGTATTACCAAATTTCCTTATTCTAGCTCAAACCATTTTTACATACACACAGACATTTTTCTCAACCTCAGTGAAAATGACTCAGGGACCTTGAAAACGTATAAAAACATCAAAATCTCGATCTGGCGAGATAGTAAAAAGAGTGAAGAAAAAAAAGAAACACCTAGGAAATGTTATCTTATTCGTTAAATTTTTACCTTAGCAAATAAGGTAAGGTTATCGATTTCCTTTTAGGTTGAAAAAATAAACCTAGTTAATGCAATATCGTATATGATTGTTGATTTATAACTTAGGTCAATATAGAAAATATAAATAAATAAAATAAATATTTATTTTTCTATCATTTATATTAAAAATTTCAATTCATAAAAATATAATTATGTGTGTAAAGATCGAACGGAGGAGAAGGATTTAATTTAATTTTTATATATCTTTGTAATATTAAACAGAAAATAGAAATTTGATAAAATCTATTAATATACAAACAAATAAAATAAATAATATATAATTATTTGTACATCCTCAGAAGATTAAATCCCATTTAGGCACATTTTAATTAAGTACTAGCTGCTCTGAGTGCCTTCAGGGCTCTTTACATCTAGACGGGGGCTCCGCCCCCTGTTCCCCCGAGTGGTACATAGTATTTGGTTGAAAGTAGCAAAAGGTTTTCATCCATTTTGTTTCAATTCATATATTACATAAAACATTCATTTCATTTTGTGTCCTTATTTAAAATAGATTATAATAATAAATATAGAGATACCTAATTACCTATAAAATACAATATACAATATATAAAAAAATTATCTAAATTGATTGTCTTAAAATAAATACACAAGAATTGTGAAAAATATTGATAAACTTGATATTAAGTTAAGTTGTTTAATATTCCGGGAATGAAATGCAAATGTATACGGAAATGACAGTGTCAAACATTTTATTTATTTTACGGAAATGATGGGATGATGGAAAAAAAAAATTAAACAATTCACGAACATTAACCTATATTGAATGAAAATAGAAGTGAAGGTTATATATAAACTAATGAAAAAATCTTAGTGAAATGAAATTCGAGGTTAGAATAATACAAGTACATATATTAAATATTGTCATAATACTTATTTTAATCTACAAATATATTTATTGAATAATTCAGCAATGTATTTTGTAAATATAATATATTTTATAAAATATTTGAATATTTGCAATTAATAAATTCATGGTAATGTTCAAAAAATTAATTAAATAAAAAATAAGCTGGCGTGTTTCCACTCGACTATCTCGCAAATTTGAATTGGATTAAATAACATAATATATAATATTTAAATTAAATTTAATTAATTATAAATTATAAATTAATAAATAATAAATAATATTTATTAAACGAGCGCATGTTTGGCTCTTTGTTGTTGGCACCACGTCACGTGTTGGTGCGTGATTTGCAGTGTTAAAAAATTATTTCCGGTACTTTCAGCGATTCAATCATGCTGAAATTCTATATATAGCAGTTTTATACAATTTTTAATCATGTGAAAAATTATCAAACATATATCTTTATTTTTACGGTCACTTTAGAGGAAAAAAATCAAAAAGTTGAGGGTAATGACTTTCTCAAAAGTTGATAGAAATTTTGAATAATGACCGTATACCAAATTTCATGATTCTAGCTCTAACTGTTTTTGCATAATCTTGTCTACATACATACATACATACATACATACATACATACGTACATACATACACACACACACACACACATACACACACAGTGAGACATTTTTCTCAACCTTAGTGAAAATGATTCAGGAATCTTTCGTATAAAAACATCAAAATATAAGTTAATTAACCCTCTTTGAAGGAATTATTACAATAATTCTGAATGTTGAGAAATTATTTTTTTTTATAGAAATATCTTATTAATTTTAAATTATTATTAGTGGGAGTAGGACAACAATGTAGTTAACAATGAATACAAAACAAAATTAAGATTTTTATTTCCTTTTTCTCATTTAAATTTTGATATTTATATTAATATTCCTCTTTATTCTTAAAATAATTTAATTTATATTATATGAAAAATATTATTAATTTTATTTATGACAAATATTTTCCATAGATTAGTTAATTGTTGGTAAACTTAAAAAAAAAACAGTACAAGATACATTTAATATATATATTATGATATAAAATATAATACTACTTTTTTAAAAAAAATCAATTTATAATATTACTTAATTAATTCACTTTAATATAATAATTATTATCGTTTACTTCTGTCAAAGATTGTAGGTGTGCTGTTTTATCTGAAAGAATAAAATATAATTCACTTCTTCATCTTAAATTATAAACAAATTATAAATTAGAAAAAAAATTGTTCATTTAAAATTTACATTAGAAGTAAATTAGCTGGAGTGTCTCCACTCGACTATCTCGCAATTTGAATTGGATTAAATAACATAATATATTATATTTAAATTAAATTTAATTAATTATAAATTATAAATAATAAATAATAAATATTAAACCAGCGCATGTTTGGCTTTTTGTTGATGGCACCACGTCACGTGTTGACGCGTGAGATTTTCAGTGTTAAAAAATTAATTCTGGTAATTTCAGCGAATCAATCAAGCTGAAATTCTATATATAGCAGTTTTATATAATTATTAATCATGTGAAAAATTATCAAACATATATCTTTATTTTTACGGTCACTTTAGAGGAAAAAAAATCAAAACGTTGTAGGTAATGACCCTCTTCCGGTTGAGCTACATTTCTCAAAAGTTGATAGAAAACTATGAATTTTGAATAATGTCCATGTACCAAATTTCATCATTCTAGCTCAAACCGTTTTTGCGTAATCTTGCCTACATACATACACACACACATACACACATACACACATACACACACACATACACACACACACAGACATTTTTCTCAACCTTAGTGAAAATGATTCAGGAACCTTCAAAACGTATAAAAACATCAAAATCTCAACATCGAAAATTTTCATGATCGCAATACTATCTCTGGCGAGATAGTAAAAATATATCAAATAATTCATTTGAAAATATTTATTTAAATTATACTATGATATATTCTTATAATGATATAATAATTGAAAGTAAAACATCACAAATAAACCATTTGGGGGAGGGGGGGTATAAAGAGAATATTTATAATAGATTCTTTATAAAGAAATTATTCACATGTTAATTGGTTTATTATTTTCTTAATCTGACTTAAAATACAGTTATATTCAGTTTTTAAAGACACAGACATGTGAATGTTTTATTATTTAATTATTAAATATAAATTTTTTCTTGTATATTAATTTTCATTTCCGTTAATTAAGAAAAATAAATTAATTTGTTTGATGTAAAATATGGATGGATATACTATACTATTTTTTTAATACAAAATAAGATATTAATTACTCTAGAAGATACATAAAATGAAAAAAAAATAACAAACTTATTAATCAAACTAATTTATTTATTTATTTTTTAATTTTTTTTTTTTTTTTTTTTTTTTGAAGTAAAATTAATATTTTTAATGGATGGATGGCAACCAATAAAGTCAGAAAAAATAAATAAACCCAAACAAAATTTATCTTTTCGTAATCCTTTAAAATAATGTTTCAAAGTTATTGATTTTCATTTATAGTACATAATTATTGTAGTTGTATTTTTTGTTTGTTTATTTTTTTATTTTTCATGTTTAATTTAAAACTAATGAATGTATGAACACCTTCATAAAGCAGAATTTAAAAAAAAAACATTCTATAGTAGTCTTTGTGGCTCTACGGAACACGAAAACAAATTTTCTGGTGATTATAAATAAGTGAACATAAAATATTTAAATATTATAATGAAATTTATATTATTAATCATTAATTAGATGAATTGAGAATGTTATAATTTAAATAAATGTGGGAAAAAAATAAGAGAATAGAAATGAACTGAAAATGGAATTAAAATAACTTATTATATAATCCTTTGTTTTAAAACACATATATTTATATATATAAAGTTGTACTAATGAGTGATAATATCATTTATATATATTAAAGACCTGATCAGCAAAGCGTAACCTTCTAATATACAATATAGCCTATGTAAATTGATATATTCAGTTAACTTAATAATAACTGGACAATTTTATTTAAAACATTCAAAAAACCTAAATAAATGATGAAATTTTCATTTGAAGTTAAAATATTGCAAAAAAATTCTTTAAAAAAGAAAAAATTTTAATAAAAACATAAATTATGATATATAAAAATAATTGAAGAAAAATTGTGTGTTTGTGTATATATATATGTATACTTTTGATATATTTTTTCCAGTTAAGGATTTTTTTAAAATTAACACCATAGATAATTTTCACAAAGGAAGATCGATTTGTATCGGTTTAGGTATCAAGAAAAGGTGCCACAGGGTGAGAGGCTAGCGTCGCTGACTCACATTCTATTGGTCCCGGGTTCAAGTCCCGGGGTTCTGGCAAGGGAATTTCCCTAGCTGGTGTCTATGGGACGAAGTCAACCCAGCCTCCGGGAACAACATTGGGGAAAAGCTACTTGATAGCGCCTCCGATCAAGAAAATCAAGGTAAAGGTTGAGAGGACCCGTTCTACTGATCATAGGGCACCTAGTTAATATAACCCACTTGATAGGGGTTGTTCTTGCTTAGGACGTACAAAGTCAGAGGTTTGTTTTTTTTTTTTTTTTTTTTTTTTTTTTTTGTATGTAATGATAAATTTTTAAAAAACAGAATGGAATGAACACATTAAATGATAAAATGGAATGAAGTGTAAAAAAAATGATCTTATATATTTAAACGAGAGAACTATAGTCAAGTGAATTGGCCTAAAATCGATTAATCGTCAAACTGGGCATGTGACAAGATTCAATCTGTGAAAAGAAGCGATAAATTTATTGATATTTTTTGTTTAATCCGTTTGAAATAATAAAATTGAAATTTTTGTTAAACTCTGAAAAAAATATTATTTTTGATTTGTTCTATCCAAGTTAAATTTTTGAAAGAAGAAGAATAGAGTGGAGGGAGGAGGAGGGACGGTGTTTGGGGGGGGAGATAACAAATGAAAAGGTGAAATAAAAATTAATTGAATCCTTTAAATTCGAAACGTGTCTCTCTGTTTGTTGAAATTTATGCTCAATATAAAACTATGGTACATTCTTTCATCCTTGGCTGGAGTTCATCGATAATAGAAAATAATGCATGCAAGCTCAGTCTCTGGACCAAGTTACGATGGTCGTTTGCTTCTCGATTCTCGCCTCTTTCGCTTCTCTGAGCACGGAAATTTGATAAAGCGAAATTTGTCGTAAAATACAATTGGTCGACTGGGAATTGAAACAACAAAACCATATTAACCCAGTTGTACTTTATACGTGACTGTAACGAGGGAATGTAGGAAAGCAGCAGCAGGCAACGATGACTGCTCTTGATAGACGTCTTGAATGAAGAGCCACGGTCCGATGTCCCTCAGGAGGCTGACTGCCTGGAAACTTAACAACTAATTGCGCTCTCTCGCATAGCATTTTGCATCTCCTACGGTTGCGTTCAACAAACTGGAAACACTTTTTCTCACTGTGTTGCCAACTTTTTATTGCAAAATAAAATTAGATGGAAGACATCTTTGTTTTTATTCAAAACCAATCTATACTACTATATAATATATTAAATATAATTATATATAAAAAACTGATCAAAAAATTAAGATTCCTATTAAATAATCTTGTAGATTTAGAGTTACAAATAAATATATAACAATATTAAATTTTGAAATTCTAAAACTAAAATAAATAATAGTTTAAATCAAGAGTGTCTAAACTGCGGCCCAAACGCAAATTATGAAAATATTTAAATTTTTCAATATAGTTCTAAAAAAAAGGTAAAATAATTTTGGGATTAAAGTTTTAAATATTTCCGACTTTTTTAAATTTTTCAATATGGTTCTAAAAAAAAATTAGCTGGAGTGTCTCCACTCGACTATCTCGCAATTTGAATTGGATTAAATAACATAATATATTATATTTAAATTAAAAATTTAATTAATTATAAATTATAAATTAAAATTAATAAATAATATTTATTAAATCAGCGCATGTTTGGCTCTTTGTTGATGGCACCATGTCACGTGTTGGCGCGTGATTTGCAAAGTTAAAATATTAATTCCGGTACTTTCAGCGATTCAATCAAGCTGAAATTCTATATATAGCAGTTTTATATAATTTTTAATCATGTGAAAAACTATCAAACATATATCTTTATTTTTACAGTCACTAAACGTGAGCCTTTTTAAAATAGAGAAAATATCTATATAATGTAGAATCATTTATTTAATTAGTTAAAATATTATTTATAACCAATTGTTTGATTGAATATTTACTTTTACAAATAATATTTTGAAAATTTTTTCGATTTTTTAAAAATAAGAATTAGTGAGGATATCTTATCTTATTATGCTAGCTAAAATTGTATATATGTATTTATCTATATATATTGGTTCTCAAAAACCGCTCTAACGATTTTTTTCAAATTCACACTAGATATAGTATTTATAAAGAAAAATTAAGTTTTATTGATGATATCTCTTGAAACATACAGCTTCATTATTAATTTCTTAATTGAAAATTATATATGGAAAACGTCAAAATTTTTAATACTGCCTGCTAAGACAGTAAAAAAATGACAATTTTTTATCTAAATACATATAGTCCAGCGGTTGGACTGATGTTTTAACGAGTGGATTTCGTCGGTTCGAAACTCGCC
The DNA here is from genome assembly GCA_963082975.1 of Labia minor. Taxonomy (NCBI): domain Eukaryota; kingdom Metazoa; phylum Arthropoda; class Insecta; order Dermaptera; family Spongiphoridae; genus Labia; species Labia minor. Next base: position 4,128,519 of record OY720345.1, on the reverse strand, counting down.
GGGTGAATCGTTATTTAAAAATGAAAATAATGATTTTGTTATTTTTTTTTCTTTTTATCTATTGTTTACTTTTTAATAAATTACTATTCTATATTTATTTATTCATTGTTCTTTTATTAATAAAGTTTTAGATAGTTTTATAAGTTTTAATATTTTTTCAATAAAATATTATTCAATATATTTATTAATATTATTTTATTTATTATTATTGAGTACCCGAAGTTCCATTCATTTTAATCAGATTGATGCAATGATGCAACAGTTAATAATTGTAATATTGTAATAAATTTCTATCTTGAAAATTGTTACATATTATTCAGGATATTTTAAAAACTATTTCTTTCTTTAATTAATATTCATTTTTTCTATAAGTCAGATATATTTCCAAATATTAAATAATTTTTGAAGTGAAAACTTCTTTAGCGGCGTTGAGCACTTTTGCGGGATGGGGAAAAAGTATAGAACTCGCGTGATCGTGACCAACACCATGAAACCATCTGCTTTCAAATTTCTTATAACAGAGCGCGAAATTTGAATTGTCATTAGAACTGTTTTATAAATTATCTCTAACATATAAATATATATTTATTATGTAAAGTTCATTTCATATATACATATATAATCAAAATTATACGAAATGAACTTCACATAATAAATATATATTTTATGTTAGAGATAAGAATTATAAAACAGTTCGTATTGCAATATTTTAAACAAAGTTGTGTATTTATATATATATAAATATAAGTTACAAATTTGTTTAAAATATATGTTTAAAATAATATATAAGTTATATATATATACATGCATATGAAATTCATCTTTCTCGTGAAATAGCGCGAATTTCGTCTGTTTTAAAATTTCTTACGCAGAAGTTTTCACTTCTGTCGGCCAGTCCCACGACTGCCAATTTTGCTTTTTTAATTCCGAAAAGCTGCAAAGCACGTTTTTTTGTCTTTAGTTTGTTTTATAACCACTTGGGGCGCTAAACAGTTTTTCAAAAAAACACTATAGAAAAAAAATATATGTACCTATATATTATATATTTATGTATTATTGAGGAGCACAAGTTCATTAATTTTAATCAGATTGATGCAAATGTGTAACATTTAATAATTGTAATAAATAATTAAAGAATTGTGTATCAATATTTTTTAAAGGGTAGAGCGAGAGCTCGGTGTCCCAGGTATTAATATTACCAGCCAAATCCAATAATAATGAATCATTTTTTTTAACTTAAGTACCGAGCCGAGGCTCGGGGTCCCGGTACTTATTATTAAATGGAATAATATATAAAATAAATTCATCTTTTATATTGATAAAAATCAAATATCAGTATGATTTTTTTTTATTGAAACTGAGAGCAACGAAATCAAGGTAACGTCCTTTCAAGTGAGTTTCAAATAAATAGTTTGAAAACATTTGGCAAGCCCAATTTACACGGGCTTGGTACTTGTCATTAGTTCAGGGGTGGGCAAATACTTTTAAGCGCGGGCTTTTTGAACGCCAGCCGGCCCGTTAAAAAAGTTGGCTCTTATTTGGATTTTTCGTTCAATATGTCTCTAAAAAAAAAGATAATTTTTTTTTACAAATGTCCCGGTTTCGAAATATGGTCCTCCGACCCGGGAGACATTTTGAAAATTTCATTTTGACCCGCGTTTAAAAGTATTTGCCCACCTCTGAACTAATGACAAGTACTAAGCCCGTGTAAATTGGGCTGTAGTGAGCCAGGGTGCTCAACCTTCGTCAAGAAATTTGTTAATATTTTATAAGTATAATGATCATTCTTATCTTATTATGCTAGCTAAAATTGTATATATGTATTTATCTATATATATTGGTTCTCAAAAACCGCTCTAACGATTTTTTTCAAATTCACACTAGATATAGTATTTATAAAGAAAAATTAAGTTTTATTGATGATATCTCTTGAAACATACAGCTTCATTATTAATTTCTTAATTGAAAATTATATATGGAAAACGTCAAAATTTTTAATACTGCCTGCTAAGACAGTAAAAAAATGACAATTTTTTATCTAAATACATATAGTCCAGCGGTTGGACTGATGTTTTAACGAGTGGATTTCGTCGGTTCGAAACTCGCCGGGTGAATCGTTATTTAAAAATGAAAATAATGATTTTGTTATTTTTTTTTCTTTTTATCTATTGTTTACTTTTTAATAAATTACTATTCTATATTTATTTATTCATTGTTCTTTTATTAATAAAGTTTTAGATAGTTTTATAAGTTTTAATATTTTTTCAATAAAATATTATTCAATATATTTATTAATATTATTTTATTTATTATTATTGAGTACCCGAAGTTCCATTCATTTTAATCAGATTGATGCAATGATGCAACAGTTAATAATTGTAATATTGTAATAAATTTCTATCTTGAAAATTGTTACATATTATTCAGGATATTTTAAAAACTATTTCTTTCTTTAATTAATATTCATTTTTTCTATAAGTCAGATATATTTCCAAATATTAAATAATTTTTGAAGTGAAAACTTCTTTAGCGGCGTTGAGCACTTTTGCGGGATGGGGAAAAAGTATAGAACTCGCGTGATCGTGACCAACACCATGAAACCATCTGCTTTCAAATTTCTTATAACAGAGCGCGAAATTTGAATTGTCATTAGAACTGTTTTATAAATTATCTCTAACATATAAATATATATTTATTATGTAAAGTTCATTTCATATATACATATATAATCAAAATTATACGAAATGAACTTCACATAATAAATATATATTTTATGTTAGAGATAAGAATTATAAAACAGTTCGTATTGCAATATTTTAAACAAAGTTGTGTATTTATATATATATAAATATAAGTTACAAATTTGTTTAAAATATATGTTTAAAATAATATATAAGTTATATATATATACATGCATATGAAATTCATCTTTCTCGTGAAATAGCGCGAATTTCGTCTGTTTTAAAATTTCTTACGCAGAAGTTTTCACTTCTGTCGGCCAGTCCCACGACTGCCAATTTTGCTTTTTTAATTCCGAAAAGCTGCAAAGCACGTTTTTTTGTCTTTAGTTTGTTTTATAACCACTTGGGGCGCTAAACAGTTTTTCAAAAAAACACTATAGAAAAAAAATATATGTACCTATATATTATATATTTATGTATTATTGAGGAGCACAAGTTCATTAATTTTAATCAGATTGATGCAAATGTGTAACATTTAATAATTGTAATAAATAATTAAAGAATTGTGTATCAATATTTTTTAAAGGGTAGAGCGAGAGCTCGGTGTCCCAGGTATTAATATTACCAGCCAAATCCAATAATAATGAATCATTTTTTTTAACTTAAGTACCGAGCCGAGGCTCGGGGTCCCGGTACTTATTATTAAATGGAATAATATATAAAATAAATTCATCTTTTATATTGATAAAAATCAAATATCAGTATGATTTTTTTTTATTGAAACTGAGAGCAACGAAATCAAGGTAACGTCCTTTCAAGTGAGTTTCAAATAAATAGTTTGAAAACATTTGGCAAGCCCAATTTACACGGGCTTGGTACTTGTCATTAGTTCAGGGGTGGGCAAATACTTTTAAGCGCGGGCTTTTTGAACGCCAGCCGGCCCGTTAAAAAAGTTGGCTCTTATTTGGATTTTTCGTTCAATATGTCTCTAAAAAAAAAAGATAATTTTTTTTTACAAATGTCCCGGTTTCGAAATATGGTCCTCCGACCCGGGAGACATTTTGAAAATTTCATTTTGACCCGCGTTTAAAAGTATTTGCCCACCTCTGAACTAATGACAAGTACTAAGCCCGTGTAAATTGGGCTGTAGTGAGCCAGGGTGCTCAACCTTCGTCAAGAAATTTGTTAATATTTTATAAGTATAATGATCATATTTTCTTTTACATATTTAATAAATTCGCTTTAGTTGGTTGATCTTTTATTAAATTACTTAATTAAGCATATATTTTTGACTAGGATATAAACAATTTGTATTAAAAAATAAACGATTATTTATGGCATAGTTTCTCTTAGAACGATAGAATAAGAGTGACTATTAGATTTTTGTTAAATTTGCCTCTACTTTGAATAACATAGTCCAAGATAATAATTTTTATTAGAAATCATCAAGGAGAGAATGTATAAATTTTTTAATTAATTTAAAAATAAAAATAATAATTAAGTATATACCTATGTGAAACATTTGTGTCTTTTTTTTTTCTAAATCTTTCAACAACTGCCCAAGAAATTCAAGATATTTTTATTTATTTATTTTTTAATTATATAAGATATAAATTGTTATGTAAAATAAAATTTGAAAAATTTAAAAATAAATATTTTCATTTAATATAATAACCTTATATATCTTTATCAATCTTCTTAATCGTGAGTAAAAAAATTAATAATAATAAAGTTTGTCAAAAAAAAGGGATATAATATAAATTTTGCTTTTTTTGACATTGACATGACTTTTCTATGTAAATTGGAGGACAACCTGAAGGTAGCCAAAAAATTTGTCGATTCTTAAAAGCTTAATTTATTTTATCAAAGAAGATATAAATTAAGCTGTACAGAATAAATAGATATCTTTGAATTATTAAAAAAATTATTATAATTAGATTATAATTATCATTTAAAAGAAATGTATTATATCAAAAAACAAGCTGATATTTTGGTTATCTTATAAGTTTAAACATAAGAATGACGAGTGGTGTTGTCGTGGTCAAAGTAATGTCTATTTCAAGATTTAAGATCGGTGAAAAAAACACCAATTTTCTGAATAGTAATGTGAAACTGTCTCTAGTAGAGGCCAAATGATGTTAACTGAAGAGAGAAAGAAGGGCGTGGTGTGGATTCCTAACAGATAAAACAAAAGCGATTAGACATAAAATCAAATAACGATACAATTTTAGAATAACCTTTACAAAAAGACTGCTGATAAGTACAACGGGATGATTATTATTAGGAATAAAAAATAAATAAATATAATTTAAATAATTTATATAATTCGTGCAATGCTTTGAAATTACTTTTATTTATATAAAATTCTTTGAAAGAAATAATGAAATTTGCTGATTCTTAAAAACTTAATTTATTTTATCAAAGAAGATATAAATAAAGCGGTACATAATATTAATAGTGCAAGCCTCGGAGAGCGAATCCATAATAATATTGTCACCTATCATTAGAAATAAATATTTCTTATTCTGGTCCAAATCCAATTTTAATGTAGTAGCCACTTTAATTTTTAAATTTAAAAGAATTTGACTGTATTACCATTAATAAGTAAACTTATTAGTGATATGGAAAGGGGAATCCTATGCAAATGAGAGATAAAGAAGGACTCGGTCCAATCCAAGCAAGTCTCGAAGAATAAGCGAACTGTCGGCTACACACACGAGTCATTGAATGAAGGTGGTTCGAGTGATTGGCCGGAATGCAGCCAGCCAAGAGGTGAGTAGCACCTCTTGGCTGGCTGCATTCCGGTAGAGCCAACAACACCCCCATATCAAGCGAAAGCAACCAAAATCCAAACTATATATTTTGTCTCTCCATCTCGCAATTTGAATTGAATTAAATAACATAATATATTATATTTAAATTAAATTTAATTCATTATAAATTATAAATTAAAATTACATGATTAAAAATTGTATAAAACTGCTATATATAGAATTTCAGCTTGATTGAATCGCTGAAAGTACCAGAATTAATTTTTTAACACGGCTGCAAATCACGCGCCAGCACGTGACATGGTGCCATCAACAAAAAGCCAAACATGCGCTGATTTAATAAATATTATTTATTAATTTTAATTTATAATTTATCATTATTTAAATTTAATTTAAAGATAATATATTATGTTATTTAATCCAATTCTCAAATTGGGGGATAGTCGAGTGGAGACATTCCAGATCTTTTTTTATTTTAGGTTTTCCTTCATTATTCAAAGAATATCAAATACAAATCATTTGTAATTCTCCTTGTAAAAAGTAATTGTAGTATATAAAGTATTTATAGTATAACTATACGAGTTTATGAATATGAAAAATAATATTATAATCCTAATTAATAAATTATTATATTCATAGAGGAAGTTTATTAAACGAATAAATATTTATTCTTAATTAATAATATATATATATATATAATTAAAAAGGGATTATTAGTGGGTATATAATAATACAATATATAATAATTGTTAATTACCTGTTAGAACGATCACTCAGCAATTTTGACTTGTTTTTCTATTCACTGTTCAATGTATACTAAAAATTGAAATTCTTTTATTTTATTTTCTTTTATTTTATTTAATTTATTTTAATAATATTTTTCAAAGAATTGGCCGAGTCGCTTATCGCTTTTCAATGAAATAAATAATATAAACAATCGAATTATGCCCTGTGCCCGTTTGCCTCCTGCATTTAGAAAATAAAGTATATCTCATTATTTATATATTAATAATTTAACTGATAAAGAAAATAATTTAAGGAATGTTTTTCGTTAGAAAAAGAGAATCCATAAATTTATACTCGTATATATAATTTATAAATGTATACATATTTTCTTTTCCAATTACATTAGAAACAATTTTTTAATTTCTATTATATATTATGATATTTTAAAGACTAAGAGTTTTTAATTATATATATTAAATTTAATTATTTATAAGTGATCAAGTCATGAGGACCTCGGACCCTCTCCATATATATATATATATATATATATATATATATATCTTATTATTAAAATGGTATATATATTTGTATTTTTGAAATATTAAATTAATTTTTTAACACTGCTGCAAATCACGCGCCAGCACGTGGCGTGGTGTCATCAACAAAGAGCCAAACATGCGCTGATTTAATAAATATTATCTATTAATTTTAATTTATAATTTATAATTAATTAAATTTAATTTAAATATAATATATTATGTTAATTAATCCAATTCTCAAATTTGCGAGATAGTCGAGTGGAGACACTCCAGCTTTTTTTATTATATAATAAACAAGCAAAATATATATATAAAGGTACATTAATAAAATGTTCAATAAATATTTATATAAAATTAGTATATATAAAGAAAAAAATCAATATTGTCTCTAGATCAATAGGAAATAAATAACAAATAATAAATTATTATTTTTTAAAAGCTTCTGAAGCTTTCAACTCGAGTTTGAAACGTCTCGAGAAAGTTGTCTTGAATTAATGTAAGTCTGACCTTTACTTTTGATCAGAACATAAAATGACTGTATATTACACTTATCGTAACTAACAATTAGAAACTATTCAATGAATAATTGTATTTAATTAATTATTGTTGTTGTTTGATAGAAAGAAAGAAGAGGAATATTTGTTTAAAGGTGTACTTCTAGCAATTTATAATTGAAAAAAATTATTGGGATTATCCAAATAGATAAGAATGATGAAGGAAAGCCTACGCAGGTAGGCCTTGACTTAATTCAATTGAGGCCTGTTTAGTAGAGAACTTAATCTAACCATCTAAATCAGTTTAATAACTGTATCATATATATAGGATATAAAACTACATACATTACTAAAGATAATTTCAAACAAAATTTAATAAAATCCTCTTATTATAATTTTAAAATATATTGCCTATAGATAGCTTATGGCAGGGGTCGGCAAACTACGGCCCGCGGGTCAAATCCGGCCTGCGGATAAATACTGGCATTTTTTATGTAAATGCAAAAGAGATTTTAATATTTTAAAATTCATTGGAGTGTACGATTGACGAACTTCAGTTACAAGTCATTAATCTACAAAATGATGACACACTAAAAACGAAGTTCAAAGTTATGGATCTAACACAATTCTATGAATATCTTTTCGATTAATTAAAATCTTATGCACGAAGGTTTATTTCTGTATTTGGAAGTACATACCAATGTGAAAAGACATTTTCGAAAATGAAGTATACAAAATCGCAATACAGATGACCATTTGCAAACAACTTTAATTATAGAAAGTATTAACTTTGTTTCCAATTATGATGAAAAAAATCAAAAAAAAACAATTACATTTATCACATTAATGCATTATGCATTATTATTTAATTAATTAATTTAAAATTTATTTTTATTAGATTATTCGTTAAGACAGTAAAATATATATTCAAACATGTCTGGCCCTTTCCTAAAAAAGTTTGCCTGGCTTATTTATGGGTATCTAAACTATGGCCACTTATATGCCACATTGCAAAGAAAAACAATTTACTGGGACACATATACAATATATTTTCAACAAATTTTGAAATAAAAATTTACTCTTTGTAGTTTTATACAAATAAATTGACATTTTTTATTATTATTTTTCTATAATTTGAATTAAGTATGTATAGAGGTACACATTCAATTTAAATTTGTAAAAGTTTTAAAAGATAAGACCAAAAAACTCCGATTCTCCCATTAACTTCAAGAACTCTCCGTAAATATTATAAAGACCCACTCCTTTACCATATTTCATTATTTGTAGTGCTTTTGCTATTTAATTTACAGTAATTGTAGGTTCTTTTCCAGGTCTTTATTTCTTCATTTGGAGATTTAGAAATATTTCCATTAACATCTGTAATTAAATTAACCTTGTATTTTCCACTTCCAATAAGATTCTTGATTTTTTTTTTTGTCAACTCCGAACAAGTTGTAAATTATTTGTTCTAAAACTAGTGCATCTAATTTGCTAAATTTCTGAAATAACTCCAAGATGGTGTTAGAATGAGGGTGGAGGCATTCTGCTGGATAGAAGGAAGAGTGTAAGATCATTCATTCTTCGAGATGGAGGGGACAGGAAGACATTATCTCTGACCAATACGACAGGATTCTACCTCGAGGACAAAATTAGGAGATGGTCCAGAGAAGATGTATGATTGAATGCCTGGAAGGAAGCTCACAGAACGCTACCCGAAGGATGAATACTTGTCTCACCTTGCCTTGACAATGAACAGCTATGTAAGTGGTCGACCCTTTATAATTTGCAATTGCTAAATAATATAAAATTTGATATATCAATAATATTAAAATTAAATTAAATCAATTTTACTACAGAGTTTTATTTAACTTGATTGGTTGTCTGTATGGTTCAAATCTAGTAACTCATTTTTAAGACAGTTGCAGTTGTCCAATCGAACTAAAACTTTGCACACTTTTCAGATTTGGATTTAATTTTTAATTTTGTCACCATTTTTAATTTAAATGCAAGCGTTTTATTGGAGAGATCCCTAGAAAATTAATTAACTAATTCATTTTAATTAGGCTCTTTATTCAAAGTATCTAAACCATTTTTGTTGAAGTGCTAAGTAGGCGGACCATTGTAGAAACCCATCAAGAAGAAGAATATACTTATTGAGGCTAAGAGAAAAATTATTTTCTAGTTTTTAGTGCATTTTTATACATAAAACACTGTAACTTAATTTTTTTTTAATTATTTATTTTATTTTATAGTTAATTTCTAAGTTATAATTTCTGATGATACTTATTATGATTATATTTCTGAATGAAATCAAATTTACCTTCTCCCTAATCAACCTTCGCTGGATTCCCCATACCATTTTCTATTAATAATAAACAGAGTGCTACCAAGTAAATTAAAAATCTATATCAATTAAAATAAATATTAATATAAGTGAAGTACTGAGGTACTTAATCAACATAATAACCCTTTAAAACTGAGTAGAAGCTCAAATGTCATTGATTATTCCAAGACTTAAATAATCTCAAGTATTTTCAATCCTGGCATCTCCTATTTAATTACCAAAGACCAGCAACAACCTTTTCTTAAAATTTAATTGAAGTCAAGAAATAGTAATTTATCATCGTTTATCTTTCTAATAAAATATCTCCTTTCCAGTATTACAAATGACTCTAGTTAATATATTAAAAAAGCTAAATGGTCTATATAAGGGAACGATGTAATTAATTTTGCTTTAAATGATGCCTCTTCTTTTTTTAAAGAAAAAATGTATGATTATCTAGTATTAAAAAAAATATTAATATTTAATCAGTGAATTATCATATTTGTATATAAAGTGAAAAAAAAAATATTTATTAAATTGATTTAGTAAATTTAATATTATAATAGTAATTTTATTTAATAGTAATTGTTGTATGTATATTATAATCTTATCTTATTATGCTAGCTAAAATTGTATATATATATCTATATTTCTTTCTATTTATCTATAACCATTGGTTCTCAAAAACCGCTCTAACGATTTTTTTCAAATTCACACTAGATATAGTATTTATAAAGAAAAATTGAGTTTTATTGATCACATCTCTTGAAACTTACAGCTTCATTATTAATTTCTTAATTGAAAATTATATATGGGTGACGTAAATGGCATCCATTTTGAAATTTTACTCCCGCCTTTTTTTAATTTTGTATTAATATTTTTTTTATATTTAAAATATTTTAAAATTTATTATTTAATTTCGAAATAAAATTAAAAATATTTATTTTTAATAAAATATATATATATATTTATTAATCTCTCTCAAAAAAAAAATAACAACAAAATAAAAAATGGTTTTGAAATAATTTTTTTTTTTTTTTTAATCTATTATTTTTTAATAAATTAATTAATAAATTACTATTTTATATTTATTTATTCATTGTTCTTTTATTAAATTTAATATTTATTAATATTATTTATTATTTATCGATGACATATGACATTCATATTGAAATTTTACTCCCGCTTTTTTTTTAAATATTTAAAATATTTTAAAATAAAATTCATTATTTAATTTCGAAATAAAATTAAAAATATTTATTTTTAATAAAATATATATATATTTATTAATCTCTCTTAAAAAAAAACAACAAAACAAATAAATGTCTTTGAAAGATGGTAAAAATATCTTTCTAATTATCAAAATATATCATAGACCAGCGGTAAGAACAATTGTTTTTACTCCCCGAGTTCGAAGGATCGAAACTCGCCGCGTTCATTTTGTTTTTTATCTATTTTAGTGATTTATTTATTCATTGTTCTTTTATTAATTAAGTTTTATATAGTTTTATAATTTTTAATATTTTTTCAATAAAATATTATTTAATACATTTAATAATTGTAATAAATAATTAAAGAATTGTATATCAATATTTTTTAAAGGGTAGAGCGAGCTCGGTGTCCCAGGTATTAATATTACCAGCCAAATCCAATAATAATGAATCATTTTTTTTAACTTAAGTACCGAGCCGAGGCTCGGAGTCCCGGTATACATATTTATGTATTATTGAGGACCCCAAGTTCCATGCAATGATGAAACATTTAATAATTGTAATAAATAATTAAAGAATTGTATATCAGCTCGGTGTCCCAAGTATAATATTACCAGCCAAACCCAATATAATAATGAATTATTTTTTTTAACTTAATTACCTAGCCGAGGCTCGGGGTCCCGGTGTGATCTTAATATATTGTCAGAATTAGATAAATAATGTAGAGAGAAAAATTATTTAAAAATAGATATTTATTTAAATGAAATAAAATTATTTAATTTACAGAATGAAAATGTCTATAATAATGTCTAAATATTTTTTCGAGCGACAGCTCGGTATCCCAGGTATTAATATTACCAGCCAAACCCAATAATAATGAATCATTTTTTTTAACTTAAGTACCGAGCCGAGGCTCGGGGTCCCGGTACTAGTAATTTATAGTAATTTTACAAATGCTTGACATTAAAGATGAAGATATTTAAATGGGTTTTAAATTCTCAAAAATTTATCAAATTTCCTTCCTTTATCAAAATAAATATTTCTTTCAAAACTCATTTCTTCTTCTTATTATTATTAATAAATGTAATTAATAAAATATCTGAAATTTTCATATTTCCATCATGATTGAAAAATTTTAATTTCTAATGATTACCAAAATAATAATTCTATTTCATTTATATGAATAATAAAGTATAAATCATTTTAATTTTTAGTAGAAATAAGAACAAATATAATGAAGTTAAATAAATATATATAAAATGAAAATAAAATCAATAGTTTATTCTATGAAACTAGTTAATATTAGAAAACATCCAATAGAATATATTAATAAAATTAGCTGGAGTGTCTCCACTCGACTATCTCGCAATTTGAATTGGATTAAATAACATAATATATTATATTTAAATGAAATTTAATTATTTATAAATTATAAATTAAAATTAATAAATAATATTTATTAAACCAGCGCATGTTTGGCTCTTTGTTGATGGCACCATGTCACGTGTTGGCGCGTGAGATTTGCAGTGTTAAAAAATCAATCAAGTTGAAATTCTATATATAGCAGTTTTATACAATTTTTAATCATGTGAAAAACTATCAAACATATATCTTTATTATTAAAGCTTTGGTGGCTGTTTTTATTTATAAGGGAATTTTGTAAATAAACCACATATTGATATTTTTTATTGTAAATTTATTCAACTGTCGGCACTGGACGCTCGGACGGTGCAGTTGCTTGATAACGATTGCAGAAGTAGCAATCGAAACGCTGTGTATTTTTTGTATTTTTTGAATAAATTTACAATAAAAAATATCAATATGTGGTTTTATTTACAAAATTCCCTTATAAATATATCTTTATTTTTACGGTCACTTTAGAGGAAAAAAAATCAAAACGTGGTAGATAATGACCCTCTTCCGTTTGGGCTACATTCCTCAAAAGTTAACAGAAAACTACGAATTTTGAATAATTCCCGTATACCAAATTTCATTATTCATCAAACCGTTTTTGCGTAATCTTGTCTACACACACACATACACATACACACACACACACAGAGAGAGAGAGAGACACATTTTTCTCAACCTTAGTGAAAATGATTCAGGAACCTTGAAAACGTATAAAAACATCAAAATCTCGACATCGAAAATTTTCGTGATTGCAATACTATCTGGCAAGATAGTGAAAAAAATAACATTGTTTTTTTTTTAAGTAATAGTTATGATTGAAATTTTAATTTATGATGTGCTTATTTTAAGATAGAAATAAAAATGATTTAAAAATATATTTTTATGTCTGATACATATTATTTAATTGTAATTAGTAGAATTTGAAATCTTTAGTCTTTTCAGAAGAAATAAATTTGTAATAACATGTATGGATGTATAAATATAATATATATATATATATATATATATATATATAAACTCGTTTAATGCTGTTTTTCAGAAAGTATTCTCAGGAAAGGATTTATTTCACAAGCTTAATAATGTAATCTAGAATCATTATTGTGTTTTATAGAATGAGATAGAAATCAGTATTATTATACCGTTAATTTTATAAAAATATCTATTATATATTTATATATCTTAACAAAGAAGGCACTTTTTCATTCTTTTAATATGTTTAATATCATAAGGATTTTTTTTATCTAACCAAGTGTTAATTATTTAAGTTTCTATTGGAGGATGGAATATATTTTCTATTAAATGTGATCATGTAGAAATAGAAATATTTCAGGTTGATTGTATGAAGATCAATATTCCATCCAAATGGGAGATGTGCGGTTTGATTTGCTGAGCCAATCAACAGAAGGTGAGTGGAATCTCCTTCCATAATGCAAGAAGGGCCTTAGTTGTCAAGCGTGGTTCAAGCACGTCTGCTTGTGGTATATTGTACGGGAAATGATGATCAAAGCATTTCAATTTATACGTTTGTTTCACTTGGAGAAAAACACTTTTTTCTTATTTAAGTAAGATTGATAACATCCAATTTTCTTTTGAATAAAGTAAATATTAAAATTATTTAACCAATATAATATCTTTTAATAGTAACAACAAATTTTCTAAATATTTTTCATCTAAGTAATTTAAATTTATATTTAAAAAAAAAAATCTGGGAATGCTAGGAAGCATTACTATTCCAATTGGGAATTAATAATTAATTAATTCTAATTAATATTTATTATAATTTATATATACTATTATATATATTATTTATTTATATTTATTTATATTTAAAGATATTTATTTAAATGATATAAAATTATTTAATTTACAGAATGAAAATGTAATTTTAATCAAAATAAATAATAATTAATAATAATTAATATAATTAATATAATTTATAATTATAATATTATAATTATAATGATACGATCGAAGATGCGCTGAAAACATCGCTTATTTATAATTAAGCGCTGAAAATATGGGAAATCTTCAACTTTGAGCGCCGATTTGACCGATGTTCCCAACCGAATTTTAAAAAACCAAGACCAGTTTAAATTTACCCTTTTTAAGCTCTACTCGAATCCAAAATCAAAATTTAAAAAATCGAAAATTTTTGGCGACAGACACACAGACATATATGTAGATTTTATAAACGGACTAAAAGTTTTGTTGAATATAATAAAATATAATATAAATTTTAACTTTGGATTAAAAACATTAGAATATAAAATAATATTTAATGAATAAATAAACATACAAATAATAATATCTATTTATGTTCTTATAATTGAAATGAAATAATGGTTCAATCATTATTTAGAGTTGTGTTTCTGGTTGAATTTAGATCTAATCTAATTTAAACTCGGCTGTGTGAAACAACATGAGTGTTTAACTTTTAACTTTAAATATAGGATGGTTAATTTTTTTTTTTTTTAGTTTAACACTTTGTTGATATCATGCGAAATGTATTACATGAAAATAAACTAGATACAAAAGTCATTTGAGTTGTAATCAAAATTTTCTCAATTTTATTTTTTTTTTTTTATTATTCTAAAGAAAATTGTATAATTTTATTTCAAATTTAATTCTATTGGAATAGAAATAGAAAAAGAAAAAAAAAAGAAAACATAACTATTATAAATTATTTTTTAAAATTTTAATCACCTCACATTTGTCATTATATTTTATAAATTCAAAAGATTTTATTTATATTTAAGAAAAATAAAATAAATACTAATATTCACATACGACAATACGATAAGATTTTATAATATCTACTGAAGAAAATTAGAATGTTTATAACGGAATTTTGTAAATTAAACCACATATTGATATTTGTTATTGTAAATTTATTCAAAAAATACAAACATATACACAACGTTTCGATTGCTACTTCTGCAATCGTTATCAAGCGACTGCACTGTTCGAGTGTCCAGTGACAATAAAATTAGAATGCTTATATTTTTCATTTTTCATTTTTAATAATTTATTAGAACTGCAATAACTACAGGGGAATATCTCTTGATGACATCGTATAAGATTCTCTCGAATATTGTTTTAATAATAATTACGACTACATGCGGAAGAAATATTAGGAGAATATCAATGTGGTTTCAGGCCACTGAAGGCCAGAACTAAAGGAGAAAAATAAAATAAAATATATCATGTGGTCGTTGTCTGGTTACCCTACTGGGTACTAACCTTGGCCGATGTTGCTTAACATTGGTGATCATCGGATCAATCTAAACAACATGCTAGGCGCAGGCAATAACTCTAAAGCCCAATTTACACGGGCTTAGTACTTGTCATTAGTTCAGGGGTGGGCAAATATTTTTAAGTGCTGGTCAAAATAAAATTTTCAAAATGTCTTCCGAGCCGAACAACCCTATTTCGAAAACACTAATAAAAAAATTTATCTTTTTTTTTAGAGGCATATTGAACGAAAAATCAAAATAAGAGCCAACTTTTTTAACGGGCCGGCGGGAGATCAAAAAGCCCGCGCTTAAAAGTATTTGCCCACCCCTGAACTAATGACAAGTACTAAGCCCGTGTAAATTGTTAATCTTTGAAAGATGGTTTTTAGCGCCTCTATTAGCGGTTCTATCCCAGGAGTAAAGAGGAAAAAAAATCTCTTATCTCAGTTACCACAAACCTATAGTTTTAGTGATAACAATTCCTGAATAACCTACATGTACGTGGATTGTAAGATAATAAAAATATTTTAAACAATATTAACTTCTCATTTATTCAATAAAAGAAAAAAAAATTTGTTTCTTATCGATCACCACGCTCAAAAAGTGAAACTTGAATTAATATCAAAGAAAAAACTTGATTTAGGTAATATCAAAGAAAAAAAAAAGCAAAATGTGCAGCATCGTACACGTGGTGGAAGTGAAACTTCTTAGAATCTAGAGAATAAGAGAAATTTTAGTTGAGAGTGTGAGTGAGAGAGAAATAGAGAAAAATAAAGGGATCATTTCGAAAGACATATAACAGTATAAAATTTTCGTAACAAATATTCGCTTTATTATTACCGACCGACGATAGTAAGGGAGGTATTGTTTTCACACCAAATTTCACATGTGGAGATTTTTACATATCTCCACGAATCATGCATTTTCTAAACAGAAAAAAGTATTTTTAGCATGATGTCTGTCCGTCCGTCCGTCCGTCCGTCCGTATAGATGTGTACAGCCTGAACGGCTCAACCGATTTTGATGAAATTTGGTATATTTACTTAATGCATCAGTGGGATGAATTGATCAACTTTTGGTGCAATTCCGGAAACCGGAAGTGGTAGTATTAGCGACCGACGATAGGAAAGAAAGGGTTATTTTCACACCAAAGGAGATTTTTTTATATATCACCACGAATCATGCACTTTGTATTGGTTTTATCCTCGAGAAAAATCATATTTATTAGTTTTTTCTTGATTTAAAATTATATGACGTCATCCAGCCATTCATGACGTCACAGCCTGGTCTTGCATATATATTATAAATAAAATAAAATTAAAAATGTTTATATTTATTATTTATATATCCATATCTGTTTTTTATTACATTAATAGATATATGAAAATTATTTGAAATTGTTTCTGTAGCTGGAAATTAATTTATTTCAAACCGTCGGTCGGTTCGAACCTGGCCACAGGTCAACTTATTATTATTATCTACTCTATCATCATATCTACATTGCCTGTACTATTGTCGGTTGGTGCTTCAATTGGTAATACTGATATTAATGGCTTGTGATAACTAAAATAAGATATATATGTTCGTGATTCGATATTTTCTATATAACGTGTAAAAACAGCATCTATTGTAGTTCCAGATTTTGTTGTTGATTCCTTGGTATCGTTATTTATAAGCAGACCAAATGTTTCTCGAAGAAAGTTGATCAACGGCAACGAATCATCAGATCCAAAATTTACATTAAAATCTCCCCCGAGAATTAGAGGGATTTTATCTTCGCCTCGTTCAAGTGCATTAGCACCTGTGTGGCTATAAACCAGTAGTGAACGGTGTATGAAATAAATAATATCGTCTAAATTTTGGTCGTTATTTTTTTTCGGCATAGTGAAATCTGTGGAGTAGAGAAAAGCAGTTTTAAATGCAATAATAATTTTAAATTGATTTAGTAGTATTAAAGTAATGTTGAGATTCGGATAAATAACGTGAATGGTCATCGACGCACATAACTGTATGTGTTGGCGTGTGAATCGCCGACCATGTTCACACACACAATTACATGCGTCGGTATGCGTGCACGCTGTATATTTGACTTGAGAATTTTCGTCAACGTACTCGTGCGCATGCGCGTCATGGACTTGCGCGTCATGAGTGGGGATTAGAACGAAAGACCGCACAAAAGGGAGACGCAGATAGCCTCTTTCTCAAGAACGAAAGACCGCACAAAAGGGAGACGCAGATAGCCTCTTTCTCAAGAACGAAAGACCGCACAAAAGGGAGACGCAGATAGCCTCTTTCTCAAGAACGAAAGACCGCACAAAAGGGAGACGCAGATAGCCTCTTTCTCATTCTCACTCGTTATACTTATATCTTTTTTCTCACTTGCGTTACGAAAACTCAATTTTTCAATTCACTCTCCATTCTCAACCAAATGTCAGGACGCCGCTAAAGAAGTTTCACTTCAAAAATACTGTATAAATATGTAAAATAAATTAAAAATAAATAATTATAATTGCATAAGTTGATTAAACAATGCTATGCAGCTTTACCGCGGCAGTCCCCGTGTGCAACACGTTTATTTATTATTATTATTATTTAATTCTCTAAAAATACCGATAAGCACAATATTATTGTTTGTTTTTTTGTTTAATTAAGTAATTCATTTTTAGGTGTAAATATATATATTTTTGCTAGCGTTTGAAAACCAATCAAGACATTAATAAATTAATGATAAATGATAATTATAATTATTATTATCAGCATAATAAATTGAATTAAATTATTTGATTAAACAGTGTTGGTTTATTTTCTTCATTGATTAGTAGAAAGAAAGAAATTAGATAGATGGCATAGTTTATTAGGAAATTTTGAATATGTATTGCTCAAAAATTAGTGAGAATCCTTATAAATTCTCTTCTAATGGGAAATATTATATTCGGAATTTATCGGCAAAACAAAATAATAAGAGAAAAAAAAGGATTTGCTTTGATTAAGTAGAGTAGAGTATCAGTAGATATGAAATTCAACTACTGCCATTACATTTTATATAGCTATGGAAATAATGATCTTGAGCACAGGTTGCTTATATTCAAGTGGTTGTTGGTGTGGGATGGAATGGGGGGAGGAGGAGGTTGATTGAACGGGATATCGGGTCAGGTGAAAGAGTAAGACTTCGTAGGAGAGAGGCTGTGCAGGTGGCTTATTACCATCCAACTTATTGCTGGAATAGAAGGTAGGAAGAACAAGATCAGAAAAAGGACTTTTAAAAAACAACAATAATAATTTGGAAGATGATTTTTTTCATACTATCATGGAAAGATAAGCAGGTTACTGCAAAATAAATGGTTCTTATTATATTTTTATATTATAGGTTCAATCAATTTAATTTTAAATTCGTTCTTAAAATAAAAAAAAAACATTTTTTCTCATAGAAATAAGCGTTAAATGGGAAGAATGTTAAAAAGGTTTAATCAAAATACATAATATTTTTTGCCGGTTCCTTATTTTCCATTTAGGAACGTAACAAAATTCATAATATTATAATTGATTTTTTATAAATTTTATCTATATATATATAAAAAACTATATACGTATCTATCTATCTATTTATTGTCGTGTTAGTGTTTTGAAATAAAAACTTTGAAAATTTTATCATAAATTCTAAAATAAACAAACAAATAATAATTGAGGGGAGCCAAGTCTGGTGAATAAGCTGAATGGATTAGCACTTTTCAAGTGGATCTTTCTGAAAAGTCACGAACCAATTTTGTCTTAAGTGATGGATCATTAAAATTAAACAAAATTATCGACACCTTCTAGAATTTAATGATTTCTATTTTTAGAATGCAATTGATAACAGCTTGTTGACTAAAGTTGATTTGCTCTGCGAGTTGTTTTTGTTTTTGTGACTGGCCTGATAATCTAAAATTATAAATAGATTGTTAATAAAACTAGAATAGTTTTTATCATAGATTATCATTATTATTATTATTATTATTATTATTATGGATACATCTAATCTCAATATTATTCACATGTTCCTGTACGTCGGCGCTCCCCGTTACTTTCCTGTTATCCATCTTGACAAAGAATTAAAGATACCCCTGGTCACTGAAGTCATACACCCAAATAGTATTAAATATCCTCATCGTCTCATTAATCATCAAACTAAAGCGCCGGACGACTTACTTGTACTAACAACTTAACAAGAAGACTTAAAAGACTTCAACCTCATGACTTACTGACAATTAGACCATATTTATGCATATCTCCATTTATGCTAGCAGACTATCCCCTTCTTAATTATGTATATCGAAACCATTTCCTTATTTCTTCCCTTATTTCTCTCACGTCCCTCCTGCTTATCCTTATTTCTACTTTGCTCTTTCTTCTTTTTTGTCTCCCTTCAAGTAATCCATTTTCCTAAACCAGACTCACGTGTATATAATTTATAAATTGTTATTTTGAATTTATTATCTATTTATTATGAGATATTTTATTATTGCCCTATCTGAGGGCAGATGTAAAAATTATTCTGAAAAATCTAAATCAAAAATTAAAAAAAAAAAAAAAATGATGAATGAGAATACCATTTCAAACCAAAACAAATACATGATTAATATTTAACAAAATAAATAAAAACTAATAATAAAACATCTTAATATATCTTAATACAGGGTCATCGAAAAAGATGAACAGGATTTCGTTGTACAACTATTCGATAAATCAACACGTCATCAACACGAAATTAACAAGAGATTGAGTAGCATTATAAATATTTTGAATTGACTTTTCCGTTCAGACGTTAAGTAATATTTGATGACGATGAAAACTATCTGAACAAAATCTTATTCACTGGTGAGGCAACATTTCACATTAGTGGTCGTGTTAAACGCCATAACTATCGTATATGGGGAGATCAGCAACAAAATGACGTTTCCAAGTACATACGTGATTCATCAAAAGTCAACGATTTGTGTGGACTTATGGAGGGACGTATTGTTGGCCCTTTCATGTTTGCAGAAAATACGGTTACAGGCACAATTTATTTGGATAAGTTGAAAATGTATGTGTTCCCACAAATTCAAGAGATTGAAAGGGAAAAGGGCATTAATGTCATTTTCCAGCAGGATGGAGTTCCATGTCACAAGATACTCTCAACAACAGATTTTGGAAGGAATGGTCCTGTTTTATGGCCGACTAGAAGTCCTGATTTGACGCCTTTGGCTTTTTCTTTTGGGGTTGCGTGAAGAACAACGTTTATGTGGAGAAAAATTTGTGATCTTCAGCATCTGAAAGAAAGAATTTATGCAGCCATTGCAACTGTGACTCGTACAATGCTTCAAAAAAAACATGTGGCGGGAGATTTATTATCGACTCTAGGAGTCTGTCGTGCGACGGGGGGAGCACTCATCGAAACTTTTTAGAGTACATAAAAAAGTTTAAGATTTTCTGTGTCTTTTGAAGTATAAATAATAATTCTACCATTTGTATTACGGTTTTTATTACTCTTCTTTAATCCCGTCGACTTTTTTCGATGACCCTGTATTATTAAATATCTTAATCTTATATATGTTGACACCCATCCGTTTACTCGTTCTTATTCATCATTATTTATCATTTAATAAATATATAATACATTGCATAGAGGAAAAATATGTAGGAAATGTTTCTTTTTATATAACATATCATAATTTAATAGATAATTGATTGTATAAAACTATCTAATGTAGATTAAGAGTATGCATCGTTAAAACTTCGATAGTATGTTAAATTGAAATAATTTCTAAATGTTTGTAAAATGAAAATAATCAAGCAAAAGAAAAAACGTTTTAATTACTTTTATATATAATTCTATATGTTTTTAATGCCAAACATATTTATTTATTTTCAAAGACTCAATTCTATTGGTTTTTGTCTCATGAGGAAGAAAATAGAAGAAAGAAAAAAAAATAATTAAGGTGAATTCAATAAATGATAGGTTAAATAGTAGAATATTAAAATATTGAGTTGTCTTAAATTGGGCATGTTTAAAGACATGGTAGTTCGCATTTATATAAATCTTGAAGAGAGAGAGAGAGAAAGAGTTTGAACAAGAGCGTGGACTTGGAAGGGTGAATTTACGACCAACGAGGACAACACAAGAGCTGCCAGTTGGGCGGCGACATCGACATCGCATTCCCGATAAGGATGCGAGAAGCTTGCTAGGGTGAGGGGAGTGTGTGGGGGGGGGGAGAAGCGCCCCAAGGGTCATCGACAAATTCAGCCAAATGTCGATAGCCCAATCATTTCCGATTAAATTTAAAATGCGTGGAAAAGAAAAGAATATCTCGGATTGGAGAATTAAAGGCGAGCCTAACTAACCTGGCAGACATCATCAATTAAATGTAATTTCTATGAATAATCGAACAGGATTAATAATAATTTCTAAATTTCGATTAATGAAACTGTATCCAGTTGGCGACCTAAATAGAGGGAATTATAACTTTATGCAAGTTGTATTAAGTAATATATTATCAAGAGAAGCGAACCCCAACCATTGTTCAATATTATAATGTAAAGAGATTGAAGATATTAGTAAATGTGCCTTAAGCTCACAGAGCAACTGAAGAGAAAGGATTCTCTACACTATACACACTATACACACTATAGTTAAGTGTATAAAAGAAATTCAAAAAAAAAAATTCATGATAAGCTTATCGAATATTTTTTTTTTTTTTTTGAATTGCAATGTGAAAATTTACATTTTCTAGACAAAACCATGATAAGAGTTGTTTTTTATTTTGTAGAACTTATTCACTTGTCCTTTGACCCTTTATTAATAAAAAAATACATTAAATAAACCTTTTTGAATTTAGTTATTCAAAGGATGAACATAAAAGATATTTTCATTGAATTTATATCAGAAATATCGTTATTGTATATTCATTAGAAAATATTATAGATATAATTAAGATTAAAATTTTTAATAACTTTTAATATTATTATAAGAAAAGTAAAGATATTTAATATTTTAAACTTTTAAAATTATAAGCATTATAATCTCATCTTCAATTACATTTGAAAATATATATATCTATAGTTCTATCCTCTACTCCTCCTAAACGACTTATGCGATTTGGGACATTCCAATGCCATTGGATAGCCCTCCCGCTAATCTATTAATAGCGTGAAATTCATTGGATAACAAGAAATACTTTTTGAGAAAAGTGAAAAAATAATTTTTTTTCTTACTTTTTATTATTTTTGACGTTATTTGCGACGTCACATCCAGTGCCTCTTAGATCTTATAATATTTTTCAATCTTTTGTGTTTCAATTTCTTTACGTGTGAGGGCTCTCACACTGCTCCGATAATATATTATATATAATTAATTTACTGATTAAATTAAAATAGATTTTAAATAAGAACACAAAAAGAAAGGAATGTTTTATGTAATATACGGATTGAAACAAAATGGATGAAAACCTTTTACTACTTTCAACCAAATACTACGTACCACTTGGGGGTACAGGGGGCGAAGGCTCTCTAAGCAGCTAGTTTTTATTAATTTAGAAATTACATTGAAAAAATCTAGAAATTGAGAAATAAATTTATCAAGATGGAAACAAATAAATATTCTGTTTAAAAATTTATTATTTATACTAAGATCAAGTTATGTAAAAAAAAAATATTTAACACTTGAATCTTAATTAGTAGATTAGTTTAAAAATTAGTTGATGTTTTATAGCTTTGATAAATATTATTTATAACATTAAAAAAAAAAATAAATAATTAAAACATTTATTTTTAATTTCCTAAGAAAGGGAGTTTAGTTTATTAATGTTCTTAATGCCAAGACTAAATATTGCAAAAGGGCCATGAACTAACAACACAATTTACATTAATTTTGCACTTAAGAGCAGTTTTTATTATTGCGAGTAAATGGCATTTTGTTGTAATGTTTTTGTGTCTGCTTCCTTTCATTTTAAATGAGAATCATTTGTTTATACCATTAAGCTTCATAAATCAATGAAAAGATGAAAACCTGATGAAGTAGGCATTTTCGTTAATTGTTAAGCATAGGATAATTTTTGTTTTTTCATTTACAAATCGATTCCCACCTTACAAGAAAACAAGCTCTTTAATTTAAACCTAAATCATCTATACCTGTTAGATATTCTCAAATATATAATTTATAAGATCTTCTCATGCAAATATAAAATGTTTTCGAATTAAATATAAAAAAAAAATCGCTAATCATCCAATTCATATATGGATTATTTAATGGGTTTCGTTTTGTTTTTTTTTGTTATCTCAAGGTAAGGACAATTACAATAAATATTTATTTCAAAAAATCAACTTTGAATTATTAATATCTAATTAATAATATTATATATAAATTAATTTAATTTTAAAATTCTTTAATTATTTAAAAATTTATGTTTACTAGTGAGATCATCACAAATTTTGTAAATAGTATTTTGTAATTTTAATTAATATTGAAATAAATATTGTATATTACATAGAACATTCGTTTCTTTTAGATATGTAAATTACATAAAAGATTGTGGAATTTTCAGTTAAGTGAAAAATTATTTAATTGGATATAAAAACCAACATTTTGGTCAATACTCTGATAAAAGAATAATTGATTGCTGAAATGTCAGTTTTATCTCCAAATAAATAATTTTTCACTTAAGTGAAAATTCGACAATCTTTTAATTCCCAATATTCCGTTCAGATTTAGAATTATAAAATCAAGAAGATTGCCTTGGACAGGACTCGGACCTAAGAAAAGATGGAAAGAGAGTTATCATCCCGACTTGTAAAACATTAGAAAGAACAAAGAAATTGATATTGGTTGAACAGGTGCATCCACCTATATAGAAGAAGAAGAAGTCAATGATTTTATATAGATGCTATAATAAATATTAATTCAATTATGTTTTTTTTTTTTTGAGGGATCCGATTTTTATAATAGGATTAATTCATAAAATGTTTAATTTTGGGAATTATATACTACATTAACAGTCCAGATGCAAATTTTTGATGAGTAAGAGAAAACATGATTCTGGTTAGTTGATGAAAGATAATGTAACTCTAATCAACTAAACTCTATTCAAAGCTTTAATATCCTAAAGAACACAATATAATTGGAAAATGAATTTTTATTAAATAAAATAAGATTTATCCTTTAATTAATTACTTGTAAAATTGAAGATTGGAAATTTTAATAAAATGGATTTCATTTTGTTCTTTTTAATTCAGATAGTAGGTATATTAACATATATTATATATATATATATATATAATTTATGAATTGAATCAAATGATTAAACAAGAATAAAGTTAAAATCAAAAGAAAGTTTGTGTTGATATTAATAAGAGTAACATTTATACAATATGTATAGATAATGGAAATTATTAATTTTAACTTCTGACTGATTTGATCATTGGTGAAAAAATTATTATATATATTAAATTTATTAAAAACTAAAAAATTTTTTTTTTTTTTGTTAATTATTAAGAATTCTAAATTGAAATTGATTTCAAAACAAAATAAGTTTGTAGGAAAATTTTATGAATCATATTGTCCTTCAATCAAATAAATAAATTAATTTTATAATTTTATTAAAATTTTAATCGAGATTTTTCATTCACACATTCCAAAGAATATTAAGCATTAAATTACCTTATAAGTGTGCAATAATACACTTGGCTAAAGAATATGTTCTTGATAGTAGGAATTCGAGTTCTAATTAAATAAATTATCCAATAAAATCATAATTATTTTCTATATATTATTTAGAAAGTTATTTTATGTGTTTGTCAAAGAAGTTGAAAAAGGGGATCAGATTTTGGTAAATTCTCGTTATGTTTTCAACTATAAAATGCTTTTTAAAGTATCCCTAAAACCAAAAACCTGAGTAAAGCGAAAAGGAACGTTTATTTATCTGACAGAGCACGATCCTAAGTAAAACCGTGACTGGAGGGGGTGAGGAGGTTCAAGGCCCCTCGATTTATCGGTCAATTAGACTGAAATACTGCCGCCGAAAAATTTAAAACTCAAAGACATCGACTTTGCTCCCTGTCGTGTTTTCCTCCTACTTTCAAATATCTTTCTTTTTTTTCTGAGTGAAAAATACGGATTTTTTTATTCAATTTGACAAGAACACCAACAATATCCATGATAAGAAAAAAAATGTAATATACTATTAATAGTACATTTAATTTATTTTAATCTATTTATCTAATTATTTTCATGTACTTTTAAAAATACCTTGAAAATATATATAATATAATAAACAATTTAATTTTAGTCAGGAAGTTTTATTTTAAAAAACTAATAAATATTAGAATTATACCATATGTGACTTACAATGTCATTTTCGTTATTTTATTGAATAAATCGGAGGTATTTGTAACCAGCCTTCTTCTATACAAAAAAGGCAAGGCCATTACTTCTAAATACAGAAAAATAATTGTGATATGTAATTGAATATTAAATTAAAAGAGAGAGAGAGAGAGAATATTCTTATCAAACAATTCCAATTAATTAGATTAGAATAAATACCTTGAATTGAGAATACAAATAGAATGTACCTAGTAGATACCTATTATTAACATGTTTAGGCAGGAGGCTTTAACTTACTTCCTAGGTAATAAGTATTAATTCCATTAATCATGTAAAAATTATAATAATAAGAATGATAAATTCTATTTTAAACTTTATAATATGGTATAAGATAAAAGATACATTATCTTTGTATATGTGTTATAACTATTTTATGTTCTTTTAAATTATTTGAATGGCGAGTCGGTGAATCAGTTATTAATATTGCCAGCCAAACCCGATAATAAGGAATATTTTTTTTTTAGCAATCTCCAGGTTTTACTAGCCTTTCCTGGTGAGTTGACAATCACAACCCTGATTTATGTATATTAAACTTAAAATATACTTAAGTAAAAAAAAGAAAACAAATGTAAATAAAACATAATATAATTAACTAAAATTGTAATAGCGTATCAATAAATGATCGCAAAAGAAACAATTTAATCTTGTAAATATTGTAACTTTCATCTTTTGTATGTTCTGATAATCAACTATTGTAAAAATTTTTTTGGCTAATAAACATACTCTTTAAATTGAAAAAAAAAAAAAAAATAAGGAATATTTTTTTTTTAATGGCCGAGCGGCGGCTCGGTGACCAAGGTATATATATATTCGGCGCTCTCCGCCCCCAGTAACCCCGAGTGAACATAGTATTTGGTTGAAAGTCTGTATGTAAAAGATTTTCATCCATTTTGTTTCAATCAGTATATTACATAAAATATTCAATCATTTGTTTTCTTGTAAAATAGATTTTAATTTAATCAGTAAATTAATTATCTATTATTATTGTATATATTATATTTATCTAACTCTGTGTCTCTACAGTACTTGAAAGTTCTTAGCCGCAGCATCCACATTTCTCTAAGCTTGCGTCCCTATCCTGAGCCACATCCATCCAACTCCTACCCTGTTCCTTCCTTCATTGTCCACCCACCGTGTCCTTGTCCCTACACCGGATGTTTCCCAATCGGTTTCTCCCAATTATATTCTTGGCCGATCCCCTTCCCATTCCAGTCTTCTCGATTTTATAACCACAACTATATCTGGAGATCATGCAATTCCTCGTTATGCCTTCTCCGCCATCCCCTAGTGACCTCATCTTCCTTTGTCCTATAAATGCTGGGAACAATCCTAATCTCAAATATTATAAATCTACTCTCGTCTCACAAGGTCATCGAGCATGTCTCACACCCATATAATACAACATGTATCATTAAATTATTGAATTGACATGATATTTAAATATTAGAATTTAATAAATATATTAATTCTTTGATTGGGAATTGCTCGAATTATTAATTTATATTTATTGTGTGAAATGAATCTGCTTGGTCAGTAAGCCACGCGAGGCTCTTGAATGAACAACACGGAGCATTATATAAATATTAAAAAATAATTTCTCCGGTTATTGATTAGATATTAATAAAATGTATAGTCTATGTTCAAATAGAGGTATATAAGAATATTGTGATGTAATTTCATAGAAATTTTGAGTCTATAACATCCATATTTTCCGGACAGACAAAAAGATAGACATAAAAAATTTTAAAATCACTTTTGGATTCTAGAGGTTATGAAACACGAAGATATGCAAAAAATTTTAAATTCTGAGCAATGTGCAGTCAAAATCCTTTTTTTACACGCTTTTATTTAGTCCCCTCGTCAAATCTTGCAACGTGAATTTGACCCACTTCCCAATGTTGGAATGAGCTGAAATTTTGCATACATATGTAACTCCGATGACAATGCAATATTCTGAATACATTATTCAATTTAAATAATAATTGAATAATCTATTTTAGGGATCGGCTCTTTTCTCTCATTTTCCACTTTTTTAAATTTTTCTCTAAGTATCACCAAGTGTGCCCACCCCTGTTATACTATTTCAGAAATGTGCCCGACTATTGAAAAAGGTTTCTGACCCCTGATCTATTTTATATATATTATTTTATTTTATAATTAAAGGAATATAATGGTAATGTTATTTTAGAAATTATGCTATTAGAAGTAGTAATGCTTGGTCAAAATAAACTATGAGCTATTACTACTTTGAACAATATAATAACTAAAGCCATCTAAGTATAAGAAAATATTAACATATAATATGTATATATAATATAAGATCAAATATTTTATCAAGTAAATTTGAATATTGTTTTCATCTTGAAATGACAATCGAGTTATTTTAATTAATTAATTTGTTCCACTTTAGAAAATACATTTTTAATATACAATATTAGAAATGTTTTAAATATATTTAAATTTCTAAATAAATAATTTAGAATTATTACCAATCATTAAAATAAATTAAAGTTTAAATAAATGTTTAATATTTCTATCTATTATCATTCAATCGTTTAAAAAAAATACATGGATGTTTAAATAAGAAAAAAATTAAATATATTTTAAGATAATAAACAAAAATTCAATGATTAATAAATTAATTCTTTGTTATTTTTTTTCTTTTGTAGATAAATCATTTATTATTAATTATATTTTTTTTTGTTAACTTCTAATCTCATCATTTTGGGTATAGAATCTTTCGATAATCTTTATTTAATATTTTCATTTTGTTTTCTTCTTTTCCTAGTATAACTATCACTTTTATAGGCGTGCCTGTTTTTTGATTCTTATTTATCGACACGCCAATCGGAAACACTCACCAACCAAATTCACTTCAAATTTGAACGATCAAAATCTATCTCACTTTCACAGGATTTCGTGGAGAGAATAAATATCTTGATCATTTCGATTTCTAATTCTATAATTTGTTTGTTTTTTTTTATTTATTATTATAATTATTATTCCTGTATCCTGTATACGGTAAGTAAACTTTAGTTGAAATTGAGTAAAATTAAAAAAAAGTTTATATATATACAATATATTTATTAAAAAATGAACATTTAACAAATCTACGGCGGTTTGTTCCCTGTATTTTTTTATTCTCCATGTAAAGGTTTTGATTTTTTACTACATATCGCCAGAGATAGTATTGTGATTACGAAAATTTTCCATGTTGAAATTTTGATGTTTTTATATGTTTTGAAGGTTCCTGAATCATTTTCACTAAGGTTGAGAAAAATGTCTGTCTGTCTCTGTGTGTGTATGTGTGTATGAAGACAAGATTACTCAAAAACGGTTTGAGCTAGAATCATGAAATTTGGTATACGGGCATTATTCAAAATTCATAGTTTTCTAACCACTTTTGAGAAATGTAGCTCAACCGGAAGAGGGTCATTACCACCTACAACGTTTTGATTTTTTTTTCCTCTAAAGTGACTGTAAAAATAAAGATATAGGTTTGATAATTTTTCATATGATTAAAGATTGTATAAAACTGCTATTGGTATAGAATCTCAGCTTGATTGAATAGCTGAAAGTATCAGAATTAATTTTTTAACACAAATCTCAAATCTCACGCGCCAACACGTGACGTGGCGTCATCAACAAAGAGTCAAACATGCGCTGGTTTAATAAATATTATTTATTATTTATTAATTTATAATTTATAATTAATTAAATTTAATTTAAATATAATATATTATGTTATTTAATCCAATTCAAATTGCGAGATAGTCGAGTGGAGACACTCCAGCTGATTTAATATACAACGTAAACATTATTAAATGATTAATAATTATAATTTATAAATTATTATAAATTATTAAAATATTTTTAGTTAAAATTTTAAAATCTTTGTCATACATTTGGTTGAATTTAAAAAGTTAGAATCGTGCAAAATAATAATATAAGTTATATATATATATATATTATCAATTAAACATATAATATTCCAACTATAATAATAATAATAATAATAATAATTTCCATATTCTATTTATGTTAGAAGAATAGAATTCTGCAAAAATTTTAAATTGGTACATCTTTCAATAACTATGTATAATGTTTAATCAAGTATAATTTTTGGAATTGCAAAAGATAAATCTGATTTGATTGAATAGGAGAGTTGAAAAGAGAATAAATTCTTTCTAGCCAGCTGATTTCCTGGACAATCCGCTAGAAAGGCGACACTTAAGTCAGCCAGCCAGGAATGATTGGGATGCATTTAGGCCGGGACGTTGCTCGGGCTGTACTGGGCGGCCTTGGGTTCGGTTCCCGGGCCACGCAAGCGCCTCGCCCGCAGCTCAGACAAAAGCCATGCAAAGGTAGGGCTGCGACAACGGCTTTTACTCCCCTCTCTATTACCTCTTGAAGCTGATAACATGCCTTACGAAATGCATGTACATGAAATACACTAAAATCAACGTCCAAGAGTTAAAAGGTTTGAATTTTCAAGAGATACGTTACAATAACCAATCATGAAAAAACAATTAAAATAAAAAAATATCATCCTCGTTATTATTTAAGGATGCAACTTTATTCTTGTTTCCCTCTAAAAAAAACTTTTCTCCTTTTTTTCTAATTCAACGATTTAACCAAATATTGAATATATTTTTTCATTTTATATTAAATCGAAAGATGTTAAACCGTAAAATTGAAATACTGTTTAAATAATTTTTAATTTGCATATTAGAAGACAATGACGAGTCATCATTAATCGAACAGATGTGCAAAATTACGAAACAATTAACCTTTTTAATAAAAACTATAGGAATGCGAAATTAATTAACTTTTAGAGATTAATAATAATTAAAAAAATGTATATTTTAACAACGAAAGTTGTTAATTTAAATCTGTAGGAGAATAACTAAAATACTAATATATTATAATTTCAACATAACGTTAATTATATTATTTGTTTTAGTTAGTCTTAATGAAATTGACTTCAGAGAGATAATAATAACTTATTGAATGTAGACTTAATTGATTAAATTTTAAAATAAGACAAATTAATTTATGGATGTGGCTATTTATACATACAGTATACAGTATGTATACGCAATTGGATATTTATACATACAGTAAAATCTTGAGACTGGAATATCGAAGATTTATAATACGTCGCTGGCGTTCATGCACATTTTGGAACTCTTTCAGTGCATCATGTAGGCATATTTTTATATGTTAAGAAAATACAATAACTTCGATATTTTTTCAAAAACATGTTTCCATCCAAGATCCATTACTTCAGTTGGAAATACAGAAAGTATTATGATGAAGGCATGAATGATGTAGACATGGATGATATGGACAAGGATGAATTCAATGGTTTTCAAAAAATATTATCGGATCGAGAAAAATTCAATACAGCACTGACAATAACAAAAAATATCGCAGATATTTTATCAAATTATGGAACTACAACCTTTAACAAATATATGAACGAACTAAAATTAATTGCAAAAAATTGCAAAAATTGCTAGAAATGGGGTTTCTCTGTTTGAGAATCAGTATAGTGGACCTATAATTAGTTCAATATAGAATCTGAGATAAGTTACTAACTTATTTGAAGCTGGAAGTTGCATGGATAGCTTAGTTGGTACTGAAAGTCAGAACGAATCCGATACAAATCATCAATCAAATGAAAACCTAAAATTCAAAACAAAAATTAAGTCTAAAGGACGTCCGAAGAAAAAAACTAAACAGATTCGGTTTTACAAGAAGCAAATTAAAACACGGAATAAAAGTAAAATAAATACTTAAGTATACAGTTTATGTCTTATTCTATATCTATTTTATTGTTTTGCTTTTTACGTATATTGTAACAATAAACATTAATAAATAAAACGTTATTTTCTTATAATTATGTAGTTTTTATTAAAATATTAATATTAATAAACTTTTTGTTTAGTTAGTACGTTAGTACAAATAGCTAATTTCTTATACATACTGTATGTATAAATAGCTAATTTCTTATACATACTGTATGTATAAATAGCCACATCCTTAATTTATAAATAATATAATAATAATAATAATAATAATTCAAACACATTTTGAATTAATTTTAGTCATTAGTGGTGATTTGCATATACATGTATGTATTTTATAAAAATAATATAAATCAAATGTTTTTAAAATCTACAAATAACATTTAGATTTTCTTTAATAACTTTTTAATTCTCCACTTCCACCATTTGATAGATATTATAGATATTTTTAGATATATATATATTTTTTTTTGTTTGCAGTTCATTATAAAAAATGTTACCAACTTAGTGATAAAAAGTTTCAAACTCGACTTTTTTTTTAAAAAGTTATCCATAACCAATAGAATATTATTTTAAACAATTGAAAGCCAGGGAAAAATCAATCAATAACAGTCAAAGGTGTCTAAAAGATAATAGTTATATAAAAAAATAATAATTTGTTTAGTTGTTTTATGAGAAGGAAAGTGAGAAAGAATGAGTGGTTGAATGAAGATAAAAAGTGACATCACAGGTATCAAGAGGATCGATAAGAACTAAGAGCTATGAGATGAGAAAGAAGAGACGAAAGAATAATAGTTTAAAATGCTCAAGAAATCGAGAACATGGAAACCCCTACAAATACGAGTAGTCTCCACCAACGTGAAAGATGAGAAGAGCGGGTTGCATTTGTCAAGAGGTAGGCGTGTCTGTCATGTGGATTGGTTTTTTTTCAACCAAGGAAAGAAATTTGTATTGATTAAAATATTGTACAAATTCAACAAAGAATTAATTAACATGAATACGTGAAATTGGAATATATATTAATTAACATTCAATAAAAAAACAGAGACAATAAATTTCAAAACAATTTTCTTTTTTTTTTTTTCAAGAAACTCAACCATACCCGGATGAGCCACAAAATGCCAATTTGAGAATGAATAAAAAAAAATACTATAATATTCAATTCCAATTCCAAACTGTAACTTAACTCAGAAACATGAAAATTGAGATTGAAAGTATAACCAGGATGGATTTAACTCTAACTCTGCTGAGTTCTTACCAATTCAGGGGTTTCCAATAAGTCATTGTGTAAAGAAAAAAAAAGGAGAAAGACATGTTTTATTAAGGTTCAATAAAATTGAGATTGTAGTTTAAATTGCTGAATTGATTCTCTTTTATTCATTTGATTTGTATTGAGTGGTGTTTTTTTTTATGTGAATAATAAAGAATTGTAGAAATGATTTATTTTATCTATATATTCCTTTAATTTTCTAATATAAAATTTATGTCCATGCCAAATTTAATCAAAAGCAAAAAATAATTCTAATCATATTTTGCATTAAATATAAACTAGTTATTATTTAAAATGTAATAAAATAAAATAATAATAATTATAATTTCAATTTAATATATAAAAAGATAAATACACAATAACACGAACTCTTATAATTAGATTTAAGTTTTAGGATAGCGTCACATAAAAATATAAACACATTAATTTATTGATGGTAACAAATTTTAACTAATTACCTGTTAGAAGACAACGATAATATTCGTTCATTTGCTGGCTCGTTTAAATAAAATAAAATAAAAAAAAAATCAAGAGTGACATTATCTAAATTAAATCTGGCTAAAATGTAAAATGAAATCGTTAAAATGCATTTATCTTAGAATTAATTAATGGTCAATGGAAAGAGAAACCACCACCTGAGCCCAAAATAGCCAATTTGTTGATTCTAATGAGCATGTGAAATGGAGGAGAATAACTAGATATTCCTATTTAGGGGCTTGCAAATTACATGTACGCGAATTTCATTACTGGAATTGAATTGAACATTTCTGATTAATCTTTGGTTAGACACCGATTATTAATAATTACTCATATGGTTTAAAAAAAAATTAAAAGATAACAATGATTAGATTGTATTAATCAATATTGAAATGCATCTCTGAGTAGAGGATGGGTTATTATAAATATTAAGTGCATACAGATACAAATATTATTACTTAAGGAATAGATGTAAAGATCAGGTATAGATGAACCTGTCTTTATATATTGCAGAGCCGGTGTGACGGATATTGCTTATAGGAAATTAGATGTAACACAAAAATAAAAAAATATCAAGTTGAAATCTTTAAATATTTAATTATGTAAGTTTTAAGAATTAAAAAAAGTACATAAATTATAAATAATATATTTACACAAGTCTGGGACTATGGATATACTAAATTGTTTGGGGAGTTTAATTTTTCAATGCTAAGCTAAGGCAAAACGCACGCCATATCCCTCGCACACACAATACGTCATATTACTCCTTCGACACACATTTAGATAAAGACTTTCAAATAGTAAACAATATGAGGGATATATCAATAAATAAGCCTTAATATGAATTGTAAAGAATGTGCAAAAACGTAAAATACACTATAATAACAAAAATTACAAAAGAAAACAAATTACAAGCCTTTGAAATAAATATGATGAAATTTCGCTTATGTTGATCTTCAAGATGGCGGACAAAATAAATATTTCTTGCTCGACGGTTCGCTTAATACTAAGGTCGGCTCGCTTAATCTGGTCGGGTAGTTGACTACTACCATCACCGAATTAGGAGCCTTTCAAACATCAAAAGGATTGGTTTTTGAAATAGAGAAAATAAGTTATATCCCCCTCGGTTTACCTTATATTAAATATCTAGAGATGACACTAGTTCTATGAGCATAGTTTGAGGAAGTTAAGTAAGATGAAGTGAACTTTTAGGCTCCAATGAGAGAAGAAAGATTTGTAAAAAATTTATTTATATTTGTGGAAAATCCAATTCTAAAAAGACCAATGAGTAAGATGATTAGATAACAACATATTAATGTTGGGGATTTTTGAATATTTTTCTTTAATTAAATTAAATAATGTTTAGAATATTTATTTATTATTCGTAGAGACAATAATTAAAATTATTGATTGTGAAAAGTTATGATGAAAAGGGTATAAAAAAAAAATTCCAATCATAAATAGAAAAAAACACTTGTTGAGTGATTACCTTTTAAAGAATCGAATAAATTTCAACTGTTAATGGAGAAGAGATGGTAGGAAGAAGTGGAAAAAATTCTAGCTACATATAGAATATATGTACAAGATTATTAATCAGATAAATAAACAATTCTATCCGGAATTGATCACTTATAGCTTCTTTAATCATAAAAAATGATTCAATTAAATCTTTTATCCGTCTCAATTAGACTATAAAAGGAAAAGGCAGCTGTTAAATGAATGACATACAATATATATATATATGTGTGTATATAAAGACGTATAAATCTAAATAATATAATTTCCCCTTTTGAAATTAGAACATGTATATACTTATATAGATATATTCTAATAAGATTAATTTTATAATTTTTTCTATATAAGTATTCTATTTAAGAAAATCACTTTTGATCATTTATTTTCATTTTATAGCATAAAAATTTTGAATATAATTTTAGTAATTTTAGAAATAATATAATTAAAAATTATCATTAATGAAAAAATAAAAGAATTTGACTAGAACCCTTCGATATTCGAAAAATTTGTATTAATTTTCAAAGTAACAAAATTTAACATAAAAATTTTGAATATAATTTTAGTAATTTTAGAAATAATATAATTAAAAATTATCATTAATAAAAAAATAAAAGAATTTGATAAAAAACCCTTCGATATTTGCTAAATTTGTATTAATTTTCAATGTATCAAAATTTAAAATGTAATAAATTCATTAACATTATAAATTCAAATTTTCGCGTATTTTCAAAGATTTTGTGGGAAAAAAATATGAGATGAACGAGACAGGCATCTGTGGGCAGAGCTGCAGCCTCTCGGCGAATATTCCAACTAAATCCAAACGTCAAGTTCAACCGCGAGTTCCAAGAAATTTAATAAAAAAGAGGAACAGGATTACATCATGACATAGATATTGTTAATTGAGCCTTACACTCAAACAAAGACTCAGTATTTTGTTTTTCCTTAATCAAAAACAAAAAAGAAAAAAATTTCAATTGCTTAATTTATATATATATAATTTCTTTTAGAAATTCAGAAATATATATATATATATATTATAAATCTTTTAAATAATAATTTTACAATGATTAGTTTTTTTTGTTTTTTTTATAAAATAGCCAAATTATATAATAATAAATAAACAATAGATGAATTTCATGGTCATTTTGTTATTCAATACTAAAAATATACTAGGTATTTATTTTAATAAGTAAATTTTAGAAAATGAATAGAAAATAATTCAAGAATAGATAATATAATTTATAAAACAAAATGTTTTAATAAAATTCATAATGAAAAATGGTTTCATTTGAACTAATGATAAGAATTATAATCGACAATAAATATATTAATAGAAATTATTATTATACTATAAAATCCAATTAAAATAACTCCAATGGCTGTTTAATTACCTACATTATGAAATAAAGATTAAATGATTAATTAGAATTAATAAATATTGATTTTTACCTTGACGAAGAGAAAGAAAAAAACTTGTAAAAATTTTTGCGCATCGTTATTCTTAAATAATTTAATTATATACATAATATGCGAATCTATATAATGTTTTAAAATATTTAATTTAATATTATACTTAATATAACTTAAAAAAACAAAACAAAATTGAATATAAATCAAAATTGAAATTGATTTTTTACAATATATCTATAAAATTTAATGTTCATAGATAAGTATATATATTCAAAAAACTATATAAATATATATATATATATATATATATATATATATGCTTTATAGTGAGATTAATAAGATAATAATATAAATTTGAAATGTATCATCTTTCATAAATATTATAAATTGAATTAATAGAATTGGTGATGAAATATTTTGGTATAAACCAAAGCGTAACCTTAGGTGGGTGTTATTTAAAGAATAATCCTTGAACAGGCGTTCCATTCCAAGGATAAGACTAATAATATTGGGCTTTAACTTTTTATCCGATATATTTTATATTGCCTCAAGTATTATAAATTTAAACTGAAGTATATTTTTCTTCTTCACTTCCGATTTTTGGCAAAAACCTTATCGGCATTATATTAATAGATAAACTTTGTTTATGAATTAAAAAGTGATTATTTTTTTATTTATTTTAATCAAATTTAAAATACTTTTCATGGACAGAAAATTTTAAATGTCATCGAAGTGTTTAAAAATAATATTTAATTTTGTTACTATAATCAATTTGTTATCATTTTTTTTATAATTATTTCCCTTTGAAGAAATATTTATTTATATTAAATTTAAATCTATTAAAATAAAATGTGTATTATTATAATTATACATGTAAAAGTAAATGAAAAGTAATTATATATGCCTTTGATGTTAAAAAGAGCAAAAAATAAATTATCTTTCCCAATGGTTTTTGTTCTGATGGGATTGTTTAATTGTTTGAGTTAAACTTTTTTTGTGTCCTTAATTGAACTGACATTGGTAACCAATTGCTACTAGGATTAATATATTACTAAAAAGAAAAAAGATCATTTTAATAAACTATAAACACAATTGAATCTATCTTATAATAATTGAAAATAAAATAATGTTTGAATAAATATTTTTATTATTTCATGAAATTTTTCAAAATTTTAATTTATCGTTACTAATTAAGAAGTAATAATTATTAATCTACAAGGTTAAATTTACTACGGATAAATTTACTTCATTATGAACTCAAAGTAATTTTGATGAAATTAATGAAATGTAGAATCTTTGGTTCATATTAATTACTAAAAATTATTAAATTAAAAATTATTAAAAAATACTTTTAATATATATAATCAATAGGTTCATTTATATATAATATATTTATATGATTTTAATTAAATTGGAATTTTCATGGTGAATTTAAAAGTATGAAGTAAAATAATATAATTAGTTATATACATTAATTGTAAGAGAAGTGTAAAAATAAAATATTACAGATAATATAATGATATGAAAAATTTTTTAACAAGAAAAAATGTTTTTGCTAAAATTCACTTTATGTGAAAAATGATTGTCATGAATATTTGAAATATTATTTTATCATAGAATGATATCTAAAGAGTAGAAAGAGAGTAAGATAGAGTAGATAAATATTTTTTTTTCCTTTTTTTAAATTTTAAAATTTCTATATGCAATTCCACTATAACATAGATATAGATTAGTGAGAATATTTATATAGTTGATAAATTTATAATTTGTAATTTATAAAAAGACCACATAGGACTAAAAAATTTTTATAAAAATTCGATTATCATTAAACAAACTTTATAGATTTAATTTAAATACTATTGTTTAATGAAATAAATATATGATTTATATTATATTTAATTTGTGATAGATTGATAAATTTATATTTAAATGATACATGAACTATGTAGTTAATAGAAAATGCTCATTAAGCTAGTTTGTTTTTATTTTTATATATATAATAGGTGTAGTAAAAAGAAATCCATTATTTTTCCAAAAGATGGCTTTAATTATCTGTATCTCGCGTTGTATAAATGCGATCGAGTTAGACTGGATGGCGTTCGAAAGATAAGATTGTGTACTGAAAACATGTTCAGACAGTTTTGTGATTAGTTGACTCAGTTTTGTTTGGACACTAGCAAAGAGAAAATACGCTACTTATATTTTACAGTTTTTCTTCGATAAAGGCGAAAACGCAAGCCAGACGGCTGAAAATGTAAATAGTGTTTATGGTCCTGATACTGTAACAGCCAATCACGCGCAATTTTGGTTTCGTCGATTCCGCTCCGGTAATTTCGACGTGAAAGATGGTCCATGCACTAGTAGGCCAATTGTCGAAAATGTCGATAGAATCATGGACATTGTCGAGTCCGGCCGTCATGTAAGCACTGTTTCGATTGCACAAAAGCTAAAGATTGCACAAAAAAGCGTTTGGAACTATTTGAATAAGCCTGGATACAAAAAGAAGTTCGATGTATGGGTCCCACACGAGTTAATGCAAAAAAACCTCATGGACCGAATTTCCATATGCGAATCACTGCTGAATCGCAACAAAATTGACCCATTTCTGAAGCGGTTGGTGACTGGTGATGAAAAGTGGATCACTTACGACAACGTTAAGCGAAAACGGTCATCGCGGTGAGGCGGCAAAAAGAGTGACCAAGCCAGGATTGACGGCCATGAAGGTTTTGCTGTGTGTTTAGTAAGATTGGTATAGAATTATCTAATAAGAGCTGCTCCTCTACTGCAAAACTCTTAACTCGGAACTGTACTGTCAACTTTTCGACCGTCTGAAGGAAGCAATCGCCCAGAAGCGACCAGCTTTGGCCAATAAAAGAGGAATTGTGTTCCATCAGGACACACACATCGATAGTGACTCGCCAGAAGCTCCGGGAGCTTGACTGGGAGGTTCTTATGTATCCACCTTATACACCGGACTTGGCACCAAGTGATTACCATCTGTTACTGTCCATGGCGAACAATTTTGCTGGTGAAAAATTCGCTTCAAAATTTTTTGCAAATAGGGACAAGGGCTTCTAAGAGAGAGGCATAATGATATATATTACCTTCAAAATGGCAACAAATTATCGAACAAAACGGCACATATTTGACCTAAATTAGATCATTTTAACTGTGCTAAATAAAGTCTTCAATTTCATACAAAAATAATGGATTTCTTTTGAATACATCTTATATAAATAATTTATCAAAAAAAGTATAATAATAACCACAATTAATTAGAATTAATTTCATAATTTAATCTTAATTTTAATCTTTCACTTGAGAAAATAAAATATGGGAAACTACCACCTTATATTTATATTTATATCAAAAAATAAAAAAAAAATTTAATAATATAGAAATTTTAAAATTATAATTTTTCAGAAGCAGCTACATTTCTTCAAATGAATAGAAACTCGTTGAGTTGAATAGAACCAAATTTTTGACCTTACCTGAAACAGAAAAGAAAAGTGAAGAAAAGATTAATAATAAATCAATTAATATTTATTTAAAATATTATAAATATTTAAAATAATTAAAATTTTCCGAATAAATCTCCTAAAAAGTACACCGACTAAAATGAAGTATAATATATAAGAGAATATATATGTAGTAGTTATATTAATTTGTTGCAACTATAATAGATAGATTGACATGCTATTTATTTATTTTAAAGATTAATGAAATCAAAATAAATATTTTTTTCATTGATTTTCTTTATTATGTAATTTTATAATTATAGAATGCTAAAATTAACAACTAGTGCAGTTGTTATATTTATAGAATTCTTTACGTTTTTATTTTAAAGATGAATTTATTTAATCATGAGAAGTTAAAAAAATTGTTTTCAAATAGTAAAGTAATATAATAATTATAGAATAAAATTATTATTATATGTGTTTAAATTATTATTTTACTCATAACAAGTGGTCTTAGATAAACGTTAACATATTTTGTTATTGATATTCAGGAAATTTCGGAAAATCATAGATAATATGATAATAAAAATAATAAAGATTGAAATAATTAATAAAATTAAATTAAATTAGATTTTTCTTTGAATGTATTTTCTGATTGTAGGATACAATGCAAATTTAATTTTTAATTTGGGTGCCTTATATATCAATATTAAATAAACTCATCTTTACAATGGAACAGATTAAAAAATAAGAATGAGACCAATACAACACAAAATATCTGACGAAGTACTTTATATATATATATATCATTTAGATAGAAGAAATATTTGAGACTAATATTAAAATTAGTCAAATATAGAAAACAATAAATAAGTGTATGCTTACTATATTTTATAAATATGGTTATTGTTTCTTTTAAATGATAATTTTGTTTTTTGAGATGTAAGAGAAAATCAGTTGTTTTCATTGTATTATATCCGGTATAAAAATTATGAATTATATAAATAACATCTAAATTTAAAATTAATTCAGGATTTTGATGTTTTTATACGTTTTGAAGTTTCCTGAATCATTTTCACTAAGCTTGAGAAAAATATCTGTGTGTATGTGAACAAGATTATGCAAAAACGGTTTGAGCTAGAATCATGAAATTTGGTATACGGGAATTTTTCAAAATTCGTAGTTCTCTATCAACTTTTGAGAAATGTAGCCCAACCGGAAGAGGGTCATTACCTACAATGTTTTGATTTCCTCTAAAGTGACCGTAAAAATAAAGATATATGTTTGATAGTTTTGCACATAATTAAAAATTGTATAAAACTGCTATATATTGAATTTCAATTTGATTGAATTGCTGAAAGTACCGGAATTAATTTTTTAACTTTGCAAATCACGCGCCAACACGTGACGTGGTGCCATCAACAAAGAGGCAAACATGCGCTAATTTAATAAATATTATTTATTAATTTTAATTTAATTTAAATATAATATATGGTAATTAATCCAATTCAAATTTGCGAGATAGCCGAGTGGAGACACTCCAGCTTTTTATTCTATTATATTATTTACAGGACCAGTGGTTGGGAAATACTGATTTAGCATAATATATAGATTTACTTTATTATTATCAGGATGATCGAAATATTTATGGATTATCTTTTGCTATATATATATATACTTATAATATTCATTCATATATATATATATATATATATAGGTTATATGGCTAAATTAGATTTAATGATTTAAAACAAGAAATCTTTCAGTGAAACTGATCTTCAAAATATGATCATTGGAATGGGGAGGGAGGAAAGAGAGGATTTTTTGGCAATTTAATCCCTTTGGCTGGTTGCCAGTGGAGTGACACGAGGCAGACAAAAGTCCGAAGCTCTAACCAACCGGAAGAGGCTATCAAACCAATTAAAGTGCCGGCGCTGAAGGATGAGTTGAAATTCGATCGGGTATCATCACCATTTTGTTTGTCCAGATTCGAAAGTACTAATAAAAGGCGAAGGAAAAAGAGAGGGAAGATGACTCCAAACAGGAAGGTAGATGATTTTTGCAGGAGAAACGGATGCTATTCATTGAGGTTTACCGACATAAAGATTATCCAACGTTAGTTAGGAGACTGGCAACTGAAAAGGATCGTTCTTTAAACAGGAAACAAGTTCAACGATTATATAAATACGATATACATGTATACAAAGAAATATTAATTAAAATAAAAAATTAATTATAGGTTGAAGAGACATTTTTGAACCTCATCGGCATCTGACAAATACAATTTCTTAAATTTATTTTAAATTAACAATTAATAAATAGTTAATTAAATAGTAGTAACATAAATAATTACTTATTTTAATTTTTTATTTACTTTTAATATTAATATAATAATTGATTTGATTCGCAGCTCGGCGAATTTACTAATATTTCAAATAGATATTTTAAAACAATATCATTAATAAATAAAATAATGATGAATAAATTTATATTTTTACTATCTCGCCAGAGATAGTATTGCGATCACGAAAATTTGATGTTTTTATACGTTTTGAAGTTTCCTGAATCATTTTCACTAAGCTTGAGAAAAATGTCTGTGTGTATGTGGACAAGATTATGCAAAAACGGTTTGAGTTAGAATCATGAAATTTGATATACGGGCATTATACAAAATTCGTAGTTTTCTATCAAGTTTTGA
The DNA here is from genome assembly GCA_963082975.1 of Labia minor. Taxonomy (NCBI): domain Eukaryota; kingdom Metazoa; phylum Arthropoda; class Insecta; order Dermaptera; family Spongiphoridae; genus Labia; species Labia minor. The sequence goes on along the minus strand of OY720345.1, from coordinate 4,086,097 downwards.
GAAAGGTAGCTCAACCGGAAGAGGGTCATTACCTACAACGTTTTGATTCTTTTTCCTCTAAAGTGACCGTAAAAATAAAGATATATGTTTGATAGTTTTTCACATTATTAAAAATTATATAAAACTGCTATATATATAGAATTTCAGCTTGATTGAATCGCTGAAAGTACCGAAATTAATTTTTAACACTGCAAATCACGCGCCAACACGTGACGTGGTGCCATCAACTAAGAGCCAAACATGCGCTCGTTTAATAAATTTTATTTATTAATTTTAATTTATAATTTATAATTAATTAAATTTAATTTAAATATAATATATGTTATATTATTTAATCCAATTCAAATTGGGGGATAGTCGAGTGGAGACACTCCAGCTATATAATTTAAATAATACTAATTAATAATGTGAATTAGAAATATTGATGAAAGCATTTTTTGATTTTTTGATTTCACTTAGGGTGAATATTTGATTAATATTTGTTCCAATTCTTAATCGTCAAAGGTGATGGATGATTTATTAATCGATTAGAAATCTGAGCGACCTGGAATTTAATCAGTGATAATCAAACATTGACCCCTCGTCTTTGTATTAAATCATTGATATTAATGGACAATCCAAATTGCAATGAATACCTATTTTTCTTTCTATCAATGTAATTATTGGACTGTATCTAAGCTTGTGGATATTATATAGAAACTGCTCGTGAATGTTATCCCCCTTCATGGAGCAAAACCCTAGCGAAATACTGCCACCCTTTTGGCAAAGCTATTACGAAGTTTTATTGACATAGCAGGGGTGAGCTCGTTAACACAAGGGGAGGGGGAGGTTATCCCTTTCTAGAGGGTCCTCAGAGAATCGACCACACGACTATTACCATAACAAATCTCCTTTCGTTTCATTCAGAATCGCAAAGGAGATGACGTAACAGCAAGCGCTTCATATCTACAATTACACTTGAGCTTCACTATTCACAAAATAACCCTACAGAAAAGGATGGAGCCATTTAAATCTTGACAAAATAGAAACAACTTTATTTTACATAAAAGCAACTTTAAAAAGTTCCATATTAATGAATAAATTAAGATTTGCAAGTAAGATGAAAATTATTCTAAAATTGGATGAAAAAATATAAATATATAAATTAATCGACTGGAATTTCATAATTAATTAATTGAATTAATCTTTTCAGTGAACTCTTAACATGCCATGTACAATAGTTTGTATGCTAACTGTTTGGTTTTGATAAAGAAGAGGGTGGTGAGCCATTTTGGTCTTCTATTGGGAATAATAAAGTAATAAAATTTGTATTTTTCTTTTTTACTATCTCGCCAGAGCTAGTATTGCGATCACGAAAATTTTCGATGTTGAGATTTTGATGTTTTTATACGTTTTGAAGGTTCCTGAATCATTTTCATTAAGGTTGAGAAAAATGTCTGTGTGTGTGTGTAAGTATGTATGTGTGTATGTGTGTGCGTATATAGACAAGATTACTCAAAAACGTTTTGAGCTAGAATAACGAAATTTGGTATACGGGAATTATTCAAAATTCGTAGTTTTCTATCAACTTTTAAGAAATGTAGCTCAACCGGAAGAGGGTCATTACCTACATCGTTTTGATTTTTTTCCTTTTAAAGTGACCGTACAAATAAAGATATATGTTTGATAATTTTTCCACATGATTAAAAATTGTATAAAACTGCTATATATAGAATTTCAGCTTGATTGAATCGCTGAAAGTACCAAAATTAATTTTTAACACTGCAAATCTCACGCGCCAACACGTGACGTGGTGCCATCAACAAAGAGCCAAACAAGCGCTGATTTAATAAATATTATTTATTAATTTTAATTTTTAATCAATTAAATTTAATTTAAATATAATATATGTTAATTAATCCAATTCAAATTTGCGAGATAGTCGAGTGGAGACACTCCAGCTGATTTGAATAATTTAAATTTTTTGAAGAAAATAAATTGAAATATATATATACATTCAGTACGATAACTATGCAGTAAGATAAAATGAAAATATAAATATTATTGCTAGACAAAGAGAATGTGTTGGAAGGTGTGGAAGAAGATGAAAATATAAAAATAAGGTTTCTGAAAAAAGACCTTTCTAATAGATTTTTGTCAAATTGCAATTGGGGAGTTGATTATTTTTATTTTAGTTTGCAATTTATTTATCTTTAAGGAGTTTGGAGAGATAATTGATTAAGCGGCACAAAAAGAGGCAATTCGACCCACTTTATAAAGCAAATAAATCTCTGCTTCCCGTTACATTTAAATAAAACGAGATATATTTATTTAGGCCTGTTAAATTTTAATTGTAATTCCCCGTTTTAGAAATAAACTAAAGAAAAAATCTTATTTATTTGGTCCATGGAGTAATCTATTTGCCTTGAATTACATCTTATGTTAGAAACTATTTGTTAATCACATGGAAAAAATATAAATGTTAATTACATATTTTCACTCCGCTCAAACACTTCAATATAAAGATTTAATATTTTTTCTCAAAAAAAGAAATAAAAAAATGTAATTATTTAGTCTCAAAATATTATAAATAGAATAGTTTAAATTTAATTATTTATTTTTATTCGAATGCTAATTTTAAAGTATCGCTTTCACTTAACAATCCATATACTTACATACGAGATTAAGTGTGTCTGGTGAAAGGTAATTTTTTTTTTCCAAGTACGCCTATTAACAGGAATGTTGATTTAAATATTGATATGATGCTGTATAAATAACTTAACTGAAAGATTATTTGCCTATTTTATAATAATAAATTCAAACCTTGAATAAAGCCGTTAATTTAAAAAAAAAAATTTTAATATATTTAGGCAATCTTAGAATTATAATAGGACCTAAAGTAAATATAATAAAAGTGTTCAAGCTAAAGGTATAAATAAATAACTAAAATTATAAAAAATAGCAAATTCCTAATTTTAATTAAAACCACCACCGGTACCACCGGTGGCTCATGCCGCCACATAAAATAAATAGACAAATTATGGAGCCGGCGGGAACATGTTAAATATCTAATGAGAAATGTAATCATTAACGATAACATAAAAGAATCTCGGTGCTTTAAAAAAGTATTTCGTATGGACTGTGAATATTGTTATAAGATTATTACGAGTTTGAGTGGGAATATTAATAAATTCTTTGGGACATTTATAATGAATATCATCTTTTCTACTATTCTTATCTCTTATAATCTATCTCACTTCTGTCACTTTTGTCTCTATTGATTCATAGATGATGATGATTAAAAAAGTTCCCCGACCGCTGTTCTATAATGATTGTAATAATCCTTAAATGAAATGGGTATTAGGTGACCAAGTGAATACGAAATTGAAATAAAAATAAAATTGAAATATAATACTTAGCCATATTTTGTATGTTGAAACAAGTTGTTAATCGATTAATGATTTTATGTTCAAAAATAGTAAAATACAGCATCTTAATTAATGATTCAAAGACATTAGCTGGTTTAATAGTCAGTTTAAGAAAATATATAGGTGGCGTATGTAATAAAATTCTTTTATATGAATTAATGATTTCATAACCATGTATTTTCTTATGTATTGTTATAAACCTTTCTAAATCTAAATGTTTTTTTATGTATTCTTATTTTTTTGAAAATATAGATTAAGGAGTTTTAGGGTAAAAAAAAATTAATAATTATAATTTTTAATATTTTCAAATTTCAACTAATGGTATCAAATGGTAAACTTTTTGATATCTAAATCCTTTTAATAGCAAAAAGGTCTTGAAATAGATAAAGGGATTTTGAAGAAATGGGTAGAGAGTGTACATCGTAAGAAATGTGATTTCATTTACTTTATTTAAGTTGTTAATCTATTCTATTAAATAAAAACAAATGGACAGGCATCTTATGCAAATCTTTGATAAGATATATTTATCCTAATTTTAAAATTAATTTTGCTTATATAATTTGTGTCAAGTTTGCAGAATATTGTTGGAATAAACGAATCAGGTACTTTATCTCAAGTAGGCCAATACTAGAATCAACCCTCCAAAGGACGAACAATAAATATTGATTGGTTGCCTTTCTTGATTTGAGTTTGAATTGACGTTTTCTATCTTACACACAGATAAAGGATAATAAATTTGTGTTTTCTCAATACATTTCAACTGCGGAAAAAAATATTAACGTACATATTCATGTGTATATTTGTACTATAAATTATTCAATAATTGTAATATCGTTAAATTATATAGAGAGAGAGAGAGAGTTAAGGCACCAGTGTATGACACATAACTTTTTGTCACTTTGAACTTCAATTTCTGATGTACAGCTCATTGAAAACTGCTTTATGTTCTGATTAAAACAATAGTCTTAGGTTCATGGAATAAAAGGCATAAGTCTATAAAGCTTTTATGATGTGAAACAATTTATCTACAAAAAATAAAAAAAGAGCAATTACCCAGTTATTGCCAGTTTTCTCCAGTAATTGATACTAAAAATTGCAGTCTTTAATATATATAATGGATTTGGCGACAGTTTCTAGTGGCTATTTTTCCTAAAGGAATTCTTCCGAATAATAGTTTGTATATTTTATATAAATTCTTGTGAGGTCGTTCAAAGTGGATTTGATTAGCACTGGGTTGTATACAACAATGTAAAACGCAAGAGATCATGGAGCTAAAAAGATGAGTCGACTCAAACCATCTCGAAAGACAATATCCATCAAAAAAGTGATGCTGTCTGTTTGGTGGGATTTTAAAGGAATCGTTTTTTTGAGCTTTTACAAGATAATACAACAATTAATTCTGAAATCTACTGTCATGGGTTGGACGACCCGAATGATTCAACAGAAAAGGCGAAAAATAATCACCAGAAAGGGTGTAGATAATGCAAGTTCTCATACAAGTTTGGTCACTAGCCAAAAGCATTTATACAACTTGAATGAGATACACTACCCCCACCAAATTCTCCAGATCTTGGAATTAATATTGTTTCGGTCATTGCAAAAATTTTTAAGATGGAAAAACCTTTACTTGAGATGAACACGACAAAAATCACCTGGATCAGTTTATTGAAAGAAAGGACAAAAAATGGGAAAAACTATTAAACATATATCTTTATTTTTACGGTCACTTTAGATGAAAGAAAATCCAAACTTGGTAGGTAATGACCCTCTTCCGGATGAGCTACATTTCTCAAAAGTTGATAGTAAACTACAAATTTTGAATAATGCCCATGTACATGATTCTAGCTCAAACCGTTATTGCGTAATCTTGTCTATATAGACATATACACACATAGACATAGTGAAAATGATTCAGGAACCTTCAAAACGTTTAAAAACATCAAAATCTCGACATCGAAAATTGGCGAGATAGTAATTAATTAGTAAAAAAAAACAATGAATAAATAAATATAAATTAGTCATTTAATAAAAAATAAACGCGAAAATAGATTAAAAAAACAAAATTAACTAATAAAAATTTATAAGAATTATCAAAAAATTAAAAGACAAAAAAAAAGATTAAAAAATTGTTTTTAAAATATCATAAATAAACTTACAATGTTTGCAAGACAAATAAATTTTAGATTTTTTGTTAATTGTGACGTCATATAAATTTAAATTAAGAAAAAACTAATGAAGATGATTATTCTCCAGGCTGAAAACAATACAGATCGATTTGTCTTTATAAATATTATCTATGGTGTGAATTTCAAAAAATTCCTTTGAGCGGTTAATTAACCAATTAATCCAACAATATATAAATATATATATATATATATATATATACAACTTTTGCTAGTATAATAAGATAAGATATATTAATATTTATTTATTTGATAAAATAAAATATTTTAAATTGTTAACTAATTGAATCAAAAGTTAATAATATCTTATTTCATTAAGGAATACATGAATGGATAAAAGGAAAACTGGAAGAGAGAATATTATTACGTTATATGGTTGCTTTTCTGTAAATTTAATATAAAGCAATTTCTAATTTTGAAATTAAGATAAGAAATAATTTACAGTATTATATTTATATATCTACTTGGAATTAAAAGAGAAGAAACATTTTTTTTTTTAATTTAAAACTCTTATAGGATTCATTTTAATGAATAATTTATTAAGAATAAAATCATAATTGTACAGGGAATTTTTTCATTTACTTATCGATTACCTTGACTTTATAGTTTGACTTATATTTATACTAGTGACGTAGAAAATGTCATAGTATTAAACTTATTTATTTTTATTGTTTTATCTGACAAAAATTAACTTTTCTATTTTATTCTTACATTTTATTAGCCAGCCATTTATTTTGTAAATTAAATTTTTGAACTTAAGGTAAGGTTAAGGTTCGATACCTTGTTCTCAAGTTCAATTAACCAAAAACCACTAACAATAAGGTATGATAAAAGTATTTCAGTTTCTTTTTTTTCAAAAATATATATTTATATTTTCAAATAAAATATCATTGATTATTCATTAAAATATAATTATAAGATTCACATATAATTTAAAGAATTATTATAATAAATATTAAATTGCATATTTTTTAATATAATTATATATATATAGATAATACATATTTCATTATTGATGAAAATGAACCTTGTTTAAGATTATTGATGAGATAAATGGGTTAGTTTGCCCCCCCCCCCCCTCCCTTTAGAAGTCGGTTAACGGTGACGGCTCAAATGACGTTATCACTCCGATAAGCAATGAAGGAAGAGGAAATCTACGCGTTTTATATTAAACTATCGGCAAGTCATGTTTCTATTAAAATCGAAATATTTATAAAATTACGTTCTATATTATTTAATAATAAAAACAATTTACTAAGGAAAATATAAATAATTAAATAATATATCAACAAGTTATTATAATTATTTCTAAATGAGTAGGAATAAAAGTTTTTCATTTCGTTTTGTCATATAAACTAAGAATTTTTTCCTATCAGCGATCATTATACTAATGACTATTGCTCAAGTATTCGAGATTTACAACAAAAGAAAGAAAGAAATTCAAGTGTAGATAAACCATTGCATGTAAAAGCAAAAAAGTATTTTCTGAACTTATATATGAATGGGTATAAAAGTGTTTTCTTTTTAATTTGTAAGCATAGGCAAAAATGATAAAGCAACTATATTTTTTCGATTGCAGAGGGAAAATTCCAAAAACTGTCCTATAAACAGTTGATAAATATATCGATGCCCCAAAAAATGAAAAAATATTTAGTGACAATAATTTTATATACAATTTGTAATGAATACAAAATAAACTATTAATGTTAATTTTTTAACTATATTAATTCAATTTAATTAAAATAAATTGAAGATATATTTGCCCACTTTCATACAAATAGAAAATAGAAAAATTTAAATTCGTGAAAAACAGCGCATTCTATCGGACTCTTAACTCAGTGAAATAATTTAAAATTTACATTATGATAATAATTCTTTTATATACTACATAGGCTGAAAAGTTCCAGGATTTTTCAATAGGTGACGCCACTAGAAAATGAACATGACTCATTTCGAGAGGCTCATCTGTCACTAGTTTATGTATAAAGTATCATGACATTTCGTCCAGTCGTTTGAGTGACGCAGAAACACAAAAAAATAGGATTTGTTAAATAATACAAAAGCCACTCTGGCTTGAGTTAGTATTGGTTTAGAACAGGGATGTCCAACCTTTTAATTTAATGGGCCACATAGCAAACTTAAATATTTAACTGGGCCGCTAAATTACCAGAATATGTTAAGCCTTGCTAGTGAATGTCTCAAAACTTGTGGAGATTTTTGGGGATAGAGGTAGTTTTTTGTTTATGAATGTTGCAGCCTTTTTTTTATAGCCTCGAAGTTATAGGTCGCTTGCCGGACTGTGAATTCTTTAAAATTTAACTCCAAAATGAGTCGATAGTGGGCCGCATCAAAACTTTGAGTGGGCCGCAATGCGGCCCGCGGGCCGCGTGTTGGACATCCCTGGTTTAGAACAAAGAAATAATCGGGGATTGCACTTAAATGTTATCAGTTCAACGATCTGATCCCGACTCTCTCTCTCTATCTTGGAGGGCAACGTATTTTTGTGAATCCCTGGTTCTGGGTTGCCACGCAGGGCAGCGAAATTCAACTGAGAATTACCCAAATTTAAAAATAACAATTTACCTTAAAATTAAATAAATTAATTAATTAAATAAGTTTTGCCCGTTCTTGATTCTTGATATGGGTTCTATAAATTTTATTTAATTTTTTATATAATTACTAGCTGCCCCGAGCGCCTTCGGCGCTCTCCGCACCTAGACGGGGGCTCCGCCCCCTGTACCCCCCCGAGTAAAAGGTTTTCATCCATTTTGTTTCAATCAGTATATTACATAAAACATTCATTTCTTTTTGTGTTCTTATTTAAAATACATTTTAATTTAATCACTAAATTAATTATATATATTATTATTGTATATGTTATATCTATCTATCTATGTGACTCTAAGGAACTCGAAAGTTCTAGGCCGCAGCAACCACATTTCTCCAAGTGTCCCTATCCTGAGCCCTTGTCCCATCTCTCTTACGTCCCTTCCTACACGTCCTTGGTCTTCCAAGCGGACGTTTTCCAATCCAAAATCTTTTTCCTCTCCCATTCTAGCCGCGTCCCGTGCCTAACCCTAACTATTTCTGAAGATGCATAGAGGTCATGCAATTCCTCGATGTGCAGTCTCCGCCATTCCCCGGTGACCTCATCTTTCTTTGGCCAATAAATGCTGGAAAGAATACTCTGGATCTACTCTCATCTCCCATCCGCGTCCCACCCATATAATACAACAGGCAAAATAATTGGTTTATATATTTTAATTTTGATTCCTTTTGATAATAATTTTGATGAGATAAGCCTCTTTACTGCATGATAACAGGCGTTTCCCGATTACAACTTCGATTTAAATATATATATTCTTCTCAAATATTATTATCCTTCGTGATTACATTCAATTTTTCTACATATTCAAATTCTACATTTTGTATATAGATTTTGTTACTAAATATTTTTTCTTATCACCATTAATTTCAATCTGAATTAGAAGAAAATTATAAATTACCTCCTCTTCCATCCCATTTACCTATCCAGGCATCTTAATTTCTTAACACTCCGTTTTTTTAAATTTAAAATAAAAGGAGATAAATAGTTTTAAATTATATTCGAATGGTCTATTATATTCTATATATCAGTATTTTTTTCTGAATTTAATACCAACTTGATTTTCAAAATGTTCCATTCGTTATCCATATGATTGATTACATGTGTTAAAATTTAAAAAAATTCAAATATTCTAATTTTTAAATTTAAATACAATTGAATATTATTTTTTATTAATATCATATCAAAAAAGAGAATTTATTAAAAATTAAAAATAAAAAAAGAAGCCTATTAATAAAAAAATATAATAGAATACAATAATTTTGATTTAAAATAAATTTTAATTTTAAAAAAAAATACTCAATATAAAAAAGACATAAATTTAAAACATCTCGTTTATATCATTTGTCTAAAAAACATATTTTAATTAACCAAGAAATCATTTTTGCACTTAAAATATATTTGTAATTAATAATTGAAACAAAAACAAAAATAATATAATTTAGTCATTTTAATTGACGATTAGAAAATATTTTTGTATTCATAAAAGTTTAAAAATAATATATTCTGTTTTTTTAAGCTTTCACTTTCAAATAGAAAAGAAGAAATCTTATCTTATCTTATCTTATTATGCTAGCTAAAATTGTATATATCTATCTATCTATATATATTGGTTCTCAAAAACCGCTCTAACGATTTTTTTCAAATTTACACTAGATATAGTATTTATAAAGAAAAATTAAGTTTTATTGATGATATCTCTTGAAACATTCAGCTTCATTATTAATTTCTTAATTGAAAATTATATATGGAAAACGTCAAAATTGGCCTCCATTTTTATTTGTATTAATATTTTTTTTTATTTAAAATATTTTAAAATTTATTATTTAATTTCGAAATAAAATTAAAAATATTTATTTTTAATAAAATATATATAGATATTTTTTAATCTCTCTCAAAAAAAAAAAAATAAAATAAAAAACATCAAATCTGCCTGCTAAGACAGTAAAAAAATGACAATTTTTTATCTAAATATATTAGTCCAGATGGTAAAGTGATGTTTTAACGAGTGGATTTCGTCGGTTCGAAACTCTCCGGGTGAATCGTTATTTAAAAATGAAAATGAAAATAATGAATTTGTTATTTTTTTTCTTTTTATCTATTGTTTACATTTTAATAAATTACTATTTTATATTTATTTATTCATTGTTCTTTTATTAAATTTAATATTTATTAATATTATTTATTATTAATTTATATATTGATGACATCACAAATGACATTTATATTGAAATTTGACTCCCGCCTTTTTTTAAAGAATATTGTATTAATATTTTTTTTATATTTAAAATATTTTAAAATTTTTTATTTAATTTCGAAATAAAATTAAAAATATATATTTTTTTTATATTTAAAATATTTTAAAATTTTTTATTTAATTTCGAAATAAAATTAAAAATATATATTTTAATAATATTTTATAATTATAAATTACGATATATATTTATCAATAATAATGAATTTTTTTTTTTTAACTTAATTACAGAGCCGAGGCTCGGGGTCCCGGTATGATCTTAATATATTGTGAGAATTAGATAAATAATGTAGAGAGAAAAAAATATTTAAAAATAGATATTTATTTAAATGAAATAAAATTATTTAATTTACAGAATGAAAATGTCTATAATAATGTCTAAACATTTTTTCTTTATAATTTTACATTATAATAATACTAATTACAGTAGTTATAATATATGGGGAATTTTCAACTTTGACTGCCGATTTGACCATGTTCCCAAACGAATTTTAAAAAAACCAAGACCACTTTACATTTACACATTTTAAGCTCTAATCGAATCCAAAATCAAAATTTAAAAAATCGAAAAACAAACTCACAGATATATAGATTTTATAAATGAACATTTATACAATTTATTTTAATTAATTTGAAACATTTTAGGAAACAAATTTTTAATGGGTCATTTTTAGAAATCCCATTTAACAATTATAATAAATAATTAAAAAATTGTAAAATTTTTAAAGTATATAAAAATAAATTGTATAAATTGGTTAAAGGGTCGAGTGATAGTTCGGTGTCCCAGGTATATATTTTATATTAACACGCCTACTTTTCTGTATAATAAAGATATAAAGAATCATATTTTAATTTTTATATAACCAAGAAATCATTTTTTCACTTAAAATATAGTTGTAAAGCCCAAATCTCCGATCCATATAACATCATCGACTGGGCCGCTACCAAAAGGAGTCTTCTCTTGCTCTGACTAGGGCCACCGGTATTTGCCATTAGTCTCGAAAAAATAATATTAAATTTTATATAAATTTATAAATTAGAATATTTGAATTTGTTTAAATTTTAACACATGTAATCAATCATATGCATAAAGAATAGAAAATTTTGAAAATCAACTTGGTATTAAATTCAGAAAAAAAAAATACTCATATATAGAATATATAGACTATTCGAATATAATTGAAACTCTTTCTCTCCCTCTATTTTAAATTTGAAAAAACGGAGTGTTAAGAAATTAAGATTCCTTATACAACATGGATGGTTAAATGAATTGGGCTCCCTACCTCCCTGAGAAATTCACATTAAAAATGTTTATAATATTTTAGTTTATTAAATCAAACTATTATTTTTTTATTTCAATATTTTTAATGTTAATACAATAATTTTTATTTTATAATCTATAAAATAATTTAATTATTTTTAAAAACAACGGTCTTCAATTACAATTTTTTTACTCTCTACTGACTGTTCATTTCATAACTGAAAATAGTGTCGAATAGAAATAGACGATATTACTTGGATTAATCTTATTATGCTAGCTAAAATTGTTTGTTTGTATTATTGAGGACCCCAGTTCAATTCATTTTAATCAGATTGATGCAATGATGCAACATTTAATAATTGTAATAAATAATTAATTGTAGATTAATATTTTTTAAAGGGTCGAGCGACAGCTCGGTGTCCCAGGTATTAATATTACCAGCCAAACCCAATAATAATGAATCATTTTTTTTAACTTAAGTACCGAGCCGAGGCTCGGGGTCCCGGTACTATTCAATTATATAGAAAGAATAAATAAAAATTAAGTTAAATATGATCTAAATATTTTATTAAATAAATTTAAATGAGAACTTTTAGAATAAATTATTTAATTTAATTGATATTTAAATATTAGAATTTAAAATAAAAAGTGAAATATTATAATAATTTTTAAATTCTGAGCAATATGCAGACAAAAACCTTTTTTTTATATATAGATAGTCGAGCTGGGGATGGCAATATGGGTTTTTCCAAAAAGAGAAAGTTACCTTCCCCCCCCCCCCCCCCGAGGCCCTAGTAGGGATTAATTTAATTATTTATTATATTTCAAAGGAATATTTTAATATCATTTTAAATGAATGAATGAAAATTCAAATTTTATATAGTTTTTTATATATGTTTATTTATGCAGAAAAAATTAATTGACATAATTATTAATTTAATAAAATAAAATTTAATATTATAATTTAATAAAATAAAATTATTTTAATAATAAAATTTAATTTAATAAAATAAAATTATTTTAATAATAAAATTTAATTTAATAAAATATTAAAATAATAAAAATTAATAAATTTTAAAAAAAAATATATAATACTTAAAGAAAAAAATGTGCCTTTGCAAGTTTCGAACTCAGGGTGCAAAGTCATAAGAAGACGCGCTAGCTCGCTCGGCCAGGAACCGCTTTTGTTTAGAAGCTTCTTATATGGGTATATATAAGATTTCAAATTTTTGCCACCAGCGCCTCTATGAGCTAGTATGGTAACTAAACTATTTTTAATTAATTAGCATTTCCTGGACACACCTTACCAATTAGCGGTTTTCTAAAGGAAGTCTGACATGCCCTGAGACCTACTGAATATACATAAAAAATTTCATAAGAATCGGTCAAGCCGTTTCGGAGGAGTATGATTTCAAAGTTTTGTGACACGAGAATTTTATATATAAGATATTAAAACACATAATTATACTTTTAATTTAGAATACTGTATTAATTCTAGAAATTTAATATTCAGAGTTATTTTTACATATGTATTTAATTCCCATTTATCATCAATAGGAAATATGACCTAGTGGAAATTATTATGTATATAGAATATCTTTATATGAATAAATTTTAATATTTTAATTTGTTAAGGAGTTAAAAAAAGATATTTATTTTATTATTAATAATTAATGTTTAAACAACAACAATCATCCATTTATCAATTTATTAATTAATATTCTATGTAATGTTTCTTTGATAATATAGTATTTTTAGGTACGTTTTTATATATTGTAGAAAAGAAATATGATGAATAGCAATCAAGAATATAGAGAATATTAGACATATGAGTAAATTTCTTAAAAATTTGAATAGTATTGAAGTAGAAAATGTGATACTAGAAAAATATGATTAAATATTTTGATGAAAATATAATTTAATACAAATCCCCATTAAAAATAAGTTTATATTTATAAAATTATATAATGTATTAAAAGAAAATAATAGTAATGTTGATATTTATGTTGGTATATCTAAAATGAATAATTAAATTGCATGTAATTAGCTGATTTGATTTTATTATATTATTAAATTAGGTCAAAGAATTTAATGTATAAACTTAAAATATATATTTAACCCAATGAACTTATTATCATTTTACAAATAAAAAATGACTCTTATCATAAGATAAATATTTTATAATGATAATGAATAAAAGAAAAATTATTTACAATAAAGAATAAAAAAATATGTAATTAATTGATAAGATAGATTAAGAAAAAAAAATGAATTAATAAAAATAATTATTAAGAATTATAAATATAGGGTCTTCTACTTAAAAATATGGATAAGTAATTTTGTGAATATGAACATCTATCAAATGAGTCATTACTAATTTGGATGTAAAAAATGAATGTTAATATAAGAATTATATTTATGTGTTAATAAAGAATGGATGATGGAATACAAATCTTTTGTTTTTATTCACCACCCAAAATTATAGCATTATATTTGAATCATAATAATATAGAATATATAGAATATATTTAAAATGTTATTTTCCAATAAAATAATTCCTGAGATATTCTCCCTGTACCAAATTAATTACAAAAGGATACACAAATGGAATTGGAAAGAAAGGTGTTTTCTTCAGATCAAGAGTGTTCAGTTGAAGTTATTCTAAAAAAAATTATGATTTATTAAATTAATGAAATTGTTTAAATATATCATGCTTAAAAATAAAATTTAATATGAATTTTCATTAGGAAATAGAAGAGTATGGCCATATCAATATAAAAAAAATTATACATATAATGATTTAGGATATAAAATAAGTCTAAACAGATTTTAGATGTCACATTGTATAATTTTCTTTATCGAGAATTAGACAATGTGATATCCATAGAAACATTTTGATTTGGGATGGTCTCAGTGTTGGGGACCGAAATAATGTGAAATATTCGTTGAAATAACCACTTTTAAATTATTTTTATAATAAATATAAAAGATATTATTATTATATGTATATAGAGTAGTATATTGAATTTAAGTTGAAAATTGTGTGGTTGTATAATTTTTTAAAACAAATACTAAAAATATAATTAATTATATTAGGGAACTCTGATTTTAATTTTGAAATTAATTAAAAATACTTTTAAAATAATTTGATTTATCCATTTTAATATGAAAGAGATAAATCTAATATTTATTTCATAAGGAAGATATGAATTGAACATAGGCCAATTCACCTTTATCAAATTATTTTAAAATTATTTTTAATTCTTTGAAATTAAATGATTTTATTAAAAAAATTTAGTAAAATAAAATTACCGATTTGTTTTCATCACGTTCTACTGATCATAGAACACCTTTACCCCGCTTAAGCGGCAACCGACTGTCATTTCGTAGAAATGTACAAAAGTCAGAGTAGAGGATCTATATAGTTAAAAGAAAAAATGACTATTCCACATCTCAAAGGGCGTCGATTCCTCCATATTTTGAAAGTCAATATATCGAAGAATCGAGACCAATTTACCAAAAATATGTATACTATGTCATACTAAATTGATTTAATACTTAAATATGTTATCAATATCCGATTGTGGGTGTTGATTGGAATAGAAAGAAAAGGTGTACTTAGTTGGAGCTTTTATGTAGCAATTTCTGTATATGATAATCATTTAATAAAATGTTTAATAATTAGTAAATATTTAACAGCTACAAATAAGTATCAATAAAATATATAAATGGTCTTATTTTATTGATCAAAAAAATATTGATAAAATGTTAGTGAATGAATATGAATATAATCGTAATTATTTTTAGTCCAGTTATTCTTCTTATATTATTTTTATTTGTTCCTAATATTTAAAAGAATATGTGTAAATAATGTTCTGAAGGCGCCATTGGGTGTGTGAGTAGCGAACCTGCCTCACATTCACATGGTCCTGGGTTCAAGTCCTGGGCCTGGCAAGGGAATTTCCCTAGGTGGGGTATATGGGACGGAGTCAACCCAGCCTCCGGGAACAACATTGGGGAAAAACTACTTGATAGCGCCTCCGACCAAGAAAATCAAGGTAAAGGTTGAGAGGACCCGTACCGGCTTGTCCTTACGTAGAACGTACAAAGTCAGAGGTAAATAATGTTCTACATGATTTCCAATTTATCCACTCTTTTCTTTCTATTAAGAACTTTATGCATTTTTATTCTGTAATTACTAAGTCAGAGAAATACGAGTTTTCTAAATGATAGTATTTTTACATCTTATCAGTTTTCAAAATAAACCGGTAATAGGTGCTTAGAATTTACAAGCAGTCTTAAATTGTTAGTACTATTTGACTAAGCTTATCAACAACACATTTCAAAGTATATTTTATCTTAATATGACTGATAGCTCAGAATTCAAGCCATCTTTTCTCCGATAACGTATTAGTTTGTATTTTTTTTCAAAATCGCAATTACCCTCTACTACATAAACTCTTTTAAATATATTATACCATATAATGGTAACCATGATCAAATTATAAAATTTCTGTTTCATAAAAAATAACCCTGTTATTTAGATATCTTTATTGAAAAAAGATGGAGTGTCTCCACTCGACTATCTCGCAATTTGAATTGGATTAATTAACATATATTATATTGAAATTAAATTTAATTAATTATAAATTAAAATTAATAAATAATATTTATTAAATCAGCGCATGTTTGGCTCTTTGTTGATGGCACCACATCACGTGCTGGCGCGTGAGATTTGCAATGTTAAAAAATTAATTCTGGTACTTTCAGCGATTCAATCAAGCTGAAATTCTATATATAGTAGTTTTATACAATTTTTAATCATGTGAAAAATTATCAAACATATCTTTATTTTTACGGTCACTTTAGAGGAAAAAATCAAAACGTGGTAGGTAATGATCCACTTCTGGTTGAACTACATTTCTCAAAATTTGATAGAAAACTACGAATTTTGAATAATTCCCGTATACTAAATTTCATGATTATAGCTCAAACCGTTTTTGCGTAATCTTGTTTATACATAGACACATACACACATAGACACAAACAAACAAACAAACATACACACAGGCACAGACATTTTTCTCAACCTTAGTGAAAATGATTCAGGAACCTTCAAAACGTATAAAAACATCAAAATCTCGACATTGGAAATTTTTGTGAACGCAATACTATCTCTGGCGAGATAATAAAGAAGTAAAAAATGTTTGTAGCCATAAAAATAAAAATATTTTTAAGATTTATACAAAAATAAAAGGTATATTATTATTGTATTTTTATCAAAGAATAGAATGATTATTTTATTTTTAAAAATCCTATTTGAATTTCAAGTTTTATAATGTTTGTAAATAATCATTTGATAATGTGTTTAGATTTATAAGAAGTAAACCGATGAATCATAATGATAAATTATTTGAGATATAGATATATATATATATATATATCTTATCTTCGAGGAAGGATGAGTAATCTTATCTCAAAACAGATGTAGAAAGATTTTATTTTTGTAAGATAAATGTTAATAATAAGTAAATCTGAGGATTAAAAAGAAGAAATAAATGAGTTTTTCATAAGAAATAAAAATAATACTAATATCACACAGATAACAAAAATTATTATTATGAATAAGTGTGTAATAATACATTCTAATAATTATGTAAAGCGTCCTATGACTCTGATAATTTTATAATAAGTAATAATAATAAATAATTAAGTATATACTTTATTATTATTATTATTCCGATCACCATATCATTTAAAATCAATTTTAATCGTGAATATATAGGAATTCTAATTTGAATAATCTAAGATGGCTAACTAAATTCAGAGGTGAACCGATAAATGGAAGGATAGTTAGTAAGGATGTCACGTGTCTACGATGCGTTGGCAAATGACAGGACTGTGGTGGAGGCCATCAGGAGTCATAATTATTTTAAGAATGCACATACAACATGTTTCATATTCCTTTTGACTAAAAATATGAAATAAAAAAATACAATCGAAAAAATTTATTTTTCTTTTCAATAAAATTGATTTACTCTACATTTTTGTGGATTGTATAATAAGAGGATGACACATTCATCTGTAAAACCAATTCTTAGACAAGATGAAATTTAATTGAAAAAAGGCTTGTTAACTGCTATACTATCCGATGGAATAGAACAATTCGTGACCTGTCTGCCCCAGAGGATGAGTCAGATGGTGTCAGAGGTCGAAGAGAACCTGTGCCTAAACAGCCTTGGATGAGGAGCGCGTGCCAGCCTACCTTAACCTATGCATACATACTAATCAGCCAGACAAAAGGAAATCCTGTACAGCTTCCCTTCATAAATTATCAATAGCGATGTTCTTTTATTCAAGAAATTAGAATTTACTTAGTCTTTCTGTCTTTTTTTTCACGTGTAAAACAGAATTTTCTCAACATCCACCCAATGCAACAATATCAAATTTATATTCTATGACAAGGGAATTTTCCTAGCTGGGGTCTATGGGACGGAGTCAACCCAGCCTCCGGGAACAACATTGGGGAAAAGCTACTTGATAGCGCCTCCGATCAAGAAAATCAAGGTAAAGGTGGAGAGGGCCCGTTCTACTGATCATAGACACCTCATTGATAGAACCGCTTGATAGGCGTTGTCTTTGTGTAGCACGTACAAAGTCAGAGTTTATATATATATATATATAAAATTAGTAAAAAATTTTAAATTGTAATGAAAAAAAAAATAAATATAAAAATATTTCCTAAGATTATCAAAAATTAAACTTAGCTACTATTAAATAATAATAAATAATTTTAATTTAATATTTTTATATAAATTTCAATTTTTTAAAACATAGTTTAATGTTTTGTGAACAGTTGATTCAGCGTAAAGAAATAATTATATTAGATTATTATTAGATAAAAAAAATTGGTAAACTAGTTATTATGTCAGATAATAACAAACACCTGGGCCTGCATACTATTAATAAGGATATTCACCGAGGTATAGGTGGAATAGAAAATGTTGCATATTTCTAAGCCAGATAAAGAACGAGTTAAAAGTAAAACACGGAAGTAGTATAATAAAATTCAATTCAATTAATATATAAAAGGGGAGTATCAATACGGTTTTTGTTTTTAGTTAAAAAAGCAAATCAAATTGTATATAAAATATTAAAAAAAAAAAATTACGTGATCTATTTTAATAATAAAAATTAATTTTATGGATGACAAAGTATATTCAAAAACAAATCCAGGAAAATAATTTTCATTTAATGAAAGGAAGAGGTGTGTTATTTATTATATAGCTTCACACACACACACACACACATGATTGAAATCGTTAATAAAAAAAAATTAAACTTAAGAGAAATTAAACTTAATCCATAGAATTTTGTCTGAAGGTTGTTATAAATATAATTTTATAAGTGTTTATAATATAATAACATCTTATTTTTATGTCAGGGTTAAATATTTGAAAAAGAAAATATAGTTGGTTCCTTCTCTCTTATTATATAATTATATTTGAATATTTTTGATAAATGGCATCATTGATGATTGTAAATGAATCATTTATTTTGGAAAAATAACAAAATAGAATGAAATTCATGTTTAGGACCTAAACTTTAGATAAGTAAGTATGTGATCCAATTGTCCCTTCCTATTTTATATACATTTTATAAATGAAACTTATTTATTGGAAAATAATTTTAAAAATTAGCTCGAGTGTCTCCACTCGACTATCTCGCAAATTTGAATTGAATTAATTAACATATATTATATTGAAATTAAATTTAATTAATTATAAATTAAAATTAATAAATAATATTTATTAAATTAGCACATGTTTGGCTCTTTGTTGATGGCACCACGTCACGTGTTGGCGCGTGAGATTGGCAGTGTTAAAAAATTAATTCTGGTACTTCAAGCTGAAATTCTATATATAGCAGTTTTATACAATTTTTAATCATGTGAAAAAATTATCAAACATATATCTTTATTTTTACGGTCACTTTAGAGGGAAAATATCAAAACGTTGTAGGTAATGACCCTCTTCTGGTTGAGCTAGATTTCTCAAAAGTTGATAGAAAACTACGAATTTTGAATAATTCGCGTATACTAAATTTCATGATTCTAGCTCCAAACGTTTTTGCATAATCTTGTCCACATACACACAGACATTTTATTCAAGCTTAGTGTAAATGATTCAGGAACCTTCAAAACGTATAAAAACATCAAAATCTCAACATCGAAAATTTTCGTGATCGCAATACTATCTCTGGCGAGATAGTAAAAAGAAATAATAAAAAGGATTCGAGACAAGGATATATAAAATTCATACTAGTACATAGGTTCTTAAACTTATGTACTCCACGGACCCCCACTTGAAAAAATTTTTTTTGACGGACCCCCATCACAACTTTAGGTACTTTACGTCATTTTATTAATTAATTTCTGGCTTACGATCTCATAAGGACAAGGATATATGATGAATATTTCTAACAGTGATTGGTGAATAACGATTTTTTTGCATATTGTAGAACACATTTTATTAGAAATTATAATATTGAAGAAAGAAAATACAAACATTGTCATAGCAACAAATCTCACAAATTATAATGGGTACTTACATTAAATTCATATAAATATTTTATAATTTGTTTCAGAAAATATTAAATAAGAAATATTTTAAAAAATAACTGCATCTATCTCATTAAATATAACTTACATATTTAATGAGATGTATGCAGTTGTTTTCTTGAAACAAGAATCTCAATATCTGGCTTAATATTGGAAACTTTTAATCTAAGATCCGGCTCTACATTTAATTTGTTTCTATATTTAGACTTAATATAAAATAGTACCGAAAAAGCTTGTTCGCATAAATATGTTGTGCAGAATGGAATCAAGTGTTGAAGTGCTTTATTTGCAAGCGCAGGATAATCTGACCTGAGAAGTAACCAAAAGTTGCTCAATTCAGTTTTGTTAAATTTTAGTTTATAAGTTGTATCACATGATAATTCCACGAGAATATCTTGTTCAGGTGCAGATAAATGTTTAGCATTTGTAATTTCCATATTAAATGGATCTCTGATCCAGTTATTGCAAGGATCAGGAGTTGAAAAATACTTCCTGAAGTTGCTTTTCAAAGTAATTAAATGTTCAACAAATAATTGACGCGTTTGATTAAGCAATTTTTCACTGGAGCTTTCTATGAAATCATTGAGAGTTGGAAAAGACTCATATACACCGTTCTGGATGCGTTTCGACCACAAGTCGATTTTTTTAATCATTGCTTCTATTTTATCTTCAACTTTAAATATATTTACAACAGTACCTTGCAGGCTCAAATTAAGTTCGTTCAATTTTGTAAAAATATCAGTCAAGTAAGCCACCTTAGCTAACCAGATAAAATCATTGAAACATTCGGTCAGTTCAAAATGCGCATCTATTAAAAACAATCGTATTTCATCTCGAAGCTCAAAAAGGCGAATGAGTACTTTCCCGCGGGACAACCAACGTACATCTGTATGTAATAATAAATGTGTATGTTGACTACCCATTTCCTCACACAAAATTTTAAAAACTCTGGAATTAAGTGGACGAGCCTTAATGAAATTGACAATTTTAACTACTTCGTCTAATGTTCTTTTCAAATCTGGTGACATATTTTTGGCTGCTAATGATTCTCTGTGAATGCAGCAATGATTCCAAACAACCTGAGGCGCAACATTTTTAATAAGAGCAATCAATCCAGTTCTTGTACCTGACATTGCACGAGCACCATCAGTGCAAATTCCAACACATTTTGGCCACTCTATTTCATTTTCGGTTATAAAATTATTCAAACTGTTAAATATGTCATTAGCTGTCGTTCGTGAAGGTAGTGAATCACAAAACAATACATCTTCTTGTATTTGATTTTCAAACTCATATCTAATGAAAGCTAACAAATTGGCATTATTAGTGACATCAGTACTTTCATCCAATTGTAATGAGTAATAGTGACTTTTGCGCACTCTCGATATTAATTCTTCTTTTATATTACATGACATGTCTTCAATCCTATTCTTAACCGTATCATTTGATAATGAAATCAAATTTATATCGTTTGCTGCTTTAGTTCCTAACATTATATTTGTAATTACTTTTGTAGCAGGAAGAATTAATTGCTCTGCTATATTATGCGGCTTTCCTGCTTTAGCAATAAGTAGAGCTACTTCATATGATGCCATTACTGCTTTCTTACTCATACCACCAGATCCCGTCTTTACCATCAATTTCTGACTTGAATTAAGTTCTTCTTTTTTCATTTTAAAAAATTCGATAGACTTACTAACATGCTCGCTGTGCTTTGTTTGTAAATGACGTCTGAGATTAGCAGGTTTCATACTTTCATTGGATAAACTTTCCTGACATAGAACGCAGACTGGTCTTTCCACATCATTGTTGCAAATATAAGTAAATCCAAATGATAAATAATCATCCGAATATTTTCGTTTCTTGGTAGAGTTTGCTGTTGATGCCTCATCATCTGATTCTTTCCGTTTCTGTGTTGAACCAGTTTGTAGCCAACGATCCATTTTATGGAGTAATTTATTAACATTGAACTACAATAATATAAATATGATATAAATATAATATAAATATAACGAATTATTATTTACTAGCTATGTTTTAATATGATTTTAAATGAATGTTTTAATATCATTTTAAATGAATGTTTTAAATCATTTTAATAAATGTTTTAAATCATTTTAAATAAATGATTTAATATCATTTTAAATGAATATTAATTTATATAATAAATATATTTCGTAATTTGATTCTAAAATATTATTAATTTCGTAATTTGATTCTAAAATATTATTAATTTCGTAATTTGATTCTAAAATATTATTAAAATAAATATTTTTTATTCATAAAACTAACTTATACTTACTCTCAAAAACAGCCTTTCTGGGAAATTGCAAAATGTGTTTAGTGTTTTTATAAAATAATGATCATGCAAATTACACTAAAAATTAAAAAAAATTATTAGCTATAATAAACTATTATTAGCTATAATTTAATTATAATTAATTAAATTAATAAAAATAATTTAAAGATACAACTCGTTGAGAAATGAACTTATAATTAACATTAATAAAAATAATTTAAAGATACAACTCGTTGAGAAATGAACTTATAATTAACATTTGCTTTAAAACTGTTTAAAACCCCAGAGTGGACGCTGACAATTTGGGTTTTTCCGGGTAAGACTGTCCCCTCCCCTGGTTTTCCCCAATAACAAAGTGAAAGAAAATTCCCTTATATGCCTCCCCTTCCGAGCCCCTAAGAGGGGTTATTTTAAAGGAACAATCGAAAAATGATTTTAAATGAATGAATGGATGAAAATTCAAATTTTATATATAGTTTTTTATATATGTTTATTTATTCACAAAAAATTAATTGACATAATTATCAATTTAATAAAATAAAATAGTATTATTAATAGTATTAAATTATAGCCGTAATTCTCTAGGAGGATATAGTTAAACAATGAACTTTAAATATTTATATATGTATATATTTTTACGATGATTTTTTTCCGAGGACCGCGGACCCCCAGTAAAGGCTTCGCGGACCCCCAGGGGTCCGCGGACCACAGTTTAAGAACCACTGTACTAGTAGATCATTTTCATAGATACAATTTAAAAATTTGAAATATCACTGACATATTTTTTTAAATGGTGTTGCTTTTACAAGGAATTTCAAATTTAAAAAATTATAATCATTCATCAAATAGTAATAAAATGTTTATCATTAAGTGGTGAGGGAAGTTTATCACGATGATAGCATCGATTTATAAGAAAATTGTAAAATGCACAATGGACAGGAAATGAATGAAGATAAAATTCCAACTTGCCTGGGCGTGTTGTGTCAAGTTGGGATGTTTTTGATTTGGACGATGGATGGGTGTGTAGGGTGTGTGTGTGAGGGGGGGGGGCGCGAGGAAGTTGGTCGGAGTGCGACCCCGGCAGTGTCCTTGGCTGGTGGGGACCACAGGTTCCTGAGTCGCGCCTATCAGCTGAGCCTCTGCAGCTCGGGCTGAACGTTCACCTGTCGACTGACCGACCCTTTCATTCTTTCATTCTTTCTTTCTTTCTTTCTTTCTTTCTTTCTCCAGGATTATCAAACATGATTCACGATGCCTCGACAACCACAACGCTGACTCACCGATGCACTCACTCACTGGCCACCAACACCGAACAAACGCCAACCAACAATTTTACTCACAAACCAACCCATATTTTGAATAATTTATTTAGAAAAACACTTTCATAGAAACTATTGTATTTTTCCACAATAACTCAATTTCAATTTTTATATTCAGAAATTGAGCCCATGTGAGCAAAGTTTGTTCAAGTTAAATGTTTTGTTTATAACTTTTAAAGAATACAATTTTGCAATTATATTATGTTTTTTTCATTCTAATCAATTAAAATTGAAAAAATATTTATTCGAAAAATGGATTGTTGAATAATAATCTATAATATATTTGATATAAATAAAAGAAAAATATTGACAGGTTTTATGAAAAATAAAATGGTTAAGGGATGATTATGATGGTTCCATCATACGATTATAACTTATTCAAAACTTTAATTAAATCACCAATATAGAGATTATTATATTCTTCAAAAAAGATTTTTAAACTTTAAATAGTTTATATATGTTTGCATTCAATGGGATATATCGGGCAAATTAAAATCACCTATAAAAGTTAAAATACATGCACCGACAAGTTGTGATGAATTAAAAAAAGAATATTTATTTATTATATATTTACCTTCAGAAAGTTCCAAATCCAATTCAGCTAGTTTATCACGCACATCATCTGGTAGTTTAGATATATCTATGTTAAACTCGGCCATGATCAATCCATTCAATAAAACACATTAAAGAAATAAATCTTCATATGACACACAAGACAGTAACAACTCAATGAACAACCATGTTGGATCAAGTTGAAGTTGGGTGCCGATGAAACAAACCAACAGAGAGCAGCACCATGTGGCGGAAACGCCTGAGAAGGGCGGATTTACAACTGTCAACATTACAAAATATCTTTAATGCACAAGGATTGAAAAACGAAATAAATAATTGATTTACATTTCATTCCTTTGTAATTAACCCTTTACTTTATTTTAATTATCTATTAATACAAATATGTTTTATTATTAAAATTAATTATTTTCCTAAAATATAAAAACATTTAATTTTCCAAGATAATATATATTTATATATGTAGATATGTAGGTAATAAATTAGAAATTTTATTTTTTTAATTTTAACTCAAATTAAAGTACATATAATAAAATTAATTATAAAAAATATATTAATATAATAAATAACTAACACATTTTGAAAGAAAATAATAAATTTAATAAATTAGCATGTAATTAATTGGTCATGAGTCATGAGAAACAAATGTTTATGTAAAAATTGTTATATAATATAATTTTCTTATTGATAATTATCAATCTTATTATAATTACATGCTAGATATATGATTCGGGGTGTTTGAAGAAAACAAATACTTGAGGGTGTATTATTCATACCATCATACCGGACATTACTATATACTATATGGAGATTAAACTCTTTAAATACTTTTTAATAATAAAATATTCACTTTAACAAATACTAAAAATTATTGAATATTAGTATTATATATTTGTTTGTCCTATTACATCGTGTTAATATTTCGTTGCCCGATCTATATGTTAAATACAGAACATTTTTCTTAAATTTATATTTTTTTTAAATATATTAAAATATATTAATTATATCATGTAAAATCACTAAAGAGTCAAATCGTTCATAGTTTGTTTTATAAAATAAAATAAAGTATGCTAAATTCTATGTGATTTATTTTCAGAACTCATCTATTTTACTTATTTGGGTACGAATGGTCTGTTATTGAACTGTTTGAACGAAAAAAATTATTAAAGAAAATTTTTTTTGAAAAGTGACACTATATATAGTATAATAATCTTAAAATAACTTATTTTTATAAACTTATTAAATATATTAAAAACAACTTTTTATCCAAATATAAATTAAATTTTCTGCCAAAACTTTTCAATGTATCAAAAATGTGTGATTTTTTATTGATGATTGTATAATAACATTCTATTTAATGTTTAATTATTTTTAATATTATTAAAATATTTTAAACTACATTTTAAATATCTATTATTTCATATATTTTTTTTAAAAAATATGTTTAAACTGACAATTATTGAATTTTGAGGTTAGTTTTATTTATGTCATTTTAATATTGGATTAACTTTAGTACTGGTATTTGAAGATAAAATTGAATACAATTTTAAAGAAATGGATGAAACTAATAAAGATATTTCTTTGGAAAGTCCAAAATCGAACACTCATTTTTCTAGTGGTAAAAAAGAATCGAAAAGAAAACAAAAAAAAGGAAAAAAGGTCAAGGAAGAGCAAAATTTTCATGAATCAGATTTGAAATATGATGTTGAAGACAATATAAATATTAATTCTTATCAAATTTTAAGTAATCATTTAGAAGATTTTTATTTTAAAAAATCTCTTCTTAATGATATTTTAAACGAAAAGAAAAGGGTAAGTTTTCATAACTTGTTTCTTTCCAATTTTATAATTAATATTATATATATTATTTATTTGTAGGCACTAATAGAATCACCAGAAATGAAGGAATTTCTAAAAAATAAATTACATTCTTAAAAAAAGATATTTTCTTTGGACAAATGTTTTAATTTTTTTAAATAAATACAGTTTAGAGTTTACAATTCATTCCAATTCAGAAAAGAAATCGGAAGTATTTCTAACTTTTGAAGAAGGTAAATTATGACTCAATGCCTTTCGTTTATTAGCTTTTACTCTATCATTTATATGAACATCTTCAAAAAATTTTATATTCCAAAATTTTATTTTTTGATCAAGAGAACTCGATGCTATAAATTCTCCATCATGAGAAATATCCAAAGTTTCAATAGCATATTCATGTTGACCTACAACTCCCAAATGCCTTTGTGGAAAAAAATGGGTAGCTCTAAAAAAATATAATATTAATAAATTAATTATTAAATGATTAAATAATTATTAAATTACATTAATTTTAACTATAAATTTTATTCATAAAAAATAAAATTACCTAAGAACACCATCACTTGCCCCACTTACAACAATATTTTCAGTAATTGGAATCATTTTATTAATAGCAACTTTGGGGCCTGGAAATTCGTCACTGTGATATGCAAATTCGCCCCAATTGAAGACAAACATTTTACCTTTAGAAGTTCCAGCTATTAATTTGCTTTCTCTTTTTAATAAGCTTAAACAATGTATTTCTTCTTCATAAGGCTCGGACTGAAAATAAAATATGTATGTATAGTAATTATTAAAGAACTACAATTGTAATATAATTATTGAATTAAATAAATAAATACATATATGTGAGTACAGGTATGAAATTGTTATAATAATTATAGATAATAACGATCACGAATTAGTTTGTACAACAAAATAATTTTAATAGTGGTTTCAGAACACCTTTTTCCTATTAAAATATTTCCTTTACCCTAAATAAAAATCTACTATTTATTTATTAAGTAGAATTTTTTTTTTATTTTTTACTAAGAAGACCGCAGGAAATCCATCTTCGTTCAAATACGGCGTCAAAAAAGAAATAAAAATAACTAGAAGGGAATATTATTTTTTTATTTAAATTCAAAATATTCTTAAAAATTATTATCATAAGATTTAATAAAAAATGCACAAGTAAATTCAGATGGATGAAAACCAAGTCAAGTAACCGAAATTTTGAAAATATTTATCAAAACCAGTGGTGTATTGGGAGGGGAACGCGGGGGAACGACGTTCCCTTATTTTTTTTTATATTTTAATTGTTTAATCATATCTATTTTTAATAAAATCTAATTTTGAAAATATTATAATTCTTAGCTTTAAGAAATCAAGAAAAGATTTAGTTTTTTGTATTATTATTAATAATGTTTTATCGATAATTAATCAAATATTTATATATATTGCAATACAAGTATATCAATAATATTAATAAATTTATATACAGAAAAATTGAAATATTGATATTATATATTATAACTTAAAGATAAAAGGCAAGCATTTAGGGTCGTTTAAATTTAATAAATCATAAATCATTGCTTAAGAAAAGCAAAAATTATTTTTTTTAAAATTTAAACTAATACCTGAATATATAAACTTTTCGAACTTAAATTCAATGTTGTTAAAACACCCTCTCCACTAGCACAAACTAAATGTCGTTTAGAATTAGTAGTGATCATTTGAGATACATATTCTTCAATTTCTTTGAGATCCATAATAGCGTCTTGTTTTCTTATATCCCATACTAAAAAATTTTGAATATAAAAAATAAAATAAATAAGAAAAATAACAAAATAAAAACGTTACATTTTACTCGGCCTTCATCGTCTCCTGATGCAAAAATATTTTCATCAATTATAACTAAAGAATATATTGGTGCACTGAAAAAGAGTAAAATAAAAAAAATATATAATTACTGGTTAATTTAGATTAATTAAATATAATTAATAAAATATATACTCATGAGCCTTTTCATAAATTCCTTTTAGTTTTCCTGTATGAGTATCTGTGAGCATTAAAGATTTATCTTTTGACGAAGTAAAAAGAATATTTCCATCGTCACTAAATTCAATATCTCTACATGCTTTTGAATGTAATTCAATTGTTTCTTTTAATTCCACTGATTCATTAGAATAATTGTACCTAAAAAATCAATATATTAAAAATTAATTAAAAATTTATTCCATATTGATGGAATGGTTGTTCTGCATGTAAAAATTACTTATGGATGTTTTAATAATTTATTTTATGATAATATATTTATAAATATATATCGTTTCATATTTTATAAACCATTATTTATTTATTTTTATTTGAATTTTGAAGATGATTGTCTTTATAGTCAATGTGAAAGTGTATTTTATTTCAATTTTTTTGTTTTAATTTCGTTCATTACAAATACAGATTTTCGATAAATTGTTTTGTATAAATTGAATTAAAAAATCAATTTAATTTAATGAATTATTACATTTATTGTTAGTAACTACTTACATAAGAACATCTCCAGTCATTGTACCCACAGCTAATAAAGATGAATCGGGATGAAAACTTAAATCTGTAATAAAATCATCACAATTAATATCAGGAGGGTGATCTCTAATATATTCTTTTCTTTGTCGAAAAGATTTCACAAGATCATCTTCTTCTTCTTCTTCATTTTCGTCATCAGATAAAATGGATACACTGGATTGTTTTTCTGGATTAACACCTGATGAAGTTGATGCTTGAGGTTCAGAATTATTTTTTTGATTTTGTTCTGGTGACCATTCATCACCTGATGAATTATCTAAATCTGAACTATTGCTTGATTCATCATTAGAATCTGTTCCACTAATAACCATAACCTCAGAAACAGAGGCCAAATCTTCCGAGTCACTGGATTCATCTAGAAATATTAAATTAAATATAAATGTATATAAATATATATATATATATATATTTGATAAAAAAATAAAAATAATAATATACCATCTTTTTTAAAGAAACACATTTTTTATAAATAAATGTTTCGATTTATATGTTTAAATATATTTATATATATATATATATATACGTATAATTATTATAATTATTTACAAATTTTAATATAAACTTTATAAACATTAACATAAAAGTAATAAAAATACTATAGCTTAAATACTTAATAACATATTTTTATATTATTCTCAAATCAAATTATAACCTCTAACATTTTAATAGTGTTTGTGTTCGAAAATGAACACAAAATACTTAAAACAAAAAAAATAATATTTTGAAATAGATAAGAATAAATATTAAAATAGAATAAAAATTCATATATAATATATAATTCATAAAATCTAAAATATATTTTTCAACAAAAATATTTTGACTAGTTAAATAATTATGGAACTAAATTCAAATCTTAGAAATATTACTTTCCCTAGAAAAATTTCTGAAAAAAAATAGTTCTAGATTTAGAGTGAATAATGTTTACATTAATCAACTCCTTTCAAGGAATTTCAATTAAAAAATGAATGATTATTTCAAAAATTAAAAATAATTTATTTTAAAATTATTACATATTAAAATTGGGTAAAGTTTTAATTATGTTGTCAATTAAATGATTCCACATAGTTTTAATTTTATATAAAAACGAGGTCGGAAAAATAAAAATAAAATAACCCAAGCTCCTAGTATTGTACCTAATTAATAAAAAAATAAAATAAAATGAATAGAAATTAAAATAAATAATTTATAATACAACAAAAAAGTATTAGATTTAAAGATTGGACTGTCAACTCTCGTTGAAACATTGATATTATTTGTAGATTTAAAATTAATTTTTGTTTTCTTTTATTTCAAATTTCAATTTATAAATGAAACTGAAAATTAATAATAAAATTAAAAGGTTAAAGGTAAGTTAATATTAACAAGACGGGTTTTTTTTATTTCAAAATAAATTTTTCAAGACTGTGGGGTCAACCCAGCATTCGGGATCAAAATTGGAAAGCTATTTGATAAAAAGTAGCGCCTCCGATCAAGAAAACCAAGGTAAAGGTTGATAGGACCCCTAATTAATATAACCAACTTAATAGACAGTGTAGGACAGGGCCGTCCTAAGATTTTCGGCGCCCGTGGGCTCCTAAAATTTTGCGCCCCTTTTCATAAGAAATTACACAGAATGGTTAGTAAAAATATATAAACTAATAAAAAATGCTGCCCCCAGAAGGCTTGCGCCCTAGGGCTATAGCCCAATTAGCCCTGTGGTTAGGGCGGCCCTGGTGTAGGATGTACAAAAGTCAGAAAATTTTTTTATTATAGTACAAACTTCTGATGATGACGTTACTATTGAAATGATCATAATAAAGTTAAATACAAATTTTTTTTTGAAACAAAAAAACCGAGTGTTGTTAATAATAATTTACCTTTAACCTTAAAAATTCAGGTTAAATCTACAAAAAAAAAATATTCTTTCAAGATACATATTTAGATTGAAACATAAAAATAAATGTAAAAAATATATTATAAATAAAGGTAGGTAAATTCAAAAATAAATAAAAACTTCTTATTGTAGTTGTATTAAATATCTATTAGAAAAATTAAAATATTATTGTCTCGATGTAACATTTGCTAATTGATCTCTAATTCTTCTAAAATCTTGGAGAAGATTATCTAAAGATTCTGGGTCCAACTCCAAAATTTCCGTCCGTATAACGTTTTGTCCTGGATTATTACAATTTTTATCTTCAATCTAAAAAAATAAAAAGCGAAACCAATTATGAGATATCATTTTTTTATCATAAATTGAAAAATATAACTTTTATAATTCAATAATAATTTTAATTTTAATTTTAATTGTGAAATATATTATATGACAATTTTAAAAAAATATTAAGACAGTATATTAGTAAAATATATTTTATTAAATCCTTTAAAAATGATTTTGAATTTCGAATTGATGCTATATTATTTGTATTCACTATGATAATTTTATATTATTTATATTAATGTTACTATGTTTCATGAAAGAATTACTTACTTTCAAATTTAATAAACAACTGGTATTTATATTTCCAGGATCTTGGACAGATGAAGTTGAATTAACTTGACAGGAAAAATCAACTAGTCTTGGAGGACTTATTTGATCCATAATTTTATTATAAATAAGAAATATAAGAAATTCCTTATTAATTTGATATATATTAAAATTAAGATGTTGTATTTTTAATAAATAAATTAAAAGAAAATAAAGTGGAGAATTGAATTTGTCATTCAATACCAATTTTATAAAAATAAAAATATACCTTTAATTAATATGTATTTATTGTTATTATTATATTTAATTGTTCTTATTTAAATAAATATTCATTTTATTTTATTTTTGTAATAAATATATATTTTTATACACTTTAAAAATATTTAAGCCTAATAGTAGATATTTTAATTCTGTTATATTTTTAAAAGAAAAATTTGAAAAACATTATATTTTTTATTTTTATTATAATTATTTTACATTACAATCAATTAAAATAAATTTTATTAGATTCATTTAGAATAAATATTTATTTATTTTTAATTTCAATATTTATTTATTTTCATTTGATGTTAAATTTTAAATTATAAAAGATATATATTTATTCTGTATTATTAATTTTATCGCAATTTATTACCTTATTGGATTATTTTTAATCTAACAGTCATTAATTAATTATATGAATTAAATAAATTAATTAATTTTTTTTTATATGGTCTACAAAGTCATAATTAAGGAAAAAGCTTTTAGAAAATAATTCTCTAACTTGAGAAAAAGCTTATAATCAGACGCAGTCTTTATTTAACAAAATAATTTTATTTATAAGTGCAATGAATTATTAAAAAATCATATTTAATAATTTTAATGCCTAAGCCCTAGGGCGTTAATTGATTTATAGCCCAGGGCACTAAAATTAATAAAAACAGTTCTGCTTCTTCTACGGTACAACTTGATAATAATCATCTAGGATTTGAAATTATTAGAACCTCTCCATTTGTATGATTAAAAATTGACTTTAGGTCTGTTATCTTCTTCTCTAGGAAACAAATATACTTACTTTTATATGGAATATTCAAGATTTCCATTTGTTTTTAAAAATTTAAGAATTTTAATATTTCCTTCAACAAAACCACACCATATAACTCGGGCATTAAAAGACAAGCTGAAAATTCTATCAGATTATTTGTAAAACAATATTATTAATTTAAAAATCACATCAAATGTTGATTTCTCAATGAGTTGATGATTCTATCTGCAGCCCACAACTTTCTTCAGAAAAAAATATATTTTTATATATTTATTTTATATGAAAGATTTATCACCGAAAAGAATTAAAGTCGGGCTAGATAAAATTCATGGCACATCTGCCTCTGCCCTTTGCCACCGTTTATTTAGATAGTGAGTCCACGGATACATCACAAGGCACAGTGTTTTTAATTTTACATGAAAAATTGGGCGTAAAGAAAGTTTCATCAAGATGGGTACCACAAGCTACTTTAGCTATTTTTCGTTTATTTTATTTTCCTCCCTTCCACCCAGGTTTCATTAAGTATTATTCTGTCGAACCCTTTTATGTAGTTCCAAAAGTCTTAATCCTTGGTTTGGTGACCATATTACAACATCCAATCTTCCCTTCATTCTCAGTTTTTGTATAATTTCCCCCTAATTCTTCCATTTCAATACCTCTCTGTGTTTCTATAGTTTTATTAATTATTTATATTATTCTCTTTTTATAAGTATTATTTAATCATAGTGACTATTATTGGTTTTGTTTTTATGGACTTTTTGTATAGACTTTTCGATTTTGATAAATAAATAAACATTTAATAACTTGTGTATTTTTTGATATGTATCTGCCTATAGCCTGTATGAAAGTTCCGCCGCATGTGGGGTACATTCATACATTTTTAATTACTTTTCTAGTAAGTGGTTCAGTCCATAGTAGCATCGACTTTCTGCTTGTAAGCTCACACTTCAGATCCATCGTAAGAGAATATTGAATTCCGTAACTTGCTTATACCTTTTCCCATTAACTAGTAACAGTTCATGTCTGGTCGCTCCACACCCTGTATCCCGTCTTAAGACTAGATATTCTGTCTTATCTTCATTGATTTGTACTCCCAATTTCCTGGTCTGTTCTTCCAGCCTTCCTACCAGGTTTATTAGTACATTTTCAGATTCTGCCATAAAAACTAACATGTTTTTTGTAATTTATATATAATGTATATTTATAATGGCGAAAATAAAACGTTTTATTATTATACATAAATGTCAAATTGTCAAATATTAAAATTAATGAATTATTATAATTGTTAATTAAATGAAAAATGTTTTCGTTATAAAAAACAAATAAAATATTGAATTTTTATTTATTCATATAATAAAAAAATAGTTAAAATATATAAATTTACCTAATCAATAAAACATCAAACAATTGTATCAAATACCAATATCAAAAATCTGAAGTGTCTCCACTCGACTATCTCGCAAATTTAAATTGGATTAATTAACATTTATTATAATTAAATTAAAAATTTAACTAGAATTAAATTATAAATTAAAATTAATATTTATTAGACCAGAGCGTGTTTGGCTCTTTATTGATGGCACTAAGTTACGTGCTGACGCGTGATTATCAGTCAACGTGTTAAAAAATTAATTCCGGTACTTTCAGCGATTCAATCAAGCTAGAATTCTATACCAATAGTAGTTTTATACAATTGTTAATCATGTGGATAACTATCAAACATATATCTTTATTTTAACGGTCAGTTTAGAGGAAAAAAATGGTCCTCTTCTCAATGAGTTACATTTCTCAAAAGTTGATAGAAAACTACGAATTTTTCAATAATGCCGGTGTACCAAATTTTATTATACTAAAACCGTTTTTGCTTAATCTTGTCTACATACACACACACACAGACACAGATATTTTTCTCATCCTTACAATTAGTGAAAATGACTCAGGGACCTTCCAAACGTATAAAAACATCAAAATCTCGACATCGAAAATTCTCTGGCGAGATAGTAAAAAGAGATAAATAGAATGTGTTTCCTACATTAAAACCAACTGAAGCTAAATTATGCAAGATTTATAAGAAAAATATCGTATAAAAATAATTTGCACCAATAAAAATAAATGTATTTACAATATCGTTAATAGCTAAAACGTCCAAATTCCAAATATCAGGGAATTTGAATTATTTTCATTATAAATTATGTACAAAGATAAAAAGATCTCTTAGATACTTATATCATTATTTTCATTTTTTTCAAAAAATGATCTTGTAACACTTTAAAAAAAAAACGGCTCATATATTTCTTTGAAAATTGTTTAATTCAATGCAATTCATTTCTGCCTTCTTTGGGGAGGGCTGAATCACTTTTTCCACGTGAATATGTTCTTAGTCCAGTTGATTTGGTTCCTAACATTCGATCAAGTAAAGATTGCTTATTTTTACGTCGAACATTTAATATATCACGACACAATTGTTGAAAGGCACAGGCTACTTGGGTCACTTGCTCAGCAGCAGCTACTTCACTAAACCAACATTCATAGTCTTTAGCTAGAATTTCACCTAAAAGAAAATGAATAGAGAATAGAATAGAATACTCAATAAAATATTTGTTTTCTTTCTTACCCTCCTCGGTGCTTACTTGGCGAAGATGGACCATATCGCCTTTGTTAGCAACAAGGGCAAGTGGCATATCGCTACCAAGATTTTGTTTTACTCGACGTACAAAATTAAATGATCTTCTATCAGTGATAGCATAAACCAGTAGTAAACCATCAGCCCAATAAATTGTTTCATTGGAAGGCATTTCTTCTTCAGACTAAAATAAAGCATAAAATATTTATAATTAAATCTTATTATATAAAATATACCCTCTCTATAGATTATAGATCAATTATAATTATTATATATCAATTAAATATGTATATGTCTTACCTTAGGACATGTGTCTAAAATTTCGCAAAGAATTGGTTCGCCATCTATTAGAATTTCATGTCGGTAACGATTTTCTAAAATAAAAAATATTAAAAATATTTATTAAATATTAAATATTAAATAGTCTTTTTGTGTGGTTAGTAGTAATAGTTTTTAGTTAAATAAATCTCCCTCTTCTTCTATTATACTTACAATATTTTTAATGGAATCATATGTGGGAATAATGTTTTTTATTTTATTTTATTTTATTTTATTTTATATATAAAAATATTTATATTTCTTACCAGATTGATGATCATATTCTCCAATATAACGTTTGGTGAGAAATCGAACGGTCAATGCTATGAAAACAAACACATCAACTCAATTAAAAATAAAGATAATTTAAATTTAAAAAACAGTTATTCTAGAATATACATAACCAATTGGACTTGCTTGTATATGTGGGTAATATATTCTGGAAATAGTTTTATTATTTGTTTGTATTCTGCCAAATGAAAGCAAAGACCAAACGTTGTCTCTATATTTTCTTTTATTATCTATCACGGTCAAATCCATCAAAAAACTTAGACATGTCAACAGAAAAATTGATCTAAATTAGGAGTAAATGATACAGAATGAAAGCGATATATCTGGGATTCTTTATGAAAACAACATTCTAAAAATAAATTTGAATTTCTCATTACAGAGGATACAACACCTGTGCGAATCCTCCTTCAAATCATTAACAAGGAATTTCTGTTCTAAGTTTATACACTGTTAAATGAACTTGAGAAAATCTTAATACTTGCCAAAGTCAAGTTAGATAAACTAGAAGAGTGTTATAAGTGGGTATATTAATAAAAAAAAAAAACATATAGATGTGTTTTTTAAAGTTACCTTGAATTTTAAAATGAAAATTTAATTGTTTTAAAATTTATTTAAGACTGTTTTAAGAAAATTTTCATTAATTATTATTTTGTATAATTGAAACGTAATAGAAACTAATTTATTTAAAATCTGTAGTAGTGTTTTATTTGGGGATTAGTTATGTATACCTTTTTCGAAATTTCTACAATATTTTAATATATTCATTATTAATAACAAATTTAATATTATATCCACATATGAGAAAAAAATTCTATATTCTATAAATATCTATATAATTTTGTTAGTTATTTTTATTGGAGTTACGCTAAAAACTCTATCATATCTAACATAAGGTAAAACTAAAGGATTTGATGCATTGAGGGATATGACGCGTTTTTTTGGTGTGGGAAATGGATTGAGGAAAGATAGTACCCCCCCCCCCCTATGCGACCAGATAAAGTGTGTCTACCTTAGTTATAAGCAAGGAGGATTTCCGCCATCTTGAAGATCAACACATGCGAAAATTCATCATAAGTTTAGTTCAAAGGCTCTTAATTTCTTTTCTTTTGCAATTTTTGTAAATATAGTGTATTCTACGTTATTACACAATTTTTTTAAAGTTATTATTAAAACTTATTTATTCGCAAATCCATCTTTGTTTACTATTTGGAAGTGTTTTTCTAAATTTCTGTCGAAGGAGTGATATGACGTATTGTGTGTGCGAGGGATATGGCGTGCGTTTTACCTTAGCTTATCATTGAAAAATTGAACCTCTCAAACAATTTAGTAAGACGAGGAAAATATTCATAGTTTCAGGCTTGTGTAAATATATTATTTAAGTTATTTCTTCTTCTTTTAATTCTTAAAACTTACACAATTAAATATTAAACATTTAAACTTGATGAGTTTTTATTTTTGTTTTATAAGTAATTTCTCACATAAGCGATATCCTCTACACCGTCTCCACAATGTCACCACCCTTGTTAAGAATATTGCCGAAAAGTTGACTATTTTATTTTTGTAAATTTTAGCAGTTCTTATTTTATTATTATAAGAATAAAGCTTTAATTTTTGCTATGAATAGTTCTATTGACACTAACATCAATTACACTTACCTTTAACACCACTAATCATGTCATAATAACGTTTAAGATTTGGCAAAAACGCGAATTGTGCGTCATATCTCTTTTTTACCTTGTTACCTTATTTATCAGTATTTATTTTTTATTTATATGACCTAGTAATAATTATGATTATGAATAACATTATATTTACCTAAATTATAGAATTTAATCTTATATAGAAGAAATATTACTTATCAATGTAATCCATAAATATTGAAAAATAATGAAGTTTTAATTAATAATATATTATATACTTATATAATCTTTTTTATTTAATAAAAAAAATTAAGTTAATTTTAAAAATTGATTTTGTTTGCAATAGTCATTGTACAATATAAACAAAATTCAAAATATAATTTGATTGCATAATAATATTGAAAATTACTTAATGGTATTTTAAGTAAACATAATATATATATATATATACATATAGAAATAAGTACATACGTACATCAAAGTAAAAATTTAAAATATCTTAGCCAAGAGGTTATATTTAAGTAGAAGAGTGTACCACTTAAAAATGAATGTTGCAGATGGTGTCCATCAAATTCACCTGATTTATCCATCAACTGCATAACCAATACAACAGTTCATCAAAGATTTGTGTCCAAATTTCTTTTTTTCAAGTTTGATTCGCGATCTTTTTAAAACAAGTATCTATATACGAAATATTTCTCCAATTGCATTTGATTTTTACTATATTCAGGGATAAGAATAAGTTAAATCATATTTCAATTAAACTTTTTCAATATACGAGGTACGTCCAGAAAGTAAGTTCCGTTTGGTAATATAATTAAATTGTGTACAAATATAGAAAAGTTATTTATTGCACAAAATTCTACTACTCTTAAACTACTTTTCCACATAACTGCCGAAATTTTGCAGGCATGTATCATGTATCATGGCACAAGTTTTTGAATACCTTCTTCATAGAATTTTGCCGCCTGTGTCTTCAACCAGTTGGAAACAGTTTCTTTCAGCTCGTCGTTATCGTTGAAGTGTTGACCGCCAAGGAAAGACTTGAGATGTAAGAACAGATGAAATTGTTTTTCTTCACGACAACACACGACCACACACTGCAAATGTGACGAAAAACCTCCTACAGGGATTTGGCTGAGACGTGTTTAATCATCCCCCGTACAGCCCTGACCTCGCTCCTAGCAACTTTCATCAATTATGTGGAAAAGTAGTTTAAGAGGTGTAGAATTTTGTGCAATAAATAACTTTTCTGTATCTGTGCACAATTTAATTATATTACCTAACGGAACTTACTTTCTGGACGTACCTCGTAGATAACATCTTAAAATTTTAAAACTTTCATTCAGTTTCAACTTTAATATTCAACCATTTTACTCTGTCCTATCATTTTAAACGATCATGTTAAATACATATCTCAATTATTTCAATCCATTTAAAAGAGAGATGTCTAACTCTCTAAAAACTATTGTCCGTTATCTATGAGCTAGGACTAGGAATTTACTTCTCTATCTAAATTTAAATTAAATTTATTTAATCTTCTGATGCTTATATTAAATCGAGAGTAGAGATTTATAGCCTCTTTATGTTATGTATTTTTGGTTAATAATTATTTTTAGAAAAATAAATAATCTTTTTTTCCCTCTCCCCAAACTCTCTCCCGGCATGCTACCATTTTGTATACAAAACTACTATTTTATTCATATTCATTTGGAAATAGGATATGCATGTGATTATTAATCTAGTTTGATAAATGAAGGAAGATACGAGATAATTTCAACATTGGGAAATAATAACAATTTTTCTAATTTCTACCTTTGTTTATAAATTCTACTCTAATATTATTGAATGAATAGAACGTTAGAGAAACAGTTGAATGAAATACAAATTTTATTATACGAAATTTATGTTAATTATGTTCTGATTTATGTCTCGTAAAATTTATTATATAATAATTTATTATATTCCTAGTTGCATATATTATAGCGCAGTGTTTCCCAAACTCTTAAAAAAAAAACATTTATTTAGAACAGAAATTTTATTTTTCAATAAAAATAATAAGAAAAAAATATTTTTGTATTTCTAGTGATGTAAAAAGTAATAAGAAAAAAATATGTTTTGTGTTTCTAATGATGGAAAAAAATAATAAGAATTTCTAAAAACTTTTGACGACCAGGTAAAATTTTTCTGCGACCCGGTAAACATTAAAAATCACTGTTAGCGTATTACTACATTATATGTCTTAGGTTTTATTTATAACGATGTATAAGAAGGGTATCTTTATCAATTGTGGGAAAAGCGGAGGTGTAAGTGCAATTTATATTAATTGAAATGAGATCGTAATGTTGCTTTACTTACGACAGTATATATATATATATATATATATATATATATATTAACTCATTCAATTTAAAATGAGAAAATGAACCACTTTTTTTTCTTCATATTCATTATCCTAAAATTTGTTTATAATTTATCATTTTAAATTTAATATTTTTTTATAGCTATTTTATATATTAATTATTATTTAAATATAAATTTTATAATAAAATCTAAAAAATTATTAATTAAAAAAAAAACATTAAAATTCACAGGCGGTATTTAAATTTATTGAAATTTAAGTGTTATAGTTAAAATTTAAATTTAGATGGGTAACTAACTTTCCTAAAGAAAGTCTGTTAGATATATCAATGGGAAAAATCTTTTAGATAGAATGGGAACTGTGGTTTCTATATTTTTTTAAACTAATAATAATAATAATAAAATGAAATATCGATATGGTAGAACTTGTATCTGAGCAGATACTTTGAATTGTACATATATACTTCATGATATAAATATAAAATAATATTACTTCAGACATCTTAAATGGAAAATTTGGAAAATTTTAGAACTATCTTCTTGAATAATGTTGCAATTTTTAAAAAAAAAAATAAGCTGGAGTGTCTCCACTTGAATTGGATTAAATAACATATATTATATTTAAATTAAATTTAAGTAATTATGAATTAAAATTAATAAATAATATTTATTAAACCCTCGCATGTTTGGCTCTTTGTTGATGTTAAAAAATTAATTCCGGTACTTTCAGCGATTCAATCCAACTGAAATTCTATATATAGCAGTTTTATACAATTTTTAATCATGTGAAAAATTATCAAACATATATCTTTATTTTTACGGCCAATTTAGAGGAAAAAAAATCAAAACGTTGTAAGTAATGAACCTCTTTGGGTTGAGCTACATTTCTCAAAAGTTGATAGAAAAACTACGAATTTTGAATAATGCCCGTATACCAAATTTCATGATTATAGCTCAAACCGTTTTTGCTTAATCTTGTCTACATACATACACACAGACATTTTTCTAAACCTTAGTGAAAATGATTCAGAAACCTTCAAAACGTATAAAAACATCAAATTCTCAACATCGAAAATTTTCTGGCGAGATAGTAAAAAAAAAAATATGAAGCTAAAGACTATCTTAATAACTAGAAATTTTACTGTTTTATATATCATTGTCTTATTTTTTTTAAGTTTATCCCACCTATGAATTATTATTATTATTATTATTATTATTATTCAAAGTAAGAGTATCGTTTTCATGCCATTGGGAAACTTGCCCTGGCTATTAAAAGACACACAATATGTATACCGCACGATGAATGTTATTCTTGGAAAGAATGAAGAAACTGACCGCTTTTGCCGACGGCAGGAGCCCCGATCACCGCCAATTTGACCTCGGAGAGTGTACTCTTCTTGCGTCGGATGCCCCGGATTGAATTCGACGACATTTCAACGAGGCAAATGCATCGGCGCCAGGAGAACTCGTGCCGCGGGGGTGTCGTTGCCTTTCGATTGGAAAAACATAAACAAAATGACAATTAATACAAATGTTAACACAAGTAAGGAAGAGAGAGGTGAGAGAGGGGGGCGGGAGAGAGAGAAAGAGATAGAGATACTTACCTGCGTCGATTGCTGACTTGAATGACAGACGAAAGAAAGCTTTTCTCTCGGTCGTTTTTCTTTTAACCTGGCAAACTTGTTTTCGAATAAAAGGAAAAATAAACATGCACTACTAGAATGTATTTATTTAAATCCTTTGTTCTCCCCCCACTCTTTTTTCCTGTTTCATTAAATAAAAATCGGTTTCACGGCCAAGATGTGAAATGTGAACGGCATGGGCCGCGAAAATCGACTGAGTGAGTGGTATGACTAAACCAGCCAACCATTAACTCTACGAAAAACAGTCGGCGCGCTAAAAATATAGATATAGTTAAAGAGAGGCGCATGCGACAGTCACGATTCGCCTACGAGTAAACAAAAGCTCGACATTTTCAAGATTCAACAGTTTATTTGACAAAAATAAAGCAATGGAACATTTTAATTTATGTTTTCTTGATCTTGGCTCAAGGTTCCCCATCAACCTATGAAAAAATCAATTAATTAATTTTAACTTAAACTAAATTGTATTATGAAATGGATATACTCGTATGGATGCCAAAAAATATCTTATAAAATTAAATTCCTATAATCTCTAAAGATTTATGTGATATTAAAATGCTTTAAGAAAAGTAACAGATGGAAATTAATTTTGTGAAAAAATTATAAAATTTGAAATTATCATAACTAAAGTCATATTATTTAATCATTAATCATTTTTGAATATAAATATCATATATAATTAATTAACTTGTCTGTTTTTATTAAGAAATATGTATATAACTACATATTAACTTTAAAAAAAGAAGATAATGGATTGTGTTAACTACTAAGAGAGATATACATATTGATATTTGTTATTAAAAATTTATTAAAAAAAAAAATAAAAAAAATACACAACGTTTCGATTGCTACTTCTGCAATCGTTATCAAACGACTGCACTGTCCGAATGTCGAGTGCGACTAGCAATCGAAACGTTGTGTATTTTTTGTATTTTTTTTTTTAATAAATTTACAATAACAAATATCAATATATGGTTTTATTTACAAAATTCCCTTATACATATATTATTAGACTAATTCATATTTTATACTAAACTTATACTTTTTTTTTATCAAAATATAATAAGCATTATACTTTTTTATTTCTAATATTATTTCTTTTAATACAATAATTAATAAATAGAAAATGATATTTCAAACTAAATTTCATTAAAAAAATTATTGTATGGTAATTTCTAAGAGAATTCTTTTATTTTTTTTAAGTCATTATCGTATCAGCTATCTATCTGCCATATAATCATTTTCATCAATCTAAAATTATGATTTCAAACAAAATAATAATAAATATTATAATATTAAAAAGGCGCCATTGGGTATGTGGGTAGCGACCTGCCTCACATTCACATGGTCCCGGGTTCAAGTCACGGGCTTGCGAAGGGAATTTCCCTAGCTGGGGACGGAGTCAACCCAGCCTCCGGGAACAACATTGGGGAATAGCTACTTGATAAAAAGTAGCGCCTCAGATTAAGAAAATCAAGGTAAAGGTGGAGAGGACAAGTTCTACTCATCATACGACACCTCATTGATATAACCGGCTTGATAGGCGTTGTCCTTGCAAAATTCAAAGGTTTTTTTAATAATATAAAATAAAATATTTTTCCAAAATAATAATTTTATTCGAATAAGAATATTTGTCCTATTCTGAAAAATAAAATTTGCTTTAATTTGTTTTAATTACCTACCGATTGATTGAACGTAATGAACCACATCAAAATAAATATTAATAAATCGAAAATGATTTATTTAACCGTCCTCTATCCTAAATATATACTTTACTTTTTCTTATTCCTTTACATATAAATATTTCAGATAAGATCCATACTTAGAAATTAACACAATGAAACACATATAATTGGTATTTTAAAATATTCAATCTATGTATAATACAATAATAGATTGTTTTCTTTCATCATCAAACAAATTTTACAAGGATTTTTCTACGAAATGTTTCCAATGCATCAATATAATGAAATTGAAAATAATTTATAATAAATGATATGTTAAATTTAATTTAATAAATTATTATTAAATCGTATTATTTTCGTTTTGAAATGCATTTTTTTTTAAGTTGAATTGAAGTTGAATAAAATCAATTCTTTTCAAAAAATCTGATCATGATCAATGAAATGTTATCTTCTGATGAACAAAAAATCAGTCTTTTGGCCCAAAGAACAAGCAGGTGGCCTCATTCACATTTCAACTTTGTTTATTCATGAATCAGTATCTATGACAGTGCTACTGCTAAAAGCATTGACGCTATCTATAGCCTAAATCCAAATAATCACTTCAACTATTCTTAGGAATACTTTATTGACAGATGTGGACGCGATTTCTCAAACCTACTCTCATGTTTTTATATTTAATGATTTCTTTTTTTTTATTTTATTTTTTTAATATTTCACTAAAATTTTAG
Source organism: Labia minor (assembly GCA_963082975.1). NCBI lineage: Eukaryota > Metazoa > Arthropoda > Insecta > Dermaptera > Spongiphoridae > Labia > Labia minor. Next base: position 4,042,416 of record OY720345.1, on the reverse strand, counting down.
ATTGGCCCAACCTTGGGAGTGTTTTTACTTTCCCGCATACTTCGTATAAGGGAAGTATTGGAATCGTCAAAAATTTCGACTTCGAGATTTCGATAGATCTTGACGTTTTAGACCTCCCTGAGTCGGAAAATACCATTTTTCGAATTATGTCTGTGTGTATGTATGTATGTATGTATGTATGTAATGTCTGTAAGCAAATTTACTCAAAAACTAATCAAGCTAGGACGTTGAAATTTGGTACACCGATATTATTCACAGTTTGTAGATTTCTATCAAAATTTCGTCAAAATCGGTTAACCGGAAGTGGTACTTTACCTACACTGGTTGCGTTTACCTTTCAAGTAAAGTACCAGTTTGCTTCGAGATATTTGCTTCATATTTTGTATATAGATTTAAAAATATGAAAAAAATTCAGATACCAAATTTCATCATGATCTGACTACCGGAAGTGACATTTTACCTATACAAGTAGCGTTTCTTTTTTACCGACCGACGATAGTAAGGGAGGTATTGTTTTCACACCAAATTTCACCTATGGATATTTTTAGGTACCAAGTTTACACATTCTAAATATTAATTCACAACTCTTTATACCTATTTATATGCGGGAAAGTCTAGGGGAGGACACTCCCGCTTATTTACTTTTGGATTTCTATTTGACCACCAAGTATAAATATAAAGTACCTGGAACACCGAGCTATCGTTCGACCCTTTAAAATATATTACAATTCTTTAATTATTTATTACAATTATTAAATGTTACATCATTGCATCAATCTGATTAAAATGAATGGAACTTGGGGTCCTCAATAATAATAAATAACATTAATAAATATTAAAATTAACTAATTAAAAAGTATAATAACTAATTAATAAAATAAATATTAACTAATAATTAAAAAAATAAATGAAAAAATTTCAAATATTTTAAGAGAACAGGAATTAAAAAATTATTTATTTATGCTTTTCTATTTCTTTTTAATATTATTAGATCATATTTATTCAATAATTTATTTTGAATAAGATATTCTTTAATTATCATTTTAAATGAATATTAATTAAAGAAAGGAAATTGTTTTTAAAATATCATAAATAATTAGTATAATAAGATATGTTTTCAAGATAGAGAAATAGAAATATAATTTATCTTACAATGTTTTCAAGAAAAATAAAATAAATTTTAGATTTTTTTTGATCAGAGATTAATAAATATATTTCGTAATTTGATTCTAAAATATTATAAAAATAAATATTTTTCAATTTTATTTCGAAATTAAATAAAAATTTTTAAAATATTTTAAATATAAAAAAAATATTAATACAATATCAATCAAAAAAGAATGACAAGAGGAAAATATGGATGACGTAGTTAGTGACGTCATATAAATTTAAATTAAGAAAAAACGAATGAAGATGATTTTTCGGGAGGCTAAAACCAATACAGATCGATTTATCTTTATAAATATTATCTATGGTGTGAATTTCAAAAAAATCCTTAGAGCGGTTTATTATTTCAAATTTTAAAAATAAACAAAGGTATATATATACATACAAATATCTATACTACAAATATTTATATATATATATATATAATTTTTACTAGTTTAATAAGATAAGATAGATATACTCATATTTTTAATGATATTTATTCTTCTCATTTTCATTAAAATTGTTTATAGATTTAAATTCAAAATATTCTCTTGAATTAATATTTTATCTTAGAATTAAAAAAATCACTCTGAAATATTTTCCTTAATGTTATAATAAGGGATGGGAGAATGAATACCCTTTATTAAACTTTCAAAGCATTTTTTTTAGTTATACGTGTATTTATAATAAAATAAAGATTAATTATTTTAATTACCTCTTTTTTCACTTGTTCCAATACTTTACTAAATTCATTTATTAAATTATTTTTACTAAGTATTCTTTCTGAAAGTGTACTTGAGTTTGAAGATTGTTGAAAAATTTCATTAGAATATATATTTGGATGATTTTCTAAAGGGAATAATGGGAGGATATCCATACTACGTCCTTGTATAGAAAGCTCTATCATTCGGATCTAAAAATTATATAAAATACATGATTTGTAATAAGTATTAAATGAAAAATGAAAATTTTAATATAATAACATATTTAAAATATAATTATTCAAATGAAAATAATGAGAACGAATTTATATAAATAAACTTATACGGTTGTCTGTATCGTGAAAATATAATATAAAATTTACACATTGATATTAATTTACTCCTTTCTTTTTTTATTCTTTTTAAGATTATAGCTATTATAATTATCAAGTTAAAAATAATATTTATAATTAAGTTTCCTAAACTAATCTAGTCAATAACAAGTTTGATTATTAGTAGAATACTTCATAAATTAATTTTTAAAAATCATATCATTTAAATATACATTTTATTTAATATAAATATTAAACTAAAAATAAACAAATTTAATTAATTTAATTTACAAAAATGATAATATATTTTATTTATTATTGATCAGATTTACAATTTAAAATATATTGCGAAGACAAATGCTTTTATGCAGTTTGTTTAAAAATTTTATTTTATTAGATTTTGTTTCTCCATAAGAAATAAACAGAGATTACAATATATAATATATATGACTGAGGGTGGCTCGCTTCAAGGCCGTAATTATATTTATTTGGGTAATATATTACAAAAATTATAAATACTTATAGTAAAGTTATTAATAGGTGGCTTGGCTGAGTGTGAAGCGTGGCAACCTTCTACACAAGAAGCCGGAGTTCGATTCTAACCAAGAACGGATTTTTCTAATAAATTCAATTTAACACCAGCTGCCTCCGGCTCCAGGAACTGACAAGCCCTGGTTCTATACAACTCTGCACCAGCAGGACTACTTCAAAAACAAGCATCCATAACCAACAATGGATCGTGATGAGAATAACTCCAGGTGGTACCAATCCACCCGCCACCTGGAGGATCCGAATCTTCACGAGCAGACAAAAAGAAGAATAAAGTTAACACCTAAAAAACAATTATATATGGGCCCACTTAACATCAATACCCTATTCAAGCAACAATGGTTTGTGATGAGAATGATACCTAACATTCATATATGGGCACAGTTAACATCAATACCCTTGTATATGGGTGCTTTGCGTGATCCTAGATGGTCCAAACGCAAATAAGAATAAGAAAGTTATTAATAATCATATTTTATAGGAAAAAGTGATAAGATAAAAAAAAACCTAGAGTATTTAGGGGTGTGTAATTTCTGGAATTGTTTTCAAGTGGAAGGGAGGTGAAATGGGTTCTAAATATTTTACATAAAATTATTTGGTAATTATTTACAAAATGGGAATCTTCAGGGATTTGAATGAAACTTTTCCTGTGGATTCCTTGTTTAGATCCAAAGAAACTTTTCTTATAAAAGTTTTTCCGGTCTCTTCTATTTAACGAGATAAATATTATTAAAATTTGCATATAATTAGCCCATTAACGTTCAGTTTAACAGCCATATAAATAATTGTTTTTGGTCTCAAGAATTAATCACTTATTCACTAATTTTCGGTTCTTTTCAGTTCGGTTTGAATCTAGAAAAATTATTTTTTTAATTTTCATATATCCAAAGCGAACGAAAAAAACCCCAGAAAATTAATGGAGCCCTTTGCTGGTCAAATGAATAAAAAATGGTAGCTAAATAGAATGTAAATGGTTTTATATGCAAATTTTAATAATTTTTATCTAGTAAAGTAGAGACTGGAAAGCTTTTTTATAAGAAAACTTTTAATGAATCCACAGGTAAAGTTTCATCCAAATCCCTGGAGATTCCCGTTTTGTAAATAATTACCAATTATTTATTTATTTTGACACGCTATCTGCTAACCACCAATATTATTGTATATATATTTGGTTTCTGTCAATTTTATCTCTATTTGGGACAAATCTGCTATTCAATATTCTCCAAATGACTTTTTCATTTAAAGAAGACCCCTAATTTATAGATTGTTGTTTTGTCTTAGGCTCAGATATATAAATTCTTCCAGAGGTATGATGCCTGTAATTCATGTTTTTCCAAAATATTAATCATACTGGAAAATTGTGCAATATATGTAAATAGTATTAGATATATGAAGGTAGTGTTTCCTAATTGGTTTAATAATGTTATCAATATTCTTGATATATTTTATCATTATTATTGCTAATGTAATGGAGATAGTCCGATTTGTTGGAGCGGTATTTGCCTAAGCATCATATGAAATACACTTTCTCTCCAATATTGTAATCGCTTCCATCATGAAAGAAAATGTTACACAATATATACAAGGATTGATCGAATTAGGAGCTGGTTACAGATATTGTTCAATCTTTATTATAAATGTTAATTTCTAACATTATGTATAAATAAAATCAATAGTTATAAATATTTAAGTTGTTTATATGACATGACATCAAATAAATTCCAAATTTATTTAACTATTTTATTACAGATAATCTCAAAGATTTTCCTTTCATTCTCCTCTTAATTTTATAAATACGTTGAAATGGAAAAAAAAACGTTGAGACAATATAAATGATCATTTTATTTAATTTAACGATTTATTTTATTATTAAAAAAATAATAAAAAAAAAACATTGCATACCTGTGCTAATATTTGTTGTAAACAATCCTCAGCCGTTAGTAGCCTTTGTGCCCAGTCATGCATCGTTTTAGTTTGGACATCAAGACGACCCTCCAAATGCAAAAGTCGCGCTTCCACGTCCGCTCGGAAACGTAACGAAGGAGACAATCGCTGTCGGTCCAATGTCGAGTCTTTTGAATTGTTTAACTACAACAATAATGATTTTAACATAGAAATCTATTGTCTGAATATATGATATCCTATCTGAATTTAAAAAAAAAAAATGAATTCAATCGATATTGTGATTTAAAGATCCAACACCGAGAACAATAATTCATGTTTTATTACAGAATAGCAAAATAAGCATAAAGAATCAGTTAAAATGGTAAAATATATGAAAGACTCGACTCAGTCGAAGTCTTTGTGGTGGAGGGAGAGGAGGTTAAAACTAGATTAACTATTTAATTAAAAAAAACAACAACTGACTTTGTACGTCCTACGCAAGGACAACCTCAATCATGCCGGTTATATCAATGAGGTGTCCTATGATCAGTAGAAGGGGTCCTCTCAACCTTTACCTTGATTTTCTTGATCGGAGGCCCTATCAAGTAGCTTTTCCCCAGTGTTGTTCCCGGAGGCTGGGTTGACTCCGTCCCAAAGACCCCAGCTAGGGAAATTCCCTTGCCAGGCCCTGGACTTGAATCCGGGACCATGTGAATGTGAGGCAGGTTCGCTACCCGCACACCCAATGGCGCCTTTTACTATTTAATTAATGTTAAATTAAATTAAAAATTAAGTTTAACGCGCGCTTATTCAATTAATATTTTTATAATTGACTATTTTTTAAATTTTTTTATTATACTTTACAATGAAAAAAAACAGGATTAAATTATTATAATATAGTTTACCTATCGTGATTTTTAATATATTTTATTGTTTTATATAGTATAGTATAATTAACGGAAAGATTTTTTTTGAAGGAATTAACTTAATAATCTGATCATTTTTCGAACTCTAATTTCTATTACTAATCCTGTATTTTTTACTTGCTTGACAATAAAGTGAAATATCAATAAATGGATAGGTTTTTAATAAAAAACCTCTATTTAAAACAAAACCAAAACAAAACATGAATGAAAGGGGAAAAATTATTTCAGTACAAACTAATTAGGAATGTTATTTTTAAATAAAGCAGGTACCATCATCATTATTTTCATCTCGTCATCATTGGATGTCATTTTATGCTTGTATTTTGCCAGATGTCAAATTTAATTAAATATTATTATCTCAAATTTTTGTGTTTCAATATCATAATATAATAACAAAATATACTAATTCTGTTTTTGTATTTTTTTAAAAGATTATTATTTAAAAAGTAATAAACAAATAATTTTATTACATAATTCTTCTAACCATATAATTTATGTATGAGATTAAGTTAAAATAATTAAGCATATCTTAGGTATAATTAAAATTAAAACAAAATATAAAGATAACGTGGCTAGAATGGTAGATGAAACAATGGCGAGGTGGGTGGCAATGTAGGTAGGGATATAAGAGAGATGGGAAAAAATAGATTGTTGGATGGGTGTAGCTTAGGATAGGGATAATTGGAGAAATGTGGTTGCTGCGGCCAAGAACTTTCGAGTCACAGGCATATATATATATGTGGGAGTTGTGTGAAATTGAGGTCAAGGGATGTTGGCGACAAGGGTGTTCAACCTCCTCACTTCACTTCCTTGTCCCTGGTTGTAAATTCAACCGTGGCCCTTCCTGTAGGGATACGGGATGCCTGAATCCCACCCTCTTCTCCCTACAACCAAATAGGGGAGGGATTAATATATAAATTGGAACGCGAACTACCGCAAGGGATTCTATTGGTTGGGGATTCGTTTTGGATGCTAGTTAGATGCTTGATTGTTCGATTGCTTGGCTATGATGTTGAGAGAGTGTGTGGATTTGCCTATGTGTATATTTATTGTAAATAAACCATTTTATAGAAAACCCCAAACAAGAAGTGTTGTTGCTCTATCGAGATAATATACCACTAGACAACGATCCAATCCCTTCCCAAATCGCTACATATTTAAAGGTAGATATAAAGATAACTTTTTGAATAAATAAATGTTCATGAATAGACTTTTATTTTGTGTCTTAAATTCATTTGACTTTAATCCAAAGAATAAACAAACTAAAAAAAAAAATTAAAATTAAATATTTTATAGGTAAGCAATATAAATAGGTCCGCAAGAGTTTCATATATTATTTGTATTATTATGTTATATACCCTTCAATTTATAAAGGAATCCACTTGTTTCTCCATTCTCAAAGAATAAATAAATAATAAAAATCATAAAAATCTTAGTATCGTTAAACTTCTCTTTGTATGATAAATAGTTTTTATGTATTATTTATTTGCTTTGATTCTATTTTTTGATAAACTCGCTAAAAGATCAAATGAATTTCATGTTTGTTTTATTTCCCTAACCTTAAGTTAATAATCGAGGAATATATCTCTCTCTCTCTATATATATATATATATATTTACAAAGTTTTACATATTTTTACGTTTTAAGGCCTGGAGTATCCAAATATGACTTGAATTAGAATTTTTTACATTTTTGTATGTCCGGGAAATTCAGACCCTTTAGACCACTGTTTCCCAATCTCTTTTTTATGTTATGCTCCACCTAAGCCCTTCTAAAATACTTATGCCCCCCCCTATGTAACATATACATAATTTTTAATATTAAAAAATTAAATTGTTCAATTAAGAAACTTAAATGATAGGTTTTAGGAAGAATCACTAGGAAATTGTTAACCAAACACACGAAGTAAATTTCCAAAACATATAATGAAAAACTAAAATTAAAATTCGAAAAAATTTAATAAAGATTTTTTTTATTTTAATATTTTAATTTAGTAATGATGCGAATGATGATGCTTGGTGCACAGAGATTTTATGTTAGGTTTCAATTTGTTATATGCAGACAATTTCTTCTTTTTACCAATAAATCATTTAAAGCACTTATTTACATAGTCCAGAGCAAAAGGGTTAAACTCCTGTCAAGACCATTTTCGAATTTTACAATCAAATTGACCCCCAGTGGGGGGGGGGGGTCGTGGGCAGCACGTAAGGAAACACGGCTTTAGACTCAAAATTTGTTGAGTCGATTACTAAGAAATTAAATATATAAGATCCTTATTTATATCCTTAAAAATTTTATCAATATTTAATCAAAAAAATCAACCTAGAAATTAATTTTTTAGCATTTGGTAGATCAAGTTCAAAAAAGATTCCCGTTACACATATCAATTACGTGGGTGGGGGAATGCATATCTTTTAATATTAAGAGAATAATATCTCGGTGGATTTTGGTCAAAAATTTATTCAAAAATATTAATTGAAAAAAAAACTATATTATTTTAAAATATTTTTATATTTTAATATAAATAATCAATAAAATGTAAATTAAATATACTTATAATTTTAAAATTAGAAAGATTGAGGGAAAAATGTAAAAAAAAACTGATTTTTTTCTGCAGCCTGATAGTTTATAAATATGAACATCTATTAAGATTATATTAAATATATAGATAATTCAACTATATAATAATGTTAATCAAATTTAATATGAAAATATATATTTAGATAATTTTTAAATATTAATATATATAAATTGAATTAAAAGTAGATAATATATTTTTTTCATTTAGTTTATATAACACTTTGTAAATGATGCTATTTACAAGATATACAAAGATATTCGATTCGAGTCTTCGAAAGTTGTAAAGAAAGGGCATTCTGAATATTTAGTTTTAATAAAAATATTCTATGTACTAGATTTCTAGAATATTAGACCTCTTAAGAAAATTTCAATAAAAGTCAATATTACGAGTATTTATACAAAGAATAATACATTTAATAATATTAATTAAATAAAATATAAAATATATTAAAAGATATAAAATTACAAATTAGATTATAATATAAAACTTTTTATTTTAGATAATTACTTATAGTAATATATAATAAAATTATTTTTATTGAATTATATTATAAAAAAAAAATGATCTAATGATAAAATTTGTCCTTCAAAAAAATTAAAACCACTAGAAAAATTGGCAAGGAAACAACACTGCTGCTCTTTCTTAATGATGTTTGTCATTAATTAAGAATATCATCGATTCTGTCTTCGAAGTAACTTCAATTAGTATTAATTGAATAATAATGATAAATAAGGATCCGATGTTTTTAAAAGATGTGTAGTTTTACTCAAAATATTCCCAAAATATTAACAGGCAGAGAATAATAGTAATGTTTTTATTAATATATATATATGTTACGCCTATCAAGTCGGTTATATCAATGAGGTGTCCTATGATCAGTAGAACGGGTCCTCTCCACCTTTACCTTGATTTTCTTGATCGGAGGCGCTACTATTTTATTAAGTAGCTATACCCCAATGTTGTTCCCGGAGGCTGGGTTGACTCCGTCCCATAGACCCCAGCTAGAGATATTCCCTTGCCAGGCCCGGGGACTTGAACCCTGGACCATGTGAATGTGAGACAGCGAGGCTAGCCTCTCACCCAATGACGTCTTACGTCTTATATATCTATATCTTATCTTATTATGCTAGCTAAAATTGTGTATATATATATATATATATCTATATATAGCCATTGGTTCTCAAAAACCGCTCTAACGATTTTTTTCAAATTCACACTAGATATAGTATTTATAAAGAAAAATTGAGTTTTATTGATCACATCTCTTGAAAAATACATTTTCATTATTTATTTCTTAATTTAAAATTATATATGGAAAACGTCACATGACATCCATTTTTATTTTTTAACTGAAATAATATTAATATTTTTTTTTATTTAAAATATTTTAAAATTTATTATTTAATTTCGAAATAAAATTAAAAATATTTATTTTTAATAAAATATATATATATATATATTTATTAATCTCTCTCAAAAAAAAACAAAAACAAAAACAACAAAACATATACGTCTTGCTAAGAGAGTAAAAAATGTCATTTTCATTAACTAAATATATGAGTCTATTGGGTAGAGGGACTGTTTTGACGAGTCAACTTCGCAGGATCAAAACCGGCGGAAAATAATTTTTTTTTTTTTAATCTATTATTTTTTAATAAATTACTATTTTTTATTTATTTATTCATTGTTCTTTTATTAAATTTAATATTTATTAATATTATTTATTATTAATTTATATATGGACAAATGACATTCATATTGAAATTTGACTCCCGCCTTTTTTTAAAAGATATTGTATTAATATTTTTTTTATATTTAAAATATTTTAAAATTTTTTATTTAATTTCGAAATAAAATTAAAAATATATATTTTAATAATATTTTATAATTATAAATTACGATATATATTTATCATTCTTCCAATAAAAAAAAATATTCATGCACTTAGAAACATACCTAATAATACATATTTATGTATTATTGAGGACCCCAAGTTCCATTCATTTTAATCAGATTGATTCAATGATGCAACATTTAATAATTGTAATAAATAATTAAAGAATTGTATATCAGCTCGGTGTCTCAAGTATTAATATTACCAGCCAAACCCAATATAATAATGAATTATTTTTTTTTAACTTAATTACCGAGCCGAGAGGCTCGGGGACCCGGTATGATCTTAATATATTGTGATAATTAGATAAATAATGTAGAGAGAAAAAAATATTTAAAAATAGATATTTATTTAAATGAAATAAAATTATTTAATTTACAGAATGAAAATGTCTATAATAATGTCTAAACATTTTTTCTTTATAATTTTACATTATAATAATACTAATTACAGTAGTTATAATATATGGGGAATTTTCAACTTTGACTGCCGATTTGACCATGTTCCCAAACGAATTTTAAAAAACCAAGACCACTTTACTATTACACAATTTAAGTTCTAATCGAATCCAAAATCAAAATTTAAAAAATCGAAAAACAGACACACAGATATATAGATTTTATAAATGAACATTTATACAATTTATTTTAATTAATTTGAAACATTTTAGGAAACAAATTTTTAATGGGTCATTTTTAGAAATCCCATTTAACAATTATAATAAATAATTAAAAAATTGTAAAATTTTTAAAGTATATAAAAATAAATTGTATAAATTGGTTAAAGGGTCGAGTAATAGTTCGGTGTCCCAGGTATATATTTTATATTAACACGCCTACTTTTCTGTATAATAAAGTTATAAAGAATAATATTTTAATTTTTATATAACCAAGAAATCATTTTTTCACTTAAAATATAGTTGTAAAGCCCAAATCTCCGATCCATATAACATCATCGACTGGGCCGCTACCTTAAGGAGTCTTCTCTTGCTCTGATTAGGGCCACCGGTATTTGCCATTAGTCTCGAAAAAATAATATTAAATTATATATAAATTTAAAAATTAGAATATTTGAATTTGTTTAAATTTTAACACATGTAATCAATCAAATGCATAAAGAATAGAAAATTTTGAAAATCAACTTGGTATTAAATTCAGAAAAAAAATACTGATATATAGAATATATCGACTATTCGAATATAATTGAAACTCTTTCTCTCCCTCTATTTTAAATTTTAAAAAAGGGAGTGTTAAGACATTATTTTGACTTATGTAACATGGATGGTTAAATGAATTGGGCTCCCTACCTCCCTGAGAAATTCCCACTAAAAATGTTTATAATATTTTAGTTTATTAAATCAAACTATTATTTTTTATTTCAATATTTTTAATGTTAATACAATAATTTTTATTTTATAATCTATAAAATAATTTAATTATTTTAAAAAATGGCGGTGTTCAATTACAATTTTTTTACTCTCTACTGACTGTTCATTTCATAACTGAAAATAGTGTCGAATAGAAATAGACGATATTACTTAGATTAATCTTATTATGCTAGCTAAAATTGTTTGTTTGTATTATTGAAGACCCCAGTTCAATTCATTTTAATCAGATTGATGCAATGATGCAACATTTAATAATTGTAATAAATAATTAAAGAATTGTATATTAATATTTTTTAAAGGGTCGAGCGACAGCTCGGTATCGCAGGTATTAATATTATCAGCCAAACCCAATAATAATGAATCATTTTTTTTAACTTAAGTACCGAGCCGAGGCTCGGGGTCCCGGTACTATATATATATTACTTATATTAAATATATTGGAAGAATACTAAAAAAAACAAAAACACTATGATATTAAATAGGAATACCTTGACATGGTATTTATTATCTCGTGATTTTATAAGTTCTTGAAGAAGATCAATTTTAGATAAATCAGAACAGTTTTTCATCTCTTCAATAGACTGGCAAAGAGCAAGAACTTGTCTGGTTTTTTTTAATTTTGGAGCCCGATTTTGTAATCTACGTTTTCTTATTATTTGATGACTTCCTTTCCCGGGGATATTGCCTTTAAATAATTTAAAATTAATTTCTATATATAATATGTAAATATATCTACCAATGATTTAAATAAAATTCATAATTCACTATTCATATTTACATAATTTAAATAATTTATTCATAAATTATTATAATTCAAGCAAAATGTAGGTATATATACCCAGTGATGTATTGGTAAAATAAAAAGTAAGGGAACGCATAGTGGGAGCAAAAAAAAAAGTCCTATTTTCAGCAAACTAATTTTTTCCAATATAAGTTTTTATTTTTTCTTATTCTTACTATACAAAATATTAACGAACACAAAAAAAAGAAATTCTAACAGTAGATTTAAGTGTGAGTTGTCGAGATATGAAAAAGACTTGGAACGCGTTCCCCCGCGTTCCCCTCCCAATACACCACTGTATTATATACCATATTAATAAATAAATACCCATTTTCCATAGAATTTTCACTTCTTTCTCTGGTTTTTGTAAACTTTTGTGATCTTCATCTGTGGAATCATCAGTAGATAGTGGAGGTTTTGGATATTCATTTATTACATTTAAAAAAAATTTTTGATGGATTCGTGTAAGACAAGAATATACGATTATAACAAAAAATGCCCCAAAATAGATTGTATTTCCTGAAACTTTTATTCAACTTAAATTTTTATATTTACAATTTTATTTACAATCATACAATTTACCTAGAAGTAAATCCATTTCTAATATAAAAACATTTAAAAAAAAAAAAAATCCAAAATTTTTTTTTCTATAAATATAAATATTATGATATTAGTTTGATAATAATCAAGAAAGCTTATAAATTAATGAAATATTTTTTTCTTTTTTTTTTTTATAAAAATTTACTTAATTAGTAATACTTATATTTTTACCGACCGACGATAGTAAGGGAGGTATTGTTTTCACACCAAATTTCACATGTGGAGATTTTTACATATCTCCACGAATCATGCATTTTCTTATCAGAAAAAAGTATTTTAGCATGATGTCTGTCCGTCCGTCCGTCCGTCCGTCCGTCCGTATAGATGTGTACAGCCTGAACGGCTCAACCGATTTTGATGAAATTTGGTATATTTACTTAGTGCATCAGTGGGATGAATTGATCAACTTTTGGTGCAAATCCGGAAACCGGAAGTGGTAGTATTAGCGATCGACGATAGGAAGGGAAGGGTTATTTTCACACCAAATTTCACATGAGGAGATTTTTTATATATCACCACGAATGTATTGGTTTTATCCTCGGGAAAAATCATCTTCATTATGTTTTTCTTAATTTAAAATTATATGACGTCACCCAGCCCTTCATGACGTCACAGCCTCGGGTAACGCCGGCTACTACAGCTATATATTATAAATAAAATAAAATTAAAAATATTTATGTTCTATCCATATCTGTTTTTTATTACATTAATAGATATATTAAAATTATTTGAAATTGTTTCTGTAGCTGGAAATTAATTTACTTCAAACCGTCGGTCGGTTCGGACCTGGCCACAGGTCAACTTATTTTTTTATTATATTATTAAGTAGGTAATCTTTAAAATTAATCAGATGAAATTTAATAATTAGAATTTTACTTTATTTTACTCATTTAAAAGAGAAAAGGAATAAGTTAAATAAAATAAACCTATACATTTAAAAAAAGCTGGAGTGCCTCCACTCGACTATCTCGCAATTTGAATTGGATTAATTAACATATATTATATTGAAATTAAATTTAATTAATTTTGAATTAAAATTAATAAATAATATTTATTAAATGTTTGGCTCTTTGTTGATGGCACCACGTCACGTGTTGGCGCGTGAGATTTGCAGTGTTAAAAAATTAATTCCGGTTCTTTCAGCTATTCAATACCACTGAAATTCTATATATAGCAGTTTTATGCAATTTTTAATCATGTGAAAAACTATCAAACATATCTTTATTTTTACGGTCAGTTTAGAGGAAAAAAAATCAAAACGTTGTAGGTAATGACCCTCTTCCGGTTGAGCTACATTTCTCAAAAGTGGATAGAAAACTACGAATTTTGAATAATGCCCGTATACCACATTTCATGATTCTAGCTTAAACCGTTTTTGCGTAACATACATACATAAACACACACACACACACACACACACAGAGAGAGAGAGAGAGAGAGAGAGTGACATTTTTCTCAACCCTAGTGAAAATGATTCAGGAACCTTCAAAACGTATAAAAACATCAAAATCTCAACATCGAAAGTCGAGATAATTAAAAAGAAAAGATATATTAAACAATTTCATTATCATTGCTATATCATTGTACCCATTATCCCATATATCTATGGAGTTTTATGGATATGGATGAAAAAAATAAAAAAAAAAAAATTTTCAAATTTAACCAAATGTTAACTTTAAACACAGCACAATCTTGTTTGTATTTGTGTTGTTGATACATCAATTAAAAATGATCTATAAAAAATAAATTAAATATAGGAATATGATAGTATGATAATTTTATAAACTTATTGATTCATTAAGTTTATTCAATTTATTCATTCATCTTAGACACTTCTACGTATTATACGTGTATGTAGGTAGGTACATGTATTTTTTGGGAGAGGAAAATATTTTATTTTTTTCAAAAGTAATTAAAAATATTTTGGTGCACTTTTTTTTATTGGACAAGACAATTTAATTATGAATACATAAAATATAATATATAAAATATAATAATAATAATAATAATAATAATAATACTTATCACATATGTATATACATACATCAATATTATATAAATTTAGACCTAATAAAATAGACATAGACGATATGACATTTATTTAGTTTGACATCGAAATCAATGATATAATAAATTTCCTTTTGTATTTTAGGGAAATTGGAATGTTATTTTTTTTTTTGTTTTCTTTAACGTCTACGAAAGCAAACAAAGCAGATATGTGGAAAAGAGACCGGGTCGCGATGCAGTCTCCCTTCCCTCATAATGCTAAGTTGAATTCATTGATTTCGCATTATTATAGCTAATCCTAATCCAAAGATTAAGTAATGCAACATTATGTCTAAGTTCTATATAATATTGGATTTGTTTTTTTATTTGAAGAATCATTATAAAGTTTTTAATTAATCATAATAGATTTAAGATTTTATTTTTCCATTTATTCCCAAAAACAAACAAAAAAAAAATTTCAAGGGGATTCTTCATTTATTTATTTTTTTTTTTTTTTATTTTTTATTTTTTTTTTTCAATCTTTCGAGAAATCACATATTGCCATTCATTCTTAAATATTTTTCTTTTTTTATATATAAATTTATATATACATAAATCTAATAGGAATCAAATAAAATTAAACTCTTAGCCTTTAAAAAAAAAAAAAAAATGAGTGGCTAAGATAAAGAAAAAAAAAAGAAAAAAAAATGAAAGAGAATTAAATATTAAAAAGAAACCAAAATCTTTTTACGCGATGAGAACTTAAAATGCAGTGCAAAAACGCGAGAGACTTGAAGTTTGAATGATAAATCTGGATGCGTAAATTCTGTTTTCAGCTCCACATGGACAAACGAGGTCTAATCGCAAGTCGCGTGGCCAGGTGAATTTCCGTCTTGACCCTGAATTATCCATTCAATCATGTATGAGGGCACTCTCTTGTAGGTCTTCAGGTGCAAGAGCTACCCTCTTCTAGGTCTACGCGCAGGTGACTTGAAAGCAAACAGGAAGAAAAGAAGAAATGGACCCGGATGGGTCACAGTCTAACCGGACCGCGTCTTTAATTTGTTGAATGCATTGTTTAGATGCAACAGCTCCAAATTCATTTGATTGATAAGACTCTCAAGTTTATCAACGCAATCAATTACTTCTACTCGTTCAGTGTGAGGATTAAATCGGACTTCAAAATTTCGTGACATTGTGCTGCACCAACGTCTAAAAAGAAAAAAAAAATATATCTAAATGTAAAATAAAATAAATAATTAAAAAACAAATTAAGTTACAGTGTTTTATTTATAAATTCACTAAAAACTAGAAAATAATTTTTCACTTCAACAATAATGGTCTCTATACTTTGAATAAAGAGCCTAATTTAAATGAATTAGTTAATTAATTTTCTAGGGATCTCTTAAATAAAAAGCTTACATTTAAATTAAAAATGGTGACAAAATTAAAAATTAAATGCAAGCGTTTTATTTGAGAGAACCCTAGGAAATTAATTAACTAATTCATTTTAATTAGGCTCTTTATTCAAAGTATCTAGATAATTGTTGTTGAAGTGAAAAATTATTTTCTAGTTTTTAGTGCATTTATAAATAAAACACTGTAACTTAATTTGTTTTTTAATTATTTCTTTTATTTTTAATTTTTTAGTAAATAAATTTTTAAGGTTTTAAGTTTTATTTGAATATACTTTAAGATTATAAATGATATTTAATGATGGGTTAAAATTTATTAATTAAATTATTAATTAATTAAGAAAATGAAAACTTTATTTCATATTCATGTATTGTCATCCAAATCTGAAAAGTGGGCAAAGTTTTAGTTCGATTAGTCAACTGCAACTGTGTTAAAAATGAGTTACTAGATTTGAACCAAACAGACAACCAAACAAGTTAAATAAAACACTGTAATTAATAAAATAATTAATTCAATATAGAAATTTGATAAAAATTTTTATCATAATATGTAAATGAACAATTATGAAATTATTATTTTTTTTTATACTTAATAATTCCTTTAAAAAACTTAATATAAACTTGTATTCTTATTATTAGTAATAATGAATAATAATAGAATAATAGGTAGTAATATTTCATTTTTTTATTAAAATATTAAGTATATTGCATATGAATGTAATTTATAAATGATGATATGATCGATTATGATTAATTATGTTTTGTATGTGTTGTACCTGAATTTTTCTTTAGCATCTTCGAAACTTTCTGCAACATAATAAACGGGTTGATATTCTTGATCTTGGTATGGTTGAACAGCTGTTAATGCAGGTTCAAATGGCCTATGTTCAGGTTTGTCACTGATTGCATGGAGCAACTCTCCATAACTGGAGAGTAATCCGGCACCATAAGCTTTCACATTGCCATGCTCCATACAGAGACCAAATTCGACAGTAAACCAATAAACGGTGGAGAGTTTTTCAATTTCGGAATCGGATGCGCCCAAAGAGGCTAAACCAATCTCTTGAGAAAATTGTGCGAAAGCTGGGTCAGCGAGAAGTGGCATATGCCCTAAGATCTCATGAATACAATCTCTGAAAAAAAAGAAAAAAAAAAACAAAAAACAATTAAATATATATAATAGAATATAATTTGAAATTAAAAATTCATTTTTCTATTTATATAATATGTAAGTAGCATAAACGATACGATAAATTATATTATTCTCAATTTAAATAGAAAATCATATTTAAATGTAATTTTTTTTACTATCTCGACTTTCGATGTTGAGATTTTGATGTTTTTATACGTTTTGAAGGTTCCTAAATCATTTTCACTAAGATTGAGAAAAATGTGTGTGTGTGTGTGTGTGTGTATGTAGATAAGATTACGCAAAAACGGTTTGAGCTAGAATCATGAAATTTGGTATACGGGCATTATTCAAAATTCATATTTTTCTATCCTTTTGAGAAATGCAGCTCAACCGGAAGGGGGTCTTTTCCTACAACGTTTTGAGTAACCGTAAAAATAAAGATATAAGTTTGATAGTATTTCCCTATGATTAAAAGTTGTATAAAACTGCTATATATAGAATTTCATCTTAATTGAATCACTGAAAGTACCGGAATTAATTTTTTAACACTGCAAATCACACGCGCCAACACGTGACGTGGTGCCATCAACAAAGAGTTAAACATGCCGCTGGTTTAATAAATATTATTTATTAATTTTAATTTATAATGTATAATTAATTAAATTTAATTTAAATATAATATATTATGTTATTTAATGCAATTTAAATTTGCGAGATAGTCGAGGGAAAACACTCCAGCTTTTTTTTTAATGAGTAATATAGGTATAGGTAGATACACCCTTTAATATTGAATAAAAGAAGATGAGACAATTTAAATTAATTATTAATATTTTGAAAAATAAGTTATATTACATTTTATTTTTATTTCTAATAATCTATTTTTTTTTAGTATTTGCTATTATTTAATTTAAATTTAATTTATTTCGTTAATTTCAATTTATATATAATAAACATAATATTTGAGCTTATCGAAAATGTTAATACTTTTTTTTTTTTTTTTAATTATGATAGATAATATGTAATGTCATGTAATGGGGTGTTTGTATCAACATTCTTTAATATATATTATCGATTATAGTATAAATCTCAACAGTGATTGGCGAAATGTTTATACTTTAATTGCTCATCACAATGTTCTCTGGTTAATTTGATCAGTTCGAAACATAATAAAATGAAAATGGAAACAAGAATAAAAGTGAAGTGAATTAAAGAGAATAAACTGCTCTTAAAATAAATAAAAAAAAAAAAAAATGGGTCCTAAAATCTTTTTCAAGGGTCTACCATTTACTAAATTCTTTGACTATGCCCGGTAGAAATTGGGCTCACTGTGATTACATTAAAGCTCCCTTCTCTCTTTGGCAAAGTCTCCACCCTCTCTCTTTCGTTTCCTGACCCATCCTCTTCAACAAGAGGAAATTAATATGTCGAGCGTGCTTTTAGCGCCGGCGTTATTATAACGTGGCTAATCTAATTGACTCGTGATTGACTTTTCGTTTATGCCAGAGCTGACGGCTGACAAATGGTTCGGGTGAGTAGCTCATCATTTTAAATTGTAACTTGTATTCATTTTTGTTTTTTTGTTTTCTACTCTAATCATCTTTTTTCAAAATTCTTACACATGAATTTTCTTTCAAAATCAAATATCATTTTAATTATTATTAATTTTATTTATAATTTTTTTTTTTTAATTTATCTCTCTAAAAGAAAAAAAAATATTATAGCTTACTTCAGTGGTTTCCAACCTTTCGGTACAGGCGCCCCCCTTTTGTTTTGTAATAATCTTAATTTTTGTAATAATCTAATTTCCTTTTTCAATAGTCGGGCATATTTCTGAAATAATAAAACAATAGGGGTGGGCCATGGTTCAGAGCATCGCAAAATCATCTGACCTTATTTTTTTTTTTGTAAAACCATACTGAAAAAAAATCGAAAATGTTCAAAAGTTTGGCCACAAAATCATCTGACCTTTTTTTTAGAACCAAATTGGAAAAAAATTGAAAAAAAATCGAGAATTTTCAAAAGTTTGCGGACATTTGATTGCCCCAAGGGGGGCGCCCCCCCCCACAGGTTGGAAACCGCTGGCTTACTTAATTTAATTAAAAGAAATAATAGTTATTT
Organism: Labia minor; assembly: GCA_963082975.1. NCBI lineage: Eukaryota > Metazoa > Arthropoda > Insecta > Dermaptera > Spongiphoridae > Labia > Labia minor. Next base: position 4,022,981 of record OY720345.1, on the reverse strand, counting down.
AAATTGAAATTTATAAATTTTAAATTATTTGAATGAATGTAAGTAATTATTTTACATAAGTATTTATTAAAATTTCAAATTATTTTTATAAATTAAATTATACTTGTATATATTTCATATACAAATGTCTTTTTTTATTATATAATTTTATTATAATTGAGATAAAATATAATAGTAATGAGAATGAATGTCATTTGAAAGTAGAATAAATAAAATAGAATAAGTAAATGGTGAAATGAAATTTTAAATATTTTCAAACGGGATATATATTCATTTTCTCATTCCTCTTGACTGGCTGACATTGAGTCAATCATATCGTTTAATGGTTTTTCAGTCATACGTAATAAATTCATAGAAAAAAAAAAACCGTTAGCTAAATATTATGTATGTATCAACTTTTCAGATTTATCCAATGGAAATATTACATGTTTTTCACATCTATAAAAATAAACATTAAACTATCATCTATAAATATTTGTAATTTGAATGTTTTTGATATCAAAATCAAGAAGATATTTTTATATTTGATTCATCTTTTAAATTAATTTAATCAAGAATATTTAAATTACTTTACAGAGCGTCGTGGCTGTCAAATTTAATGTTCCTATACATTATCTATGATCATTCACAAAAAAAAATTTGGCATCCACTCTTATAAAAAAAAAAAAAAAAAAAATTGTCAATTATATACTTATATCAATTTTGCATTCAAAATGAATAAACATACATAACATAGTTACTCGTATATTAATGAAAAAATGTATTACATACAATTTTTTTTTTTTTTCCTTTCTTTAATAAAATTTATTTTATTTTATTCACACAATTTTCAACCTTTTCCTCTATTTAATTATATTATTAAATATTCATATTTATTATTAATAGTATAATAATTGATAATATAAATTTTAAATTTAAAAAGAAAAAAAATTATATTTAGAATGATAAAAAGGTTTTTATCTTATCAACACCAAAAATCAATAAAATTAAAAACTAAAAAAATTAAAACATTTACTTAAATAGAACATATATTGTATTTTTTCATTAGTTTAATATTTTATTATTCGTGTTTTATTTAATTAAAAACTCAATTCTCTTCAGTAAACTAAAAACATTTTTTTTTAAAGTAATACTAAATTATTATTGAATAATAAAGGAAATATATATTTATGAAAAGATGAAAATAAAGATAAACTTACGGTTCAGGTGTGTGGTAGGGAGAGCTTGTATGACGTACATATTGTGTACTCTGAAATATACGGAAGGCAAGACTGGCAAGGAAGTCACGGGCAGTCAAAAGACCAGCTGCTGGCCGCAACGAGAAGCCAGTATGACCTGGAAACAATTTACAATAGCCTTTGTTGAACTTTAATGTTTATATATATATATATATATATATATATACAATACATCACCGGTCCCTTTTAGTTCAGTGCACAATTTAACAATTCGAATTACTCTCAAGTCATTACGAAATAACAATAATCAAATAATACCAAAAAAAAAATTAATTTTAATTTTGATTATGTAGTTTAGGAATTTATATATTTAAAAGACAGTTCTATCCCATACTCCTCCTAAACGACTTATTCCAATGCCATTTGATAGCCCTCGGTCTATTCTATTAATAGCGTGAATTCATTGGAAAACAATAAATACTTTTGGAGAAAAGTGAAAAAATAATTGTTTTCTTACATTTTATTATTTTTGACGTCATTTGTGCCTCTTATATCTTATAATATTTTTCAATCTTTTGCGTTTCAATTTCTTTGCGTGTGAGGGCTCTCACACTGCTCCGCTAATATATAATTAAATTAAAATATATTTTAAATAAGAACACAAAAAGACTGGAATGTTTTATGTAATATACGGATTGAAACAAAATGGATGAAAACCTTTTACTACTTTCAACCAAATACTATGTACCACTCGGGGGTACAGGGGGCGGAGCCCCCGTCTAGGTGTAAAGAGCAACGAAGCCGCTCTCAGCAGCTAGTATGAAATTTAACTACAACTTTTTATTTGTAAAATAGAAAAAAATAAAAAAAAGAAAAGAAAACATAAACATGACCTCGAAAACGAATCTATTTCAGCCCACTTATTTTAATTTTATCTTACAATTAAAATAATATTCGAATGACATTCATAAAATAAATCCTGTAATGATGTTATCTGATATCTTTGGAATTTCTATTTCTATTTTAGTTGTTATATCGAAAAGTACTTTTTAAATTGTATCCGGGATATATATATATATATAAAATGACACATTCATTCTTTAACATTCAATGAATATGTAAATTGAAAACTTTTTCCTAAATCAAAATGTCATCTTCAATTTATATACTCGTAATATTTAAACAAAAAAAAAAAAAAATTGGAACAAATCATTGAATAATAATAATATATAAATGTATGTATTTTTGAGTGGGCGTCATTGGGTGTGTGGGTAGCAAACCTACCTCACATTCACATTATCCCGGGTGTGGCAAGGGAATTTCCCTAGCTGGGGTCTATGGGACGGAGTCAACCCAGCCTCCGGGAACAACCTTGGGGAAAAGCTACTTGATAGCGCCTCCGATCAAGAAAATCAAGGTAAAGGTGGAGAGGACCCGTTCTACTGATCATAGGACACCTCATTGATATAAACGACTTGATAGGCGTTGTCCTTGCGTAGGACGCACAAAGTCAGAGTTTTTTTTTTTGTATATTTGTGTGTAGTACCATATAACATATGAACATCAAAAGTAAAGTAGAAATCAAGAACAAACAACATTATTCAATTAATTTAATAGAAATGTACGAGTATATTAAATTTATATATCGTCTGTGTGTGTGTGTGAACTAAAGTTTGATGGGATAATTTTCAATATTTTTAAAATTAATTTGAATGTAATTTTTTATTTGAAAAAAAAATATTTATAAGAAATAATTATATTTTAACAGAAAACAGAAATGTTTATGAAATTCTAATTAAAACGAAACCATAAAATAGAAACAAAAATGGATGTATATCTTCCGTATGTATCGTAAAACAAAACAAGATATAAGAAATATAATTAAAAATGGGAAAGTAAATAAATAAATAAATAAATATATAAACTTACGTTTCATAAAGTTGGACATTTCTTCCAATTGTGGAATTCGATCAGGTTGAAAGACTCCTTCATCTTGAAGAAGTTTAAAAACTCGACAATATTCAGCGCAAGCATGTTTTCGCATTAAATCAAGAACCATATTGTAAACAGCTTTCCAAGTGTTATTCTCCGTTTCAGTATATTCAACAAATGGAAGAGGTTGACCACTAAAAAATAGAAAAATAAATAAAATATTCAATCTACATCGTATATATATTAATGATAAATATCTTAATATCCCATACGCTTTAATTGAATTGAATTGAATTGAAATGAAATGAATTGAATTTAGTTTATATCATTTGCGTTTGCTTGAGTAAATATTTATCAGTAAATTAATTTGACAAATGTCAGTTCTTCCTTCTTATCAACTCAACTCAACTCAACTCAACTCTATTTTAATGAAAAACATCTTTCACTTACTATTTATAAGCAAAAGCAACTTCTGCGATTTGCTTTCTTCGTTCTCGATAAACTTTATCAGCAAAACCAGGATGGTTCATGTCCAATTCAGGTTCATATTTGGTCATTAAATGATTGCAATTATCCAAATCGGAAGCATGACGAGGAAACCAGGGATCTAAAGATGATATCATAATTGTAATTATAATATGTAATCAAATTATTAGAGAATGTATTCTATTATTATACCTTTAATATTAACGGTATTGTCCTTATCAGCAAGCAAAGAGACACTTCCAAGTGCCTTGCTTTGGCGAAGAGATCGAAGCAATAAAAGAAGTGATTGCCGAGACATATCCACACGGACCAAAATGTCAAATTGAATTCCAGACTCTTTGGAAGGGCGTGTTTCCAAATGGATTACTGTACCCTTGAAATTCTAAAACAAAATATTATTATTATTATTTTTTTTTTTCAAGTTCATTTTTAAGATCAATTCTTTTCCTTCTTTTTCTTACCTCAATACTTTTTAAAATACGGGCAAGAGAACCAATTCCTTCACGAAGACGAAGGACCAAAGCTGCCCTTTGGATAGCTTGTTCAGCCTCTTTACTTTCACTTGCTGCGTTTTGTAGAATCATTTCTTCTTCAGTCAACTCTGAATCTAGATATATATTTTCAAATAAATTATTGAGAAATTTTCATTTTTTTTTTGTGTAAATATTTTAATAATTATATATATATATATATATATATAAGGCGCCACAGGGTGGGAGGTTGGGTTGCTGGCTTACATTCTCGTGGTCCCGGGTTCAAGTCCCGGGCCTGACGCGCGAGGGAATTTCTCTAGTCTAAGTCTACCCAGCCTACGGGATTAACATTGGGAAGCTACTTGATAAAAAGTAGCGCCTCCGATCAAGAAAATCAAGGTAAAGGTTGATGGGACCCGTTCTACTGATTATAGGACACCTCATCATTTAATATATTTATATAGGTGTTGTTGTTGAGTAGTACGTACAAAACAAAGGTTATATATATTTAATGAATATTAATAATTTATAAAAAAAAAAATAAATAAATAAATTAATTTTATTTATACTTCAATTTTATTTTAAATTAAATATTCTAATGAAATTAAAAAAATAAAAAATGCAAATGGAAAAAATAAATATTTTTAATATAATTTTCCTCGAATTTTATTTTGTTATTTGAATTTACGATTCAATTGAGAAAAGCAATCAATGACAGAGAAAAGGGAGATGAATTTTATTCCTAAACTAAACGTTGCATTTAGCATTTATTCATATTTTACTCTCCAACAACCCCGACGCCTTCCACCCCCGCCTGTTCGATTACACTTTTTTTCAGTTCTAAAGTGAGAGGAAGTGACGCACAATGAGGATAATGGGTCGAGGAATTTGCCTTTTCAAAAGCACAACTTGAAATATAAAGTAAATTTTCAGTTCATTTTTTTTTCTTATGTCGCCTCTTCTATCCCTTTTGACTTTTTACCTCACTCCCCCACCACCCACACCTTCCTCCACTCCAACTCCATCAATTCCTCCTTTTCCATTCCACATTGTGCCACAAGCAATTCCATTCATTCTTTTTTTTGAGAGTGTACATTTTTTTTCTTTACAATTCTCTGTACCAACTTAAGAGGAAGGTATTTAGTCGCATTTAAATTTGATCCCTCTTAATATTCTCGAAGGGGATTTATTATTAGAAGAAGAATTAATCCATTTAATTGAATTATTTCTCTTTGATAGTTAATTAAATTACATTAAGAATGCATTAAAAAGTTAAGAGACAGTAAGAATGCTTATATTAGTGACAAAGGATTAAACAGGTGAATTGATTAAAATTTATTATTACGAGTACACTCCACATAATACATTTGTGTATGTATGTATACGTATGTTATTATATACTTAAAATGTGAATGTCTTTCATTTTAGTAGATTTAATACAATAGAATTGAGTTTATTATAAAAAATAAAGTAAGTAATCCATTTTTTTTTCTTAAATTATTTTGATGAATAAACATAAATTGTGATATTACCTATTAATATTATTATTATTATTACTTTTTAAAATATTTTTATTTATAAATAAATATATCGTATTAATTAATTTTTATTAATTATTTATCATGATAATTGAATGAATTGTTTTTATAAAATAATATTATATAATCTCTTTTTTGTTATAAAGATCAGAAAAAATAAAAATTCATTATAAATTAAAAAAAAAAAAAACGTTTAAAGGTTTCATTTTAATTTATATATAATATATATATATATACCTACCATATATAAGAAGACTAAGTCTTTTTAAAACAAAACATTGTTTTTATAGGTATATGAATCAAATTCATTGTTTCTACTTTAATATGTATAGAAAATTACCAATTAGTAACCAAAATTTTATATTTAATTAAGAAAAAATATTACTTTAAGAAGAATATTTATTATATATATATAAAGTTGCCGCCACCTAACCTACAATGCTCCCATCTAGTGATAAGTTAAAAGACTAAATTATTAATTAATTATTATTAATTATTATTATCATTGAAAATAACATTAATAATTTGTTTATATTGTTTAAGAAAATCTTACCTAGAAAGAACGTGTAATTTAATTCTCTCTAGGTATAGAGTATCTATTAATTGTGTATATTTTCGTATAAAATCTAATAATATTGTATTTTAATTCTCTCTATTTAGAATAAAATACGTTTGAAAAAAACATACTTTACATATATAGATATAGATATATATATATATATAATGAAGAATATATTTTTTTATATTTACATATAATATAGTAGATGTAGATTGTAAGTATATTCATTCATGCATACATAATATAACAACAAATGATCTATTCATCTTACATGTAGATCATGTATATCATGTAGATGTGAAAAAAATAAGCAATAAATAGAAAAACATAGAAATATCAAAAGCGTGCAAATTGTGTGTATAATATATATATACCTTCTGTGTCATTTGGAATTTCTTCATTCTCTTCAGGTGTACCTATGGACTCATTATTGTTGGCAAATTCTATGGTTTGAGATTCGGGTTCGGGTTCAGGCGCTGTCACCTCGTCAATAACAGGGATTTCTTCTAAATGACACACACACACACATAAAATTCATGCAATGTGCAACCATCATGCATTAAATAATTAATATCAGAGGTTCCCAATCTTTTCTGGTCCGTAAATAATCGGATTTTTTGAGCTTCCCTTAATACATCAGATTTTTCAAAAGCTTACGACAGTGTTTCTCAACCCTTTAGTATTCACGGCCCAATTTTCAATCATAATTTTCATCGCGCCCCCCGCCCCCCTATCGGAAATGTTTCAGAGCATCGCAAAATCATCTTACTTACTTTTTTGTGTTTTTTCTTAGAACTATATTGAAAAAATTCGGGAATTTTAATTAGAAAAATTAATTGAATATTTCGCGGCTCACACTTTGGGAATCACTGATATATATTAATAAATCATGCCATTTAATTTATTGGTTTAAATTATATTCATTATATTTGTTTTTTTTTTTTTTTAAATAAAATTAAAAAAAAAATTAAATCTATGAATTTATTTTTATTTATCAAATCAAAATAAATGAAAAACAAAAAAAAAATAGACAAATGAATTGTCTTTTATTTTTTTATTATTTATAATTAGGAGTGAAACAAAAAGTTTGTGCTACGGGATGAAATACGTGCTTGAATGCTCGTGTCAAGGTTTTTTTTTTTTTTTTAAATTTGTTATTTTAACCTTGTAAATTTATTTATTTATTTTTTATTATTATTCAAAAAAGCTACCTGATTCAGTAGTGGTGGTCTCTTCAACGACCTCATCGGAAGAAGTTTCAACAACAATCTCATCAGTGTATGAGGGATGTTCATCGTCTGATTGTAGCGATTCATTACACAGTAAGTACAGATGATCACAACAAATACAAAACAAACAAACAACATTGAACATGCAAAATTACATATACATTACACATAAAAAAAAATATTAAATAAAATGCACACATGATACCTATTCTTTATAAATTTATATTTTATTATATATTAACTTTATTAAATAAAAACAAAATAATAATTTATAATAAATAATCTAATTTTAACTTATTTATTTATTTAAAAAAAAAACATTTTAATTTTAATTTTTAAATTTTTATTAATTTTTTTTTTCCTTAATTTGACTAAATAAAAATTTTAGTAAATATCTGAATCAAAAATAGATTTAATAGATTTAAAAAACAAAAAAAAAAAAAATTAAAAAAATAAACCCAATGAATGAAATGTACATATCTTAATATGATTTAGTATGATTTAAACAAACGTACAAAGAAAAAAAAGAAGAAAAATCAAACATTAAGTGAAGTGAATTAAAATAAAACTAACCATTGCTTCGTTGTCGAGCTTCTTCCAAAACACATTGCTTAGTTTGTTTAACAACAATAGTTTCAAATCGGGCATCATCCACAAGAGATCTTCTTCTGGAAGGGTAACCATTCTAGAATAAAAAAAAAAAATAAAAAAAAATTAATTACTTTATAAGATTACATATTTTAAAAATATGTATTATTTTGTATTCATTTAAAATAAATAAAAAATTATTATTATTATTATTATTATTATGATTACTGAATTAATCTTTCGTTTAAGGGTAAAATCCGGCCACCTGTGGCTGCAGGTTATAAAATGAACTCTCAAGATCTTTCTTTCTTTTTTTTTACATTTGAATTTGATTTATTCTTTTCGATATCGTTTTATCTGATAGAACATACTATTAGATTTTTTTTTTATTTTATTTTTTATTTTGAGCGGAAACTTTTCTTTTATTCTTTATATTGATCGATAAGTATCTTTTTTTTCTTTTTTTTTTTTTTTTTAAGGGAATATGTTTGGGTGGAGGCTTAACTCGTCCTCCATCGTTGACTCTGAGCCGTAGATAAGACTTAAGAAGGATCCTGGATATCCTGGATAGAGCAGCTGGAACGTGCGCTCTCAGATTACTGAATAACAATCTCCAAGGGAATCCCAACAGATTGAAGATGTGATTCGAAAGATGAAATTAAAATTGAATAAAAAAAAATAAAAAAGATTTTGTTTGACTTTAGGCTATGATTTATGATAGTTTACAGTTATATAATACTTGAAGATTCCATTTACTTTAGTAAAGACAATTGGCAACTAACAGGGAACATATTTCAATTGGGAAGTCAATTTCCCATTCAGATTGGTAATTCTTGTGGAAACAGCCCGACGACGCAACCGGCCGATCAGCAACCAGCCATTGCGAATCACAAACAAACGGAACTAACCAATTTCCTTTGATTCAGGCCAAGATCAAAAGACTTTCAGTACATTTCCTTCTCAACGAAAAATCCTCTTATTATTTTTGATCCTTTTATTTACAACCTTTGACTGAACTTTTTCATTAAAATTAAAAAATAAAAATAAAAAAAAACTACCTATACCAAATACCAATAAATTAATAATATAAAAAAAATAAATAAATTATAAACTTATCCCTGGGTGATTGAAATTACTTAATAAAAGTGTAAGTGAGTTTGAACGTTGAATGCATTTTTCATGTATGTTTGGCCGAGATAAATAGAGAGAGGGGCTCGCCCCTGACCCAAAACAATGTCTTATCCAGAAGTGGTGAAAAATTAATCATCCTGCGAAAATTGATATCCGTTGTTCTATATCATATATATACGTACGTCATTTTTTTTTTATATTTATGATATTAAATTTATTTTTATATACTTATAAAATAAAAATTCTTTTATTATATATATCTACGAGTATAACACAAATTAATTAAAATTTTAATTTTTATTTTAATTTATTATAGTATATAATTTTATATTTTTTTTGTTTTTATTTTGATAAATTAAATTAATATTTTAAGTTTTAAAACATTTACTCCCTTTTTTATTTTATTAGTAAAAAATGTCCAACAAAAATTTCTTTATTTGGTTATCTGTGACATACATATTAATGAAAAAACATAATTTTAATTGACATTTTTTTTTATCTTTACCTTGAAAATGAATCAATTGCCATTGAATGTTCTTCCCCAAAAAAAGCACAGAAACCTTCATGTAAGATTCTCATAAGAAAGCATTCTCGAATTGATCTCTTAAATGTTACATAAAATGATCAATCGTTCTCATTTAAAACAAAACATTGGTTTACCTTCATGGTCAGTGCATTCTTTAATTGTGGAAGGACAAATCAACAGTCAATTCACGCGATCCACCTTTTTTTTAATATGTCAACATTCACCATCGTGGAAATAAATTTTTCTAAAATCCTTTCAAATATAATGAAAAATTCTTTCGAAATTATCTATTCTATAAAAAAAACAAAGATAAGCATCTTGATTTTTTTTAAATCAATAGTCTTATATTAATTAAATAAAAAAATAAATAAAATAAAAAATAAAAGTAATTTAAATTTATTAGATTTTTCAATCGCTCTGAATTGAAATAATAAATATTTTATATTATTATAAATAAAAAATATGTGTATCATTATTGACAATTTTTTAAAGACCTCATCGCCAAGTAAAAATAAATAAAATAAAAAAAAAAACATTTATAAAATTTATCTAACATTTTGAAAATAATTAATTTTCGTGTAAAACTATAAATTTTCTATTATATTTAATATAACCCGTATGTGGTAGATCTCATTTAAACTTATATTCAATTTTCATTATTATAAATAATTACTTTATAATATTTATTCTTTATATTAATATAATAATTGTTTTCCATTTTATTTTATAATTATTTTTTTTTATTTATTGATATATGTGAAATTTCAGAGATTAAATATATATATATATATATATATATATATTCATATTTATTTATATATTATTATATTTACTAAATTATTATTTATTTTTTTTTATATTAAAAATAATCAAATATTAAAATAAATCTTACTAATTGATGTTAATATTAATATTCGATTGAAATGGGATTTAATGGGATAGATTTAATGCTAATCTTAACTGTTAGTTTGGATGTATAATTGCCAGGGGCTCTGGAAATCTTATAATGGATAAATCAATTTTCCTGAAAATCTTTAGTTATTATTATCATCCACCACTCTATCTTTCACCTTGAGTTTAATAGCTCAATGTAAAGCGATTAGGTAGGTACACCGGAAGGTCGCTGCCTCAGGTCTCTAATTAGGATAATCGGCTCGGAAATCGGACAAAAAATCCATTCTATTAGATTTCCCCGTTATTTTTTGAAATTTATTTTCTATTAAGATTTTTTTTATTCATTATATATTCTTTTTTGTAATGCTTAATTTATTTCTATCTATTCATAGATATGAATTATAAAATATTAAAAAATAATATAAGATCAATTTTTTTTTTTGTAACACTTAATAAAATTATTATTGAAATTATAATAAATATATGCAAAAAACCTTGAGATTTTTGAAAAATATTTTATTTTAATTTTTTTTTCTTTAATTAATTGAATTAGCCTTATAATTTCTTGTATTAATTAATATTAATCATTGAAGAGAAAATGAATATCAATGTAGAATGTTGTTTATTTTTCTAATTTTTTTTTATAATTTGAATTAATTTAAATATTTTTCTAAAAATATTTAACATTTTATTTTATTTAATATTTATTATATTTTGATATACGAGTATATTATTTCATTTATTACTTTTCTTTCTTTTTTTAAAATTACCTTGACTAACCTTTAGTTATTAATTATTATTATAATTATTCAAACTATTTTTTTGACAACAAGTGATTAGTAGTAATAGATGTGATTATTGAATTATTTCTTTGATTATTATTTATTAATTTTGTTTTAATATTTAGACAAATACATTACAATATACTAATTATTATAATTTTAAACTTGATTTGTTCATTTCAAAATATGAATTGATAATATGCTATCAACTAATTATTATATAATAAATATCATAACATGTCAGGTAACTTTGAAAAAAAAATACTTTATTTAATTTTTATTAATTTAATATTTAAAAAATTTTTTTTTTAATTTTTTTTAATTAACGATTTTTAATTTTTATAAATTTATTCTGTTTTGTAAATGAGAAAAAAAAAATATAATAATATTTTTCTATTTATAAAAGTCTATGACGTAATTTCTCTTACAACATAAATGTTGTATAAACAATAATTAGTAAGAGTAATAATATTGGATAGTCCCACAGAGGTCAGTACTACATATAAATTACATATATGTATATGGTAGATATAATAAAATAAAATTTGTCACAAACTTTTAAGAAAAAAGAAATCATTTAAAATTAATTTCAGTTATCTCTTTTAAAATAACTATTATATAATTTAAAATAGAATATATTTCCTATTTTTAGATATTTTTCTTTTTTTTTCTCTCTCTTTCTCTCTCACTATACTATAAGTATAGTATAATATAATGAATGCTTCGCTCGAGTGCATCGAGCATGCAATTAGCTTAGACTGAATAAGAGGTGCTCTTCTCGAAATTAACTGAATAACCGGTACTTTGCTCTTCCCTCGTGCGATGATTATGGTGACCCACCCGCCTTAAGTGCAAGGCCATGAATATTATTTCCTTCAACTCAGAAAACATATCAGCTTCCTTCATTCCATTTAATCAGGTGTTTGTTTGCTGATTTAATCAATCCAATGATTTATTTTCTTTTTTTTTTCTTTAAGGTACTCATTTATTAGTAAAACATTCTTATTAATCGGAAATGTTTAATCATTTCTCTTTTCAATTACATTATTACATTTTTCAACAAATTTTCAAACAACATTTATTACATATTTATAATAATATATAATTTATTCATATTTATCACTTTTATTAGAAAATTAAAAATTGTTTCTTAATTTATTATCTACGTATGAATAAAATTTATATAAATATAAACTATAATATACTACTTCTTATATATACGGGGGTAGAGTTAAAAGTTTCCGGCCTGAGACTAAGAAAAACGATGTTTTTAAATTTATTTTTTGCTTTATATTTCAACATTCAAGATAGCTGAGACCTGTACGATGTCAGCTGAATGTGTGCGAAATATTTGCGTGGAAAGCTGTGTGCAACGTGGGTGCCGCGTTTGCTAACGTTAGACCAAAAACTGTTTCGTAAAACCATTTCTACCGACAATTTGGCACTGTAGGCGTAATCCAAACGAATTTTTACGTCGATTCATAACTGTTGATGAAATTTAAATTAAATCAAATTAAATTAAACTAATTAATTAATTAAATTAATTAGAACACATTTATGAGAAATGTGTCAGTGTTGTTGATGGAGATTATGTTGAAAAATATAGCAAAAAAAAAAAATTTAAAAACATCGTTTTTCTCTTGGCCAGGTTGGAAACTTTTCACCCCACCCTCGTATATTTAGTAAATATATATATATATATATATATATTTATATTTGCATGTTAATGATACTATCTTTTTTTTTTTTTTTCTTTTTGCTATCAACGTTACTGAACGTGTTAGAGGATTGGAATTAATTTTGAAAACAGGTGGTTCATTTTGGAGGGCCCTCCATCACGTGGCTGGTGACGCGAGTGACATGAGGGGTCGGTCAATGGGCGACTTCGCTCACAAAGCAACCTCGTCCATCCTCTCGCCTATTATTATTCCGCTTGTCATATATCTATCCTACTATACCACAAATTCACTTTTGTATCTACCATCTACCATAGTGGATATACGAATATATTTATTAAATATATATTTATTCCTATACCTACAATGGGAATGTATGATCTGCACAATAATAATAATAATAATAAAATTCTTTCTGCTTTTATTTATTTGTTACTCTTACATTTGAAAAATCATTTTAATTAAGATGAATAATCTTCCAAGTGCAACAACAACAAATACCCGTTTGGTTTATTTCATAATTATTGTATAAGAAGAATGGATACCCATTACCGATCACCTCCAACCAAGGCCTCTTTGTTTCTTTCTGTTTCTATAATAATTTATCACAAATGAATTCGAGTTATTTTTATGGTTAAATTAAAAAAATAAAATAATAAAAAAAAAATAAAATAAAAACGAAGGTGAATTCCTTTTTTGTCAATTTCCCAATTGTTTAAAAAGTAGATCGATCTCTCTATTTTTTTTTTTCTTTTTAAACAGTTAACGTGTGATCAGAAAATAATTTTATTATTATAAATATATAAATCAATTACTTAATTCATTAATAGAAAAAATAAATAAAAATAATAAAATAATATATATATATATATATATATATATATATCATTTATTATTTTGTTTACGTCTTTATAAATTCATCTAATAATTTTTTTAATTAATAAATTATAAAATAAAATTATAATATTTTTAAATATAAAGTGTTTCAAAGTAATAAATAAATAAATTAATTAAATAATCATTTTTCTTTTTCTTATTAAAATTTATTTTCTTTTTATATAATATTTTTTTAAATTTTTAATTTTTTTGAAAGAAACAAAAATTTTTGTTTATATCTATATATATATAATTTAAATGCGTATATTGTTATTTTTGTTCTCTCGATAAATATGAAAATATGACATGATAAAATTGTCATTTGGTTATCTTATAAAGTTGTTTCCAACAAAATAAATTCAATGTTATTATTCGTTCTAAAACTTTAATGAAAATATTTCATTTAAATACAAGACATGCATAATATGTAAAAATAAATAAATAAATATTAATAAACCTATACAAAAAAAAATGTCATTTATAATATAGAAAGTATATTTAATTTAATTTTTCGTTTTAAAGAAAGGATACCATTTTCATTTTCAATATCCCCGTCGCTTCTTTTCTTCAACTGACTTGCTTTTTTTTTTGTTTGTTTGTTAATATTTCTCATTAATATTATTACTTATTTATTTTTATACAAGTAAGTACATATATTTACTCAGTAAATTTATTTTTGTTATTAAGTATATAATAAAAAGAGAAACGAACATTTTTTTTTTTAAAGGGACAAAGAAAATATTTAAAATTAAAATAAATTTATGTATTGACTAAATATCTATGTAATTTTATTTATTTATTAATTAATTTGGAATGGATAATTAAATGAAAATATTTAAATAATAATAATAATCATTTTTTTTGATGAACTTACTTCAATACTGTAAGATTTCTTGATGGCGAACATCTCGCGGTTCTTTTGGGCAGCTGCTACGGCCATCATCTTGTTCGTTGTAGGGGTTGTTTTTTTCTGGGTGTAACGGGGTTGCAAACCGTGACTGAGCACTCCAAACGCGGCAAACTCCAGGGTTGTCGGGAGGGACACGACTCAACACTACGACCACTGACTGACCACGGACAGCACCGTCGAACGAAGAAGAGGATCCGTCTGTCTTGGAGGAAGCGCGTGGTGAGTCGATGTAGCGACGAGAGCGCAGCCGGTAGACAACCCTCCCCGGCCGCGACAAGCTTTAAATAGCGGGTCGCACCGTCCTCCCCCCCCCATCCCACTTACGGAACCCCTACGTCCCCCGCCCGCCGCTCATTATTACGAAATTGGTCACGGGAAAAGTGGAAGGCACTCGCACCCCGGGCACGCCTTCGGCCCCAACGCCCATTGGCCAGAAGACATCCACCAATCGCTATCCGGAATGGTGACCTTACGGTCGCCAACGGAACCAACACCTCCACCTTCCGTAACCGGCACTGACCATCAACCATGGACCACCACATCGCCTCCAACAATCCAATCCAATCCATTCCATAGACATCAACGACGACGGTCAATGATCCAACCCCCACCCCCATCTCACTCCACTCCACTCACCCCTTGAACATTACTTGATACATTCATTTTTTTTTTCTTTTTTTTTCTTTTTATCATTGCTTTATTTTTTCATTTTCAACCAACTTTTAGTTCGTTTCTAAAATCGATATGTCTGTGTGTCTGTCGCCAAAAATTTTCGATTTTTACTATCTCGTGAGAGATAGTATTATAAATTTTGATTTTGGATTTGAGTAGAGCTTAAAAAAGTGTAAATGTAAAGTGGTTTTGGTTTTTTAAAATTCGGTTGGGTTGACATGGGCAAATTGGCGGTCCAAGTTGAAAATTTCCCATATATTATAACTACTGTAATTCGTGTTATTATAATGTAAAATTGTAAAGAAAAAAATGTTTAGGCAATATTATAGACATTAAAAAAATGCCCGGGAACATTAGGGAAATTCCAGGGATAATAATTTTTTAATTATAAATTATAAAAATAATTATAAATAAGCGATGTTTTCAGCGCATCTTCGATCGTATCATTATAATTATAATTAATTATTTTTTCTTTTGATTAAAATTACATTTTCATTCTGTAAATTAAATAATTTTATTTCATTTAAATAAATATAAATAAATATAAATAAATAATATATATAATAGTATATATAAATTATAATAAATATTAATTGGAATTAATTAATTATGCAATTTTGTGATAAATAGGAATAAAAGTTCGTTGATAGTAATGCTTCCTAGCATTTCCACAAGTTTTTGAATTGAAGAAAGTTTTAATAAAATAAAATAAAAAAAAAAAATTCAATTATTCTTAATTATACTTAAAACACTTGATAATATTTATTTATTTATTATTGATTATTCTCTTTTTTTTACATTTTTATAACAAGAATTGATTTATTCACTACTACATTTTATCAATTATCTCTTCAATTAAAATGGTTATATAAATATTGATTTATTCTTCTTCTCAACTGTTGTATTATTGAAAACCTGACCTAAGCAACAAGATTTCCATTAAACTATCAAGTAATCTTTATTTCATCATATTGAACACACACACACATCTCATTAATTATTATTTAATTCTATTTAATTTTATTTTATACATTCTTGTACTGAGCCATTCGTGATTTAATTGCTATGCATTATTAATTTATTATTATTATATACCTATACCTATATAGATTATAAAAGAAATATTGTTTTAGATATCTAGATAAAGAAGAAGAAGGAAAAAGAAACAAGAAAGAGAGAGAATAATGTAGTCGCCGTGCAGTTCTGCAACCACAATAGACGATGAAAAAGTTTTCCATTACTTGTTCTCAACTAATGGGTTGAAGGATGCGTGGGTGCGGGGTGGGGAGGGATGATTTCATGTCTTTTCTATTATTTATGTTTATCAGATAGTACATATAAACCATGATAATTTTATTATTTTAAAAGATGATAATAGAACCAACTAACTTCTTATTCTTTAATATACTAAAAATTATACTTAAAATTTAGTAAATTTAATCACTTACTTTATATTATAATAAAATAAGTTGACCTGTGGCCAGGCACAGAACCGATTGACGTTTGAAATAAAGTGATTTCCAGCTACAAAAACAATTTCAAATAACTTTAATATACTTATCTATTAATGTAATAAAAAACAGATAGGGGCATATAACATAAATATTTTTAATTTTATTTTATTTATAATATATAAGTAGGAGCTGGCTGTGACGTCATGAAGGACTGGGTGACGTCATATAATTTTAAATTAAGAAAAAACTAATGAAGATGATTTTCTCAAACATAAAACCAATACAAAGTGCATCATTGGAGTGGAGATATGTAAAAAATCTCCTAATGTGAAACTTGGTGTGAAAATAATCCTTCCCTTCCTATCGTCGATCACTAATTCTACCACTTCTGTTTTCCGTATATTCACCAAAAGTTGATCAATTCATCATATTGATGCATTAAGTAAATAGACCAAATTTCATCAAAATCCGTTGAGCCGTTCAGGCTGTACACATCTAGACGGACGGACGGATATCTATGAGTTGTGAAATATTTTAATGAATTTACCATATACACATTGGTACATACAATATTTTTAAATAAATAAAAAAATTA
Source organism: Labia minor (assembly GCA_963082975.1). NCBI lineage: Eukaryota > Metazoa > Arthropoda > Insecta > Dermaptera > Spongiphoridae > Labia > Labia minor. The sequence continues at coordinate 4,005,482 of OY720345.1, read as the reverse complement.
AAAAAACAACAAAAAATGTTTTTTCTGTTAAAGAAGAGTTAAAGAGTAATGAGATTGTGTGATTAATGATTTATATATATAATTGATATTTTGGTATTTTGGAAAGTCCCAATTCAATAAAATATAATCAGGTTGGAATTTTAAACAGGAAGAAAAATAATCACAAGGTGATTTGAAAATAATAATAATAAATGATTCAGTGCAATTCTCTTTATCGGGGATTCCCAGACTCGGATCTTCTTTCTTTCTTTCTTTCTTTCTGTAGATTGTAGCCCTTCTGAACTTGCAACAAGGTCAGATGCTTACATTGTTGCCGACGATAAGTAAATTAATCTGTCCATTGATCTGAAATAAAGATGATGTAATGTCGGATTCTGTTTTAATCACATCTAATCAATTTTAAGCGTTCACTTAAGAGGCTCTCTCTACTTCTACTTAATGTCTCATAAAAGTCGGATAATTAGAAAAAAAAAAAGAAAGACAAGGATTGCGACGAATTACAGCTCATAATGTATAAAGGTGTACACTTCCAAGGTGTTCACTTTAAATGACTCATTTATTTATTAAAAATTATAAAAGGGAATTCTTTAATCATATTTATCAACGATATTATTCCATATTTGTTTCTTATTTAATAATAATAATAATAATAATAGAAATAATTTTACTTTCAAGTGAAAATGAATGAAAACTAAATATTATAAAATACTGAATATTTCAATATTGATACAAGTATTATATTATATTAAATTAAATTGAATTTTAATTTTTTTAATTAAACTCACAGTAGTTAGTAGTTTTGTTCTCTAAATTCTAAGCAGTCTCTGCAATTGATTGATAGGATATTATAACACAAATTCAGAGTTTTTCATATTTTTTTTTTGTTTTTTTTTTTCTAACATAAATATTAAATATTAAATCCTTCAAATCTTATAAATAAAAATGACTTTTGTAATTGCATCACTCAATAACGCCTGGACCAATTTTGACAATTCTTTTTTTAAAATGTTCGTTGAAGTCCAAGGATGGTTTTTCCGGCGAGAAAAAATCGAATAATTGTCGGGAAAACCCTAAAAACAGCCCTTTTCTTTACACCTTCTTATTGATGACGTCACAGCTAGGGAGGACGAACATTTGGAATAAAAGTTGTCGCTTATCTGACCTCCCTACCTCCCCGAGAAATTCTCACTAAAAATGTTTATAATATTTTTATTTATTAAATCAAACTAAATATTATTTTTTATTTCAATATTTTTTTAATGTTAATACAATAATTTTTATTTTATAATCTATAAAATAATTTAATTATTTTAAAAAACGGCGGTCTTCATTTTTTTTACTCTCTACTGACTGTGACTGTAAGGATGATCTGTGCTGTGAATCCCTTCCTTCTCAGTGTCGAATAGAAATAGATGATATTACTTGGATAAATTTTTAAGATAATTAATTAATTTTATCAAATAAATATCTAATTATTTTCAGGTAATTTTATATATATTTTAATATTATTATTATAGTTTTAATTTTTTTAAGTAATTTCTTTTTATTTTAATTTTTATATTTAAGCTAAATATCATTTAATATTTTTTAAATTTATTAATTTAATTAAATACATTTGTTTAAAATTGTTTTTCATAATATCAAATAGTTTGAATTTCTATTTAAAACGTTTTATTTATTTAATTTAATTTTATTTATTTTTTGATCATTTTATTTGTATTTTTATATTAATAATTGTTTTTTTTTGATAATTTAAAACATTTCGATTGCCTTTTTTACCGACCGACGATAGTAAGGGAGGTATTGTTTTCACACCAAATTTCACATGAGGAGATTTTTTTACATATCACCACGAATGTATTGGTTTTATCCTCGGGAAAAATCATCTTCATTATGTTTTTCATAATTTAAAATTATTTGACGTCACCCAGCCCTTCATGACGTCACAGCCTCCTTATTATAATCACGGGCAACGCCGGCTACTTCAGCTATATATTATAAATAAAATAAAATTAAAAATATTTATGTTCTATCCATATCTGTTTTTTATTACATTAATAGATATATTAAAATTATTTGAAATTGTTTCTGTAGCTGGAAATTAATTTATTTCAAACCGTCGGTCGGTTCAGACCTGGCTACAGGTCAACTTATTACTTGATTAATTTTGAATTTTGATTTTATTTATTTATTTACTTAAAAATTTAATTTTATTAAATAAATATCTAATTATTTTCAGGTAAGTTTATATATTTTTTATTTTTTAATCTCATTATGCTAGCTAAAATTGTTTGTTTGTATTAATGGTTTCGAGGCAGGTTTGTATTAATGGTTTCGAGAAAGGAAAAGTGATGGGGTTTGAAATTAATAGTGATAATGCAAAATAAATAGTATCAGAGCGAATAATATTTGCAAAGAATTTAAATCGAGGTTGCAATCGGGAAATTATTATCAAAGGGGATCAAAATTAAAATATATAAAACAATTATTTTTTCTGTTGTATTATATGGGTGGGAGGCATGGTCTATAACCCTGGGAGATGAGAGTAGATTCAGAGTATTTGAGAAAAGGATTCTTCCCAAGATTTATGGGCCAAAGAAAGATGAGGACACCGGGGAATAGCGGAGACTGCATAACAAGGAATTGCATGACCTCTATGCATCTCTAGATATAGGTTATAAAATAGAGAAGGCTGGGTTCGGCAGGGCACATGGCTAGAATGGGAGAGGAAAAATATATTGGTGGGGAGTTCGATTGGAAAACGTCCGTGTGGAAGACCAAATGTGAACAGGGAGGACATTGTAGGAAGGAACGTGAGAGAAATGGGACAGGGTAGGAGTTAGATGGTTATAGCTCAGAATAGGGACACTCGGGGGGGTACAGGGGGCGGAGCCCCCGTCTAGGTGTGGAGAGCGCCGAAGGCGCTCGGAGCAGCTAGTGTAATAATAAATATGTATTTTATGTAAGTTATGTGTGGCATATAATATTTATTTTATTATTTTTATATGTATATTTATATTTCCTTCAATTGGATTCAGGTAGATATATCGTAGATAATAGATAATAAACTTTATATTATACATTATATATTGAATTGTTATAATAGATAGATAGATAGAATGATCGGTTTAACGGTATTGAAGTTGATTTGCTTCAGCGCCATCTAGTGTCATATTACAAATAATCCTTCCTCCATGAAAAAAATTCAAACGATGACAGAGTCTAATTTCTTACAAATATACAGACAGACAAACATCCATTTTTATATCGGACCTATATGGTATCTAAATAGAAGAAGATAGATTAATAATTGTATTAATATCTGTTAAAATTGAGTATTAGTTATAATTTTTATTTTAATTAATATTTTACATTTTTTTTTTCATTTTTAAGTTTGGTAATTATTCAAGTAAACGCATTTTCTTGGATTTGGATAATACTATACAGGTGGGTTCCTTTTGCAATTCCAAATAAACTTTTTTTATAAAATTTTTTCGGGCCATTTCTAGTTTACGAGATAAAAATTATTAAAATTTGCATATAAATCCATTCATATTCTATTTAGTTAACATGTTTTATCCGTTTGACTACCAGAGGGTGCACTAATTTTCGCTTTTTATATGTTCAGTTTGAATTTATAAAAATTATAAATTTCCTATATCCAAACTGAACTTATAAAAACCGAAAATTAATTAATAAGTGAATAATTAGTGAATTAGTTAATAAAACATTACTTAATGGCACACATTTCGACGATCATAACCAGCTAATCTGTCAAACTTAAAAAATCTTTATTTTAATAATTTTTATCTCGTAAACTAGAAGAGGCCCGAAAAAAATTTTATATGTGAAAAGTTTATTTGGAATTGCAAAAGGAACCCACTGGTAAAGTATTATCCAAATTCATGAAAATGCGTTTAGTTACCTGAATTACCTAAATTTTAATTAATTTTTGAATGTCAACAATTTAACTCAAGGTTTTACAAAAGGAAGAACAAGAAAGAATTGTTATCATAAATAATGTAAGAGTTTGAAGAAAAATGAGAAGGAAAGGTGATTACTAGTAAATTTAAAATTATTTATAAAAATTGTCAATTTCACTGGAAAAAAAATATTCCTATCAATTATTTATTATTTTTTTTTCCTTGTCTTTTAAGGAAAATTCACAAATTAAATCAATTAATTTTTAATGATATTTAATAAAATTAATTAATATAGATACTATACTGAACGAATAATAATAAGATGATAATAATAATAATAACTACATATATATATATATATATATACAGTGATGTAGTGATGTATTGGTAAATTAAGAATTAAGGGAACTTATAGTGGGAGCAAAAAAAAAAGTCCTATTTTCAGTAAACTATTTTTTTCCATATAGTTTTTATTTTTTACTTATTCTTACTTTACAAAATATTTACAATACAAAAATAAAAAAGAAATTCTAACAGTAGATTTAAGTGGGAGTTGTCTGGATATGAAAAAGTACTGGAACGCGTTCCGGTTCTGAAAAAAGGTAAGGGAACGTCGTTCCCCCACCTCCCTCCCCCCCCAATACACCACAACATATATAGTAAATTAACATAATATATATATATGTAAAATTAAAAAAAAAAGAAACAAATCAATTCATTTATTGTCAGAAGAAATTCTATAGCATAGTATCTACTCGTATTTGGGTAAATTAGAACAAAGGATACTTACGTGTCTTTTCAGTAATAATTTTAAGTAAATTTTCAAGAGAGATGTTGTAGAAACTTGAGAAATATGTGACTTTTGTTGACATGATTTAAGATAAGAAAACTTTTCAAACGCAAAGCTTGATAATGCCGATCAAATAGATAATTTCTAATTTTAATGTTGCAAATTCAAATCAGTTTTCTAGAGATTTAAAAAGATTTAAAACATTAAATCAATGAACAGTATACCCCCCCCCCCTATTGATAATATATATAAGTAATTAAGTGATCAATTATTATTATATCACAGATCAACTATAAAAACCATTTCTCTACCCAGATTAGACATTTCTAAATTAAAAAAAAAAAAGATTTTTTTATAGTATTATATAAATAATCATATTAAAAATACAATGATATAAAAGCTATTATATTATATTTTATTATATTCAACAAAACTTTTAGTTCGTTTATAAAATCTACATTATGTCTGTGTGTCTGTCGCCAAAAATTTTCGATTTTTTAAATTTTGATTTTGGATTCGAGTAGAGCTTAAAAAAGTATAATTGTAAAGTGGTCTTGGTTTTTTAAAATTCAGTTGGGAACATCGCTCAAATCGGCGGTTATAATCGAAAATTTCCCATTATAAATAAGCGAGGTTTTCAGCGCATCTTCGGTCGTATCATTATAATTATAATAATTATTATTAATTATTACTTATTATAAATTATAATAAATATTAATTAATTTATTACGTTATTTTTTTAGTGTTTTGAATATATTATCAATATGGAGAAAGATTGGGACTTTCGTGATGAAAAGCGAAAAAGAGACAGAGAAAGAATAAAACAAAAAAAAAAAAAAAGAAACGATTCCGAATAACGTAGTCAAGAACGCTATAAAGAACTTCTAGTTTATAAAACTGAAACAAGAACTGATCCCAAATATTGCAGTTAAGAACGAATAAACACACAAAAATATATGGCTATAAAACGATCTGATCCAGAGTTGTCTCTCTACATTATTTCTCTAATTGTCCAAATCTATTAAGATCATAGAAATTGGAATTATTTATGCAATTTTGTGATAAATAGGAATAAAAGTTCGTTGATAGGAATGCTTCCTAGCATTCCCAGATGTTTTATTTATAGAATATGAATATAAAAAAATGTCTTGTAGTTCCTTAACACTTATATATTTTCTTATATTATATTTATAAAATAATATTAAATTTTTTTTATTAAAAAAACAAAAATACCAAATTACTATTCTTAAATATTAATAAGTATTTGTTTGCTTGAATGAGAAATTATATAAAATGACTTGAAATGTGCTTTAAAAATATTTTGTTAATAATATATAATTTTAAATGACAAGGCATTTTCATCTTCTATTTAATGCAGATATTATACTTATTTCTAAGAATATATAAAATTTTATTCTTTAGAATTTGAAATGTTAATTTTATTATTCAACAAAAAAATATTTAAATATTAATTTAATAAACAATTATTTAGCATTCTTAATAAAGTTCAGTTGACAATCAATTTTTAGTTTTTCATTTTTTATTTTTTGTTAATAATAAATTATAATAAATTTTATACTTATTTTGCTTGTATATAAAGATTTAAAGAGAATTATTAATAGAGACTAAATAAAAAAAAAATATTCTATAGAATAGATAAATTCTTTTGAAATATTTTTCCTATTTGAATACAAAAATAAAATTAAAAAAAAAAAAAATTTTAAAAGTATGAATTTATTTAATCAATTAATAATGTTGAAAAAGTAATCTTTAAAAATTAAAATAATTCTTTTTAATTCAAACTAGAATACACACTTTAAACATTTATATAATAAATTATGTACAATTTTACTTATTGTGATGATTCTATTTGTTTTTAAATTTTATTCGTTATTTAACCAAGTAAAATATAAAATCAGAGAAGTTTTAAAAAATTATTAAAATATTGATTGACTTACACACACTACTATTAAGAAAATTAAAAAAAGAATAATTTTCACAGAAATACATTATTTCAAATATCAAAAATAATATTAAAAATAATAAGTGAATTTTATTAAAAATTATATTCAATGACAAATTGACTGATTTTGACTTAACAAATAATATAAAAGATATTGTAATAATATATCATCACATTAAATGGACCTGGTACTGGTAAATTCATTTAAATATATTGTAATGATATTTTAAAAATATCATTAATCCTTAAAATAAAAAGAAGAAAAAATAAAATTTATTTATTTAAAAATAAATTTATTTTTTGAAAGGATTATTATTGTAATACGTTTCTCCAGAAGAGACTAGTTGTTGAAAAGAGAGACAAGGGCAGTCGTTCGTAGGCTGCCGTCCAGAGCAGACGGAAGAAAAGAAGGACCACCATTACACTCGGTCGTCCACAGACTATCTCCTACGAAAGGACCGGCTACATTATTAACAAAAAATATTGTTTTTCAGGAAGGATTGTTTTTTTTTTTAATTTTTTTAATCTCTAAGAATTAAAAAAATTGTTTCACGACAAATATTGGTTTATCGATAATTTTTATAAAACGTCTTTTTTTTTATTTTTTTTTTTTATAAAAAATATAAAAAAATTACTGTATATAAAAATATAATTTAAAATCTTTACATTTAAATCTTTAAAGGTTTTGAAAATTTATATTTAAACATTAAATTTAATAAATCTTATTATAAATTTTATTCTTAATGAATAAATTTAATTTTTTTTCTCTTTTTTTTGTAGTTCAGATCTCACGCCGATTCAAAGTCCACCCTTTTCCATTACACATATGAGACCAACCCTTTTTTTTCTTAGATTTTCCCCCTGCAATAGCCACCCCATATGCAAAAAAAACATTACAATATATATATAAATAAATAAATAAATAAATATTTATATATTACCTATTATAGTATATATGTAAGTATAGTATTATATTTATATTTATTTAATTTGGAGGGAATCCCAAATGTCAGATTCCTGTATGATTCATTTGGAGATTTGAAGACGAGTTGTAATATTTCTCTCTGTCATTGCCCTCAGAGTGTCCACCTCTTCTCCTCTCCACACTCCCCACTCTCAACCGAGGATGACGTTATCAATCAACCATTTTCTCGCATATTTATTATTTTCACTTTTACATTCATGATTAGGTGAATCCCCATAATATCAACAACTTGCAGTTTCATTTTATCTCAGCAAAGTCATTATTACATTTAATATGCAATATTTTTTAGGTATATATTATTCATACCTAATAAAAAAAAATTAATGTTTTTTTATTTTATAGTTAAAAGTTGTATGTTAGATGTAGGAGCCTGATTGCTTCAATGAATCAAATACATTAACTATCTTATACATTATTATTATTATTATCAAATTACCTTAATACAATAATATAACAATAATAATTTAAAAAGTTTTTAAATATTCTTCAATAATCCATTACAATTTTAATTTAAATTCTTGAATGTTATTATCATTCATATTTTAAATTAGATTAGATTTAAATTGATTATCAATCCCTATAATAAAAGTTAACGGATCGTTCGATTTTCTTCACCTTAATTTCAAAATATCAAATTAAAATTCACAAAATAATGATTTTATTTATTTATTTTTTCTATTATATAAATTATAAATTTAAAAAAAAATTAATTAATAAATATTAATTAATATGTACCTACTTATATAAACTAATTTTTAATTAAAATATTTACCATACATTTAATGAAATAATTCATTATAAATATATAATTACTGAATCTATTATTATAATTTCAAATATGAGAATATTTTTCATATCAAGGTCTGATATTATAAGAGATAATTCCGAAATTATTGGAATTTTCTGGGAAAAATACTGTTAAATTATAACTGGATTTTCAAATGAGCTAATTGTAAGATAAAAGAATAAATAATAAATAATGTGAATATTATATTTATTATATGTATTCTATTTTTATGTAGATATATATATATATTTAATATTTCAATGATACAAAATTCATTCAAATGAAAAGATTATCCTATAGTTAAAAAAATAATTAATTTTTGTTTACTATTATTTATATAACATTTATTTAGATCTATTATTATTTTACATTTCATAAATATAAATATAAATAAACCTATTATTTTAGATAATCAGTTAATAATTTTTTATATTTTTATATTATAATTCCATAATATTAAAATATCTAATTAAAAAAAAAAAACAAAAAAAAAAAAGAAAAGTTTAAATAATAATTTGAGAGACTTGAATGCACTATAAATCGTATTATTATTAACAACTTTTAAAGATTATATATAAATATATATAAATCATTTATCAATCAATGAAAAGAGAAAGTTAAAAACGATGAGAATGCTATCTTTAGAAGTTAACTGCATACCAAACAAATATATATATATAAGATGGAGATTAGGATTTTAAATTAAACAACCAAATCGATGTACCTTAAATACAAGCAAATCGATTTTTATAGTTATTTGTTTTATCAATTAAATACAATATAACAAAATTTAATATTAAAAGATTTATAAATTAGAATCAATTTTCTATGAAAAGAAAAATATATCATATTATAATAACATAAACGAATTTCAGTCAGGCAACTTAAAATATACAAGAAAATTAAATAACTAACTAATTAAATAATTCAAATTATACATGTTATTTACTTCTCCCCCTCTTATAGAGAACAATTTTGAAAATTGTTCAGTGGAACTTTACTAAAACACGGAATAAGTTGAGAACTATGAAAAACACTTGGTCCATAACGTCTTTTTCCTATATCAATTTCGTACATGGTGTTTGATAATTTACATATCACTTTATATGGTCCTCTTCTTATAGGGCCCAATTTATTCCGATTTATTTTATTTCCTGTTTCGACATAAACCCAATCATTTATTTTAAAGGTATGTTCTTGTTTCTTTTTATCAATTCGATCTTTATTAATATTATGATTTTTTTTAGAATTTTCTAATGCTGTTTTCCTGTTTTCCGTTAAATTTCTTCCCACTTTTAATTCTTCCGGTACTATTGATAGCTCTTTTCCATTTAATAAATATGCTGGTGAAAATTTTGTGACACTGTGTATGGTTTGATTATAATTTTCAGCACATTCTAATGCAATCATAGCCCATGATCTTGTTTTTTCTTCTTGTAACTTGCATCTGATTCTATTGACCAAAGTCTGATTCAATCGCTCATTAAGGCCGTTTGAAAATGGGCAATCTGTGGCAGTGAAAACTAATAAGATGTTATGTTTTTTTAAATATGATTTAAATTCTTCAGAATTGATACTGCCATACCTATCTGCTAAAATAATCTTTATTTTGTGTTTTTTCACTATAGGGTCTATTAGTTTTATAAAATCTTGGGCTTTTTGTTCAGATGACGGATAAACAAAGGCATATCTACTAAAGTGATCCACAAGTAAATGCAAATATTTTTTTTGTGAATTATTTCCAGAAAATCCGCCAATTGTATCAATAGCCATTTTTTCAAACGGTTCACTTGCTGGACCTATCTGTGATAACCGCCCAATTTCTCTACATCTTCTAGATTTGTTTCTTTTACAAATATCACACTTCATACATAATTCTCTTATATGTCTATCCATTCTTTTAAAATAATAAAAGGGACGAATCTTGGCAGCTAAATGACCGATTCCTATATGACCATAAAACTTGTGAACTCTCTCAATGAGCTTCAAACCAAAATCTTCTGAAATTAAAATTCTTTCTCTTTTTCCAATTTGCTTATATACTAAACCATTTTTTATAATTTTATCCTTCATATTTAAAATTTCTCTTTTATTACGTTTTTGATTTTCAGTAACATCTTCTATTGAGACTAAATTAACAATTTTAATCTCGTCCTCTTCCCCCTCAAAACATTCCAACACAGGGTTTCTCGAAAGAGCATCAGCTTCCACATTTTCTTTTCCTGGTGAGTATTTTATTTGAAAATCATATTGGAACAAATAATACACTAGGTGGCCTAATTCTTCGTCAGTCGTTGATTTTATCTTCAAATTCTCCAAGGGTTTATGGTCAGTAAAAACCAAAAACTTATGACCTATCAACCAATGTTGCCAATATTGCACTGCTTCCTTAATCGCAAGACATTCTAAATAAATTGCCTTCTTTTTACTTTGTGTCGGTGTTAATTTTTTTGAATAATATGCAACTGGAAGTAATTCTCCATTTTCCTGAACTTGTTTTAAGATTGCTCCCAAGCCCACGCCACTTGCGTCTGTAAATAACATAGTTGGACGGTTTGGGTCAAAAATTGCTAAAATAGGACTCTCACATAGATATTTTTTTACTTTTGTAAATGTTTCGTCACATTCATTTGTCCATAAAAAGGGAGAATTCTTTCTTAATAAAATATGAAGAGGCTCGAGTAATTTTATACTATTTGGTATATATTTATAATAAAAATTTATCTTGCCTAAAAACTGTCTAATATTTTTTTTTATTTTTAGGTTTTGGAAATTCTCTTATTGATCTAAGATTATCATGATGCGGTTTAACTGTATTATACCCAAGAACATGTCCCAGGTATCTAACTGTGTCTTGGTTAAAAACACACTTAACTGATAACTTTAATTTAAACCCTTCTTGATTAATTACTTGCATAACTCTTTCTACATGATTCAAATGTTCTTCAAAATTTCTTGAAAATATTAGGATATCATCTATATAATTAAGACAAAAATCCTGTAGCCCATTACGTCTAATGGCATTTGCCAAAACTCTTTGGAACACCGCTGGACTTATTTTCAGACCAAACGGGAGTCTTGTCCATTGATAATGAGAATTCTGTGTTACGAAAGCAAGTTTATATCTGTCTTTTGCTCTTATTGGAATAGACCAAAAGGCCGAATTTATATCTAACACTGTATAAAACTTACAATTTCTTGTTTTCACTATAGTGTCGTCAATTCTTGGAAACGGTTGTGATTCCGGAACCAATATCTTATTCAATTCTCGAAAGTCAATACATAGCCTCGTACGCTTTCCATCTTCTTTCTTAAATGCTAACGTCACAGGCGCCCCAAAAGGAGACTCAGATTCTTCTATTAGTCCTTTTTCTAGCAAATTTGATATTTGGTGTTCAATCTCTGTTTGATCTATAATAGAGCACCTCTAAGGCTTTTTCGATATATATTTATTTTCTATTAATTTTATATGAGCTTCGTGAGTGTTTTCACAAGACCTACATCATATTTAATTTTCTCAAACCACTGTTTATATTTGCTTATCAATCCTATAAATTTATTTTTTTTTTCTTCGTCTAAATGTTTAAATATTCTTTCGATCTCAACGACATTTACACTATTATTAACATCAAAGCTATTGGTTGCCAAGCAACCCATACAATACATAAACGTAAACTTTCAATAAACACATCAACAATATATTATGATAAATATATACATCAAAAGCCATATCTATTCACCATTTCAACCTTACCATCATTCATTCTCTGATATATTTTTAGACGATCATCTTGTATTAATCTAAATTTTTTTATTGCATCTAACCCCAGAAGTATGTCATAAGAAAAATTATTATTCTTTATAACATAGACCTCTATCTCTCTTTCTATCTTATTTATTTTGAGTGAAATTTTTATTTTATTAAAACTTTTTTCCACACCACTAATTGTTTTAAATATTTGTTCATCATTTATTATTTTATCTTGAACATCTTCTAAAATCTTTGAATTGATTAGCGTAACATTAGACCCGCTATCATATATTCCTTGTATTGATTTCTTTTTATTAAAAATCATTTTTAAACGAATTAGTGGTGTAACAGCCCGTTTTTTTGGCTCATGTTCATCATTTTCATACGAGTAATCTATTTCTGCTGAGTTCACTCTCTTCATATTCTTTTTTTTACTTTTTTTTACTACATGCTTTTTCGGGATGAAATCTCCCACGCATTCCTAATAACTCACAAATTCTGCATGGTTTCTTCTCCAATTGTTTACGCATATTTTGGAAATTATTTGTTGAAGTTAAAGTAACATCTTTAATGTTTTATTTAATGATTGAATTATTATTTTACATAAATGATTATTATTTCTATTTTTATAGTGTTTCACTAAAATTAACATTGCATTAGGTATAGATCGATCACACATCCTATCAACGGAAACTGATAGATAAATAAAATTAATTAATGTATTTTTAGTTGTGGGAGGATAGGCAGGGAGCATTTATATATTAATGCCTTAAAAAAAAGGCGATAGGCATCACTTATAATGATTACGTCTCTGTCCGGCTTAATTTTCGACATCAAATGAAGGAAGGAAATACAAATCCGCTATGAATAAATAAATTAATTGATTGGCATGCTTTTTGGCAGGACAACACAAAAAATTTTATATCTTATCTTGAAGAAAATGAAAGAATTATTAGATAAATTACTTTCCTTTTAAAAATTCTATTAGAGAACTTTCAATTACTATATATTAAAATGATAATACAAAATTTTTAAATTTCTATGTAGTGAATTCATATACATATTCTGATTGATGTGAAATTAAAGTTTTCGAACCACAACCAAGGTTAATTTATACTGCTTATTTACATTTGTTTTTTTTTTTTTTGTTTTTGTTTTCCCAGGTATTGATAATTTTATTGTACTTTATCATTGTAATTTACAGAATAAGTATGACAAGATTGTTTTCTTAATTGGCATATCTTGATAAATTCAATCTCTATAAACGATTTTATATAATTTATAACCTACGAGTACATACATACTAAGTTGTTCGGAAAGTAATTTCGTTTTTTTTTTTTTTTTTGTTAAATTGAAAGTCAATTTTCATAAAATGAATAAATATTTGTTGTTAAAAAACTGATTCAGATGATCTTTCTTTAATCTCTTCATTTGAAGTAAAGGTTTTACCGTCTTAAAACACAACATATGCCTTTATCGTGTCTCTATAGTCTTTATAGTTTCAACAGGCCTTCCAGTAGTACTTAAGGCATTTTCGACATCAAATTTGCCCGATTATATGTATATTTTTGCAAATCAATTGTGGCACTGGCGTAAGTATTATAACACTTTTACACAAATTTTATTATCATACTCATTAAAAATCATTATTTCTTCTTATTACTAACTAGCTGCTCAGAGCGCCTTCGGCGCTCTTCACACCTAGACGGGGGCTCCGCCCCCTGTACCCCCGAGTTGTACATAGTATTTGGTGGTTGAAAGTATTAAAAGGTTTTCATCCATTTTGTTTCAATCAGTATATTACATAAAACATTCATTTCTTTTTGTGTTCTTATTTAAAAAATATATTTTAATTTAATCACTATATTAATTATATATATTATTATTGTATATGTTATATCTATCTACCTATGTGGCTCAAAGATACTCGAAAGTTCTTAGCCGCAACAACCACATTTCTCCAAGTGTCCCTATCCTGAGCCCTTATTCCATCTCTCTTACGTCCCTTCCTACGCGTCATTGGTTTTCCAAGCGGACGTTTTCCAATCGGTCTTCCCACCAATATCTTTTTCCTCTCCCATTCTTGCCACGTGCCCTGCCTATCGCAGCTTTTTCCCTTTTATAACCCTAACTATTTCTGAAGATGCAGAGAGGCCATGCAATTTCTTGTTATAAATTTTTATATTTATATATACAATTTAATATTATTTTTTATTAATATCATATCAAAAAAAGAGAATTTATTAAAAATTAAAAATAAAAAAAGAAGCCTATTAATAAAAAATTGAATGGTGATTTAAATATTTTATTAAATTAATTAAAATGAGACCTTTTAGAATAAATTATTTAATTGAAATGATATTTAAATATAAGAATTTAAAAAAATATTATATTCTTTGTTTGGCAATTGTTATTTAATTATGTGCAACATGATTCGACTTGCACAGAGCATCGTTATTTTTTATTAATATCACATAATAAAAATGAATCTTTTAAACTTAATAAATAAAAAAGACATTTTAATAAATTTAAAAAATATACCCAATTTAAAAATGTCAAAAATTTAAAACAACTTTATATCATCATATTTTAATTTTTATATAATATATATATATATTTAGTAATTAATAATAGAGTAATTAAATTAAAATAAAAAACAAAGATAATATAATTCAGTCATTTTAATTCAGGTTAAATAATATTTTTTTTTATTATTCAATGATAAAATTTATATATTATTATATATATATTATAGAAAAGAAGAAATATTCAATTAAATAAAAAATAATTTAAGATAAAAATATGATCTAATAAATATTTTAATTAAATTGAGAACTTTTAGAATAAATTATTTAATTGAATTGATATTTGTATATTAGAATTTAAAATAAAAAGGGAAATATTATAATAATTCTTCGATTGGGAATCTCTATGATAATTCATTGTTTGAAATGATTCCGCTAGGCCGACAGTGAGCCGCGAGCTGCTCTTGAATGAACAACACGGAGAATTATATAAACTTTAAAAAATTAATTTCTGCGGTTATTGATAAGATATTAATAAAATTTATAGCCTATGTTACTCTAGAGGTATATAAGAATATTGTGATGTAATTTCAAAGAAATCGGTTCAGCCAATTCTGAGTCTATAAAATAGTAATTTTCCGGACAGACAGACAGACAGACAGACAGACAGACAGACAGACAGACAGACAGACAGACGTGAAAAATTCTAAAGTCACTTTTGGATTCTAGAGGTCATGAAACGCGAAGATATGCAAAAATTTTTAAATTCTGAGCAATGTGCAGACAAAAACCTTTTTTTATATATATAGATTTAAATATTCCGAGTACTATGTATGAGTTACAGATTAACATTATTATAATTAATAGAATGTTTTAAAGTTCATAGTCTAAATTCTAATTAATAGTGCATTCATTAGTATTTTTTCTCTCAGCTACCTTCGACCAAATATTATTTTGTATATCCAACACATGATTTCGTTTTTAATCATACTTCTCTTTCTTCACTCATTCTAGTCACTTATTTAGAACTGTGTCTATTTATGCAAATCCATGTAAAGAATTTATATATATTACATTTTAGAAATTGCAATATATTAACTCATTACATTAACTATAAAATTAATTTTTGAATTATATATACAATATACGAGGGTTGGGTGAAAAGTTTCCGGCCTGGCCAAGAAAATGCTATATTTTTCAACATAATCTCCATCAACACGGATACATATCTCATACATACCGGTGTTCTAATTAATTTAATTAATTAAATTTAATTTAATTTAAATCTCATCAACAGATATGAATCGACGCAAAATTTCGTTTGGATTACGCCTACAGCGCCAAATTGTCGGTAAAAATTGTTTTTTCGAACCAGTTTTGGTCTAACGTTAACAAACGCGGCACCCATGTTGCACACAGTTTTCCATATTCAAAAGGTTGTGCAAAATATTTCGCACACGTTCAGCTGACATCGTACAGGTCTCAGCTATTTTGAATGTTGAAATATAAAGAAAAACAAATTTTTAAAAAAACATCGTTTTTCTTGGTCAGGCCGGAAACTTTTCACCACCACCCACCCTCGTATATACAAGTATATATATATATATATCAATCAAAGGAATTCAAGCAGAACTAATAATAATATTAATTAAATAAATTTAATATATTTTTAGTGGAAAGAAGGTAACCTTCATTTACGTTCATTTACTTACTATTAATATATATAAAATGCAAAAGCAATTATCAAAGTTTTTAATGTAAATAGAAAGGATTCCTATAAGATCAAATCCATTTCAAAAAACCTTGTTTAGAATTGTAGAACAATATTGACAGTTACTTTTAAATGCTTGTTAATCCTTCAACTTTGTGTATGAGTGTTCCTCATTCATAAGATTATTTCTCTTGTTCGCGGAAGTATTTTTTTTTTTTGTTTGTTTTTGTTTTTAACTATAATATACAAATCAAATTAATTCAGGCGAAACATTTTTTTTTCTTTTAAGTTAAGTGTTTATTTTTTGAATAATAATTATTAATTTTTAATATAATATTTTTTATAACTTATACTATTTTATTGAGTTTAAAAAAAAAAAAAAAAAAAAAAAAAATTAAACATTTTCTGCTTAATAAATTTCTTGTATATGTACTCGTATTAAAGCTACGAGGTTAATTATTGTAGTTTTTAAAAGCAATTAAATTACAGACATAATTAAGACATAAAAAAAATGTTAATATTGAAAAATATACGATATAAAGCAGAGTTTCTCATTTTTAATGATGAATCTTTATATATATATATATATATTTAAAATAAATAATAAGTAATTATTTTTTTTCACATTGATTGATTGTAATATGTTATATTTTTTTTTTTTATATGCATTTGAATTTAAATTTAAACTTTAATTTAAAGAGATTAAAATGAATAATTTTTTTTTATTTAAAATTTTAAGGCAATGTTTAATACTTTACATTCAACAATAGATTATCTATAAGTTTAAATATTTATTTATAATTATTTGTGGTCAAATTTATTATATTAATTCCTATATTCTCTTTCTACATATATTAGAATAAATAAAAATGATGATAGAATAATTAAATTCCTTATAAATAAATCTACTACATAGTTTAAAACACATACGATATTAAAAACTTTCAATAATTTTTTTTAGAGAAAAAGTGATTAATTATATTAGTAAATAGATAGATAAGGTAATGGCACCAATAGATGACATTTTAAGCGCTCTTGTCGCTATTTTCTTTTATAAAACTGAAACTATACGTCTCACAAAAAAAATCTTTTGGTTATTATAAAGCTTATCTTACCGTTTATCACCAGGATAAATATTTTAAACTTTTATATGAGTTTAAGAGGAAATATAATTTTTTTTCAAAGTAATCAAATGGCACCTATAGATGACACCAAAAATTTTGGTGGAACCTAATGATGACAATTATGAAACCCAAAGATGACATCTACTTTTTTTCACTTTGCTTGCTCTCTTTATCTTCAACTTATTTATTTACAAAGTAAAACATCTTTCCAACGTCTTGTTGCTGCTTTAACTTTAGTTATAATAAAAAAATCAGGTTTCATAAATATAATGATACATTAGATATATTTATTGGGATTGATTTTATTTTTAGCTGAATATTATAATAAAATAAAAAATTGATTTTAAACAAATCTTTTTTAATTATGCATTTTTATTTATACATTGAGAACAGAGTAATTTAAAAAAATTTTCAAAAAAATAGTGTTTGAAGTTCTGGAACAGAAAAAAATTTTCTGACAATGAGAAACCTAAAGATAAAACACAGTGTCACCTTTATTCAGACATGCAATTTGGTTGAATTATATAAAATTATCTCCTCTTTACAGCTATTAATATAATAGACAATTTTTTTAAAAACCTATTGCTGTCATCTATAGGAAAAACAATTTTTAGGGGCACCTATAGATGACACGGTTGATAAAAAAGATACTTTTAAAAATTAGGTGTTTAAATTGAAGTGATTTACATCTATATTAAGTCTATTTTATAATGTAGTTATTAAATTCTTGATAAATATGAAAATAAAAATATAAAATACTAATTAAGAACATTACTTCCCTTAAGGTTATCTTTAAGATTTGTTGAAAAAATCAATTGTTGACGATCCGGTCTGCTTTTCAAGTTAAAAGAAAAAAAATAGGGCGACTTATTGTATTGTTGTTGGATATCTCAGGTGGTGGAAAAACAAAACTATCATTTAAAAAAAAAATTCCGCGTATGTTTTAAAATTTGCTTATTTTTTTAGTTTAAATTCAAAAGTGTCATCTATAGGTGCCATTACCTTAGATAGATAGATAGATATAGATGAATAAATTTATTTATGAAATAATTGAAAGAAAAATATCGTTAAATGGTTTTATTTCTGTTTATTATTTTAATTAAAATATTAAACACAGATTACAAAAATTATTATTTATATATGTGTAAATTATATATATCGATAATAGTGTTAAACCTTGTTTGGCTGAAGGAACGTTAGAGGCGCTGGATTAATGATTAACTTGTTAATGTTAAGTTATATAATCTAGATTAAAATATATAATTAATTTTCTTAAAATGTTTTATAAATGAGAAAATCATAAAAAAAAAGATTAAATATTAGAAAAAATTTGGGTTTAGTATTTTATAATGAAATATATTTCCAATAAAAAACAAACTAATCCAGCGGCTCTAACGTTCCTTTAGCCAAACATGCTTTAACACTATTATGGATATATATAATTTACATATAATTTACATATATATATTAGAATTAGAATCGATTGTATCTATTTTATTCCTTGTGAGTAATAATGACATCTTTTTCATACATATTGGGTACATAAAATTCCCGGCCAATTGGACGGTCCCATGGATAGCCCATTGGTTTCGAGTCTGGATATTTATGTCCAAGAGTACCACAATAGCTTAACGAGCCACCATAATCATATTCATGTGAGACATCATTCACTTTTTCTTGTTCATAATCGGTCAATATCACATATAAAGTGTATGGCATACCTTCTACTTTTCCTTTAGGTAAAAGAAGACGATCTGGATATCCACAATGTCTATAATCCTTTAATTAAAAAGAAAAATTTTATTTTATTTTATTTATTTATTTATTTATTTATTTTTTTAAATTATAATAATAATAATAATAAAACATGAATTGTGTGTGATATAAATTATTATATTATTTTATTAAGTCCAATTTACACGGGCTACAGTACTTGTCATTAGTTCAGGGGTGGGCAAATACTTTTAGGCGCGGGCCAAAATGAAATTTTCAAAATCTCTTCCGGGCCAGAGGAACATATTTCGAAAACACTAATAAAAATTTTTTTTTAGAGAGATATTAAACGAAAAATCAAAATAAGAGCCAACTTTTTCAACGGGCCGGCGGGAGTTCAAAAGGCCCGCGATTAAAAGTATTTGCCCACCCCTGAACTAATGGCAAGAACTAAGTCCGTGTAAATTGATCTTTAGAGAGTTGAATATTCTAGTATCTTACTTACTTTATTAACTTGTAGAGGAATGTTATTTTTCAATGCATCATTGACTTTTTGGTGAAGAACTTTGGTAGTTTCTCGATCTGGAATGGTGACACTTGATTCACTTGATTTTCTTATAAGATTGTTATGTCCGGCAGTCAATTTTGTTACATATTTATCCAATTCCACCATATATAATCTTTTTTCATTCAAAGGAATCACTTGTCCATACCAATCATATTTAGGACCTAAATAAACTCGAACGGCTACAGTCTCTTCTTTGTCAGCATCAACTTCAATCTTGTAGGTGAAAGGTTTGTGATTCAGTCGACGTACTCTGGCTTTAATTTCAACATCATCCAATTCAAGAGTATCATCAAGAGCATTCAATAAATCAATATCAAAGTCTTCAAAATAAGTGACTAATTCATCAACATTGATATTCTTAATTACTACTCCCTTAAGGCTCAACTACAACAAAAAAAAAAAAATAAATATAATTCTTAATAAAAAAAAAAAAAAACCTCTGCCTTTGTACGACCTACGCAAGGACAACGCCTATCAAGCCGGTTATATCAATGAGGTGTCCTATGATCAGTAGAACGGATCCTCTCAACCTTTATCTTGATTTTCTTGATCGGAGGCGCTATCAAGTAGCCTTTCCCCAATGTTGTTCCCGGAGGCTGGGTTGACTCCATCCCATAGATCCCAACTTGGGAAATTCCCTTGCCAGGCCCGGGACTTGAACCCGGGACCATGTGAGGCAGGTTCGCTACCCACTCACCCAATGGCGCCTTACATAATTCTTAATAAAAATATATAAATATTTAAATGATTTTTATTTTACCTCATCTTTAGTATAGGGTGTTAACATGTCTTTGTGCAATTTAAAGAGATTGTCAATATATTTATGTAATCTAAAAAAGGCTGGATCACGTGTTGCAGTTTCAAAATGTTCCATCACACCAGGTGGCATCTAAGTAAGAGATAATTTGTTTGTGAAATATTAATTGATAATATCATTCATTTAATAATTAATTTTATTTTATTTTATTTTTAATGAGTTACGTTGAATTTTCCTTTGGGATCAGTGATTTGTCCAAGTAAAATATGTCCATAATTATGAAGAGCACCATAATATTTAGGATGTTTTGAATCATGGGATGGTTCCATAATATCTCCAAGAATTTCAATTCCTTGTGAATTATTTAAATAATAATATTCGCCTGATTTCTATAAAAAAAATATAATAATTTAATGTTTTGATTTTTTTAAAAAATTATTAAATATTTAAAAAAAAAAAAATAAAAATAAAAATAAAATACCGTAATGACAGCTTGTTGAGCAATAGCTTCACGAATTCTTCGAGTATAATCAATCATATCTTTAATTTTAATGTTTTCTAAATCATGGAAATCATAATTGTCTGGTCTAGCAGGGAATTCTCCTCCAACTCGATAGGTAGTCTGAGGGTAGAAGCCATTTTCAATTTTTTGATCCCATGAAAGTGGTTCAACAACTGGTAAATTGTTTGAAAGTCTTTCCAAATCAAATCTGGCAATTAATTGATGATGCATATAATAGAAAAGTTCTCCTTTACGATCTTTATGAATCCCATATTCTTGTTCTTTCCACCAGAATGGATAGTCCATGTGCCAATGAGCGTGATGACTATTCATTCCGATATCTTCACCGAGATAAGCAACCCGTTGTTCAGGATTTCTGATTGTACCTGTGTGTGTGTGATTGAAAAAAAAAACAAAAAACAAAAAGAATATAATAATAGAATAATAAATAGAACAATTATTCGAAAATTCGAAAATGTTTTCCATGTTTGATTACCAGTAAAGTTCATTCGTACTATTGCTGGTTCTTGACGCATTTTAGCTTTGTAAGCGGCATGAATTACTTCACTGTTGACATACAAATGTGGATAAATTTCATAAGAAGGTGGCAGAACAATTCCTCGAGTATCACTTCGATGTAAGACAGCAACCGATAAGGCATAAACATATTGCCCTTCATTAATACGATCTCTTGCCCAACAAGCAGTTTTATGGAAGGTATCCCAATCATTGGAATAATAGAGAGCCTCAAATAGTAGGATCATCTCACTACGATGTTTATCATTAAAGAGTGTAAAGATATCTCCACGGGGCAGTAGTGTACCAGCTTTATAAGCTTTTAATAATGTCTTTACTGGTGTTGGATTTTTATAGTTGGTGAGTACTGTTGTAGGATCATAATTGTTGGCAATCTCCACCTGATCTTTGTTACGATTTGGTTCATGAACTTTAAGAAGAAGTTTTAAAATTTCATGTTGTTTCATAACAAAATCGGTTTCAGCTAAATAAATTAAATTATTTTATATATTATGATACATTTTAATATTAAAATGAATTTAAAAAGAAGAAGAAAGAAGAAGAAGAAGAAGAAGAAGAAGAATTACTTACCGGGAACGCTTGCCCCATGAAGACTTGCAATAGAAACAACTGCTACCAATAAAATGGGAAACCAATTCATTTTGAGGATTAATTAATCTCCTCTTCTCAAAGACAATGAGAATCCCCCCTCTCCTCTACATATAACCAATTTCAAGCATCTTTTATATCCATCAAAAATGTGCCGTGTGAGATCCGTGCCGAGTGCTTCATTTGCTTATCTTGTCTAAAACTCCCTCCCTCCCACCCACCCACCCACCTTCATAACAAGTCAATAAATAAATATTCTTCCCCTATCAAATATTTATATATAATAATAAAGCGATTGATTGGTTTGGTTTTATTTTTAATGTATTTCTCTCAATTTAGATTTGATTGATTTGGACATTTCAATCCTACTATCCATACTTTTAATACATTTTCAATTTTATTTTGATTTCGTTATCGTATCTCGTATGTTTCCTATTAATAAGTAAGAAAAACAGATTTTTTTGTTCTATTTTCTTTTCAACACTTCCACCCTATTGATATTATTATATTAATATTGTTGAATGTATCTACGTATAATATACATATGTATGTACGAGTATATGTAGTTTCTGTAGGTATTTTCTTTCGAAAAATTTTAATATTATGATTTTTAAGTTTTATGATTAAATATCAATTATATTAATACAGTGGTTTTTCAACCTTTCTGTACCGGCGCCCCCCTTTTTTTAAAAAAAATCCCCCTTAATTTTTGTAATAATCTAATTTCCTTTTTCAATAGTCAGGCATATTTCTGAAATAATATAATAACAGCTGACCTTCTTTTTTAGAACCATATTGAAAAAAATTTAAAAAAAAAATCGAAAATTTTCAAAAGTTTGCGGGCACATGAAATTGGTTCCCCACAGGTTGGAAAACGCTGTATTAATATTTTTTTAATAATATTAAAAATCAAATGAATAATAAATAAATAAACATCTCGTCATTAATAACATTTTATAACTTTAAAGGCTGGTAAATGAACAAAATATTATTTAATACTATTAGAATAGAATTTAAAATTATAGGACATAATTTCATTAATAATGACTCTATTAACGATCACTTTGTCCCTTTTAATATTTCTTTATTTTTGAATTTATAAACAAAAATGAAGAGAGAGAGAGAGAAATTATTATTTTAATAATATAATAAAAGGAAACAAGTGAGTGAATATCAAATTATATATTGGTATGAAGATGTGTAATAGTATTTTTAAAATCAATTGAAATTATAAAAAAATAATTTAATTCAACATTTCCCTTGTAAATATACACGTGCATATATATAAATAATAAAAGAGAGAGAGAGAGAGAGAGAAAATAAAGGATTGCATAAATAATTGATGATATCTCAGTGGAGTAGTAGTAGTAAGGAATATGAATAGTTAAAGACAACTACACGATTGCATTTTGTGTATACCAATACAATCCTTGTGAGCGGATCCAATGCAATCCACAGGTGAAAATAGAATTCCAAGACAAGGTTAGAATGAAGAGGTAAAGTGAGTGTGGGATGGGGGAGGGGGAGGGGAGGGGAGGGGGTTGTGAGAGGAGTGGGCTTGTAAGTAACTCTGGCACGTATGCCACCGGCTGGCCGCCCTGGCTTCAATGTACGTATTTGCTAACTTTGCGGGTGTCCCTCACTCAGTTTAGATTGAGTTTTGTAATCGGACAATCTCCATGAAAATAATATTCTCCTCGAGGGAATCCATCAACATTCATTCAATAATTCAATCAAATAAAATAAAATAAAATATGAAATATAAACAAAATATTTTTACCAATTGATTGATGATGGATTCAAGTCTCAGTACAGTCATAAACAGGATTTAAAAAATTTGTAATTATAGAGATTTTAGTTGAAAATAATTTTAAAAATTTTAAAAGGTGTTCAAGAAAGAGCGACAAGTGACAGACTCTAATTTTGATATAAAATATAATTAAATTCTTATTATAAAGTTGTTGTGTTGTAGAGTTTGTAAAACAAATTGATATAACTAATTAATTATTTTTGTTAACAAATTTATTTATTTATTTATTTTTTTTATTTTCTTTTCTCTTTGAAAAAATGAATATTAAGTAATTGAATTTAGTTAAACACATAAATATATATTAGGTATTCCTGTCAAAATATCAATTAAAAATCTAGAATATTTAGAAATCAATTAAAGTGCTTAATTTATGATTAATTAAAATAAAAAAAAAAAAAAAAAATATTTCTTTAATACCTTGAAAAAATTAAAAATTCTGGTTTTAAATTTATTATTATAGGATATTTTTGCTAAATGATACCTTGACTAGTTAAATCAAGTTAATTAATATCCAGTATTTCATTAAATATAAATTTATATCAAATTCCTTACAAGAATTATAATTTTTATAAATAAATTAGTTTTATTTTTTAAAAAAATAAATAAATTATTTAGATTTAGAAAAACGATATTATTTTATTTGTATACTTTAAATTCTCCTTCTCCACATTTAATCAGAAACTTTATAATATAAATTAGAAAAATAATTTTATAAAGTATATTCGATTAAAAAAAAAATTTGTGAATGATGATTAATCGGCCATGAGAAGAGGGTGGCATTACTACTCCTATACTACTTCTACTACTACTACTACTACTACTACTACTACTACTAACATTCAATTTTTTTTTTTTTTTTATTATTATTATTATTACTTTTACCTCTGAGCGATTCATTTTTTTTTTATAATCAATTCAATGTTTATTTTATTTATTTATTAATATCTATTTTTATGGATTTAAATTAAAAAAAAAAATTAAAAATTTGATTTCAAGACAAGAAGAAGAAGAAGAAGCAAATGGATATAATAATTTTTCTCAGGGAGATGAGATTTATTTTAGGACGTGAGTTTTTTTTTTAATAATTTCTCTAAATACACTTGTTTATTAATTTATTAATGAAATCTTCAAATTATTATAAGTAATCTATTTTTTTAATATTATTTAATCATAATTATTATTATTATTATTATTATTGTTATTATTTAATCATATAATAACATAACTAGAACATAATTGGAACGATATTGATTTCAATTTGAAACGATTACTTAAATGATACTATCTACTTGTAATAATATAATTAATTATTTTGATCGTAAAAGGGGAATATCACATTGAAATTGTAACCTTCATAATTTGTAACTTCATGGTCAGATTGTAATTTTTAATGAACCTATGTTCTTCAGATAGATTATTAATAAATGTTTTATTTTATAATAAAGGTGAAATTAATTATATGACTTAAATAATGTTTAATATTAATAGATACTTTCAAAGTAGTACTATAATATTACTTTAAAGTAAGTAATATAAATAATATTTAAAAAAAAAAACAAACAAACACAAACAATGGATATAAAGTCGAAACAAATAAGTAAGTAAAAAAAATAATTAAATAAATAAATAAAAATCTATTATTTGTTTCCTTTCAATAACCCTGTCCAAACTGTCGATCAAGGTCCGGGCAAGTAGGGTCTCTCAATTGCGTTGTTGACTAACAGAAAGAGAGGAACCTTGAAGGGACCTTTCATGGTTTACGACTGCAGCCCCCAAACTACAAACTGCACTTCCAGATCCTGTCTTCTCCTTCCTTCCTTCCTTCCTTCCTTCTTTCCTTCATTATACAAAAATAAGGGAGGATACTTATACTCTCTTCTTTTTTTACCGACCGACGATAGTAAGGGAGGTATTGTTTTCACACCAAATTTCACATATGGAGATTTTTACATATCTCCACGAATCATGCATTTTCTAAACAGAAAAAAGTATTTTTAGCATGATGTCTGTCCGTCTGTCCGTCCGTCTGTCCGTCCGTATAGATGTGTACAGCCTGAACGGCTCAACCGATTTTGATGAAATTTGGTATATTTACTTAATGCATCAGTGGGATGAATTGATCAACTTTTGGTGCAATTCCGGAAACCGGAAGTGGTAGTATTAGCGATCGACGATAGGAAGGGAAGGGTTATTTCCGCACCAAATTTCACATGAGGATATTTTTTACATATCACCACGAATCATGCATATTGTATTGGTTTTATCCTCGAAAAAAATCATATTTATTAGTTTTTTCTTGATTTAAAATTATATGACGTCATCCAGCCATGCATGACGTCACAGCCTGGTCTTGCATATATATTATAAATAAAATAAAATTAAAAATGTTTATATTTATTATTTATGTATCCATATCTGTTTTTTATTACATTAATAGATATATGAAAATTATTTGAAATTGTTTCTGTAGCTGGAAATTAATTTATTTCAAACCGTCGGTCGGTTCGGACCTGGCCACAGGTCAACTTATTAAACTTTACCTACATCATCAATGGATATTTAAAAATTTTCTTTTGTTTTTTTTTTTTTCAAATAAAAATAATATCGTATGTATTATATTATAATAAGTAGTACCTGGAACACCAAGCTATCGCCATTTAAAAAATATATTGATATACAATTCTTTAATTATTTATTACAATTATTAAATGTTGCATCATTGCATCAATCTGATTAAAATGAATGGAACTGGGGTCTTCAATAATACAAACAAAAAATTTTAGCTAGCATTATAAGATTAATCCAAGTAATATCGTCTATTTCTATTCGACACAATTTTCAGTTATGAAATGAACAGCCAGTAGAGATTTAATAAACTAAAATATTATAAACATTTTTAGTGGGAATTTTTTTTCTGAATTTAACACCAAGTTGATTTTCAAAATTTTCTATTCTTTATGCATATGATTGATTACATGTGTTAAAATTTAAACAAATTCAAATATTCTAATTTTTAAATTTATATAGAATTTAATATTAATTTTTCGAGACATGGCAAATATCGGTGGCCCTAGTCAGAGCAAGAGAAGCGGCCCAGTCGATGATGTTATATGGATCGGAAAATTGGGCTTTACAACTATATTTTAACTATTACCCTTTAACCAATTTATACAATTTATTTTTATATACTTTAAAAATTTTACAATTTTTTAATTATTTAATATAATTGTTAAATTGTTAATTCTAAAAATGACCCATTTAAATAAATTGTATAAATGTTCGTTTATAAAATCTATATATCTGTGTGTCTGTTTTTCGATTTTTTAATTTTGATTTTGGATTCGATTAGAGCTTAAAATGTGTAAATGTAAAGTCGTCTTGGTTTTTTAAAATTCGTTTGGGAACATGGTCAAATAGGCGGTCAAAGTTGAAAATTCACCATATACTACTAATAAATATCTATTTTTAAATATTTTTTGATCTCTACATTATCTAATTCTCACAATATATTAAGATCATATTAATTGGAATTATTTATTAATTATTATAAATTATTTATGTCAACTTATTTAAAATTTGATTGACATGTTGTGATTCAAAGAATATTTTTATTTATATTTTCAAAACATTCAAAATTATATGAATAAATAATTTTAATTTTGATCTCATAATTGGATTTTCATTTTAAAGTAAGTAAGATGGCAGGAATCACAATATATGAAGGGACACACAGAGATAGATAGATATAACATTTACAATAATAATATATAATTAATTTACTGATTAAATTAAAATATATTAAAAGTAAAAACACAAAAACAAATAAATATTTTATCTAATATATATACTGATTGAATATTTAGTATATAATATTTTAAAATATATATTTACGTTACGGAGTCGATGTATAATTAATTGATAACGTCATTTAATTCTCCTACTATATATCGAATCGAATATAAAGATAAATCTTCTTTTAAACGTTGTGTGAAACAATTTCAAATAATTTAAATGTATATCTATTAATGAAATAAAAAAAAATCAAATATGAATCTATCTATATATATAAAAGGCAATGTCTGTGTGTCTACCCGTCCGATTACGGTGAAACTTTCAGGGATTGTTGTGGGCATCCCAGGGAAGGTTTTAGTGTAGTTAAATACAAAATTAATTTATCCAAAATTAATTTAATTAGTAATATTTTGGTAAAAGTCTATTTATGGTTACCATGGTTACATTGAAAAATTTATACAATAAATAAATAAAAATAATTGGAAATCTTAATTTTAATTAAAATTAATTTGATAAATTTTATTAATATTTTTAATTTTTTTTAAACTGTCAAAAATACCATACCCATAATAACAGTCGTAATAAAAATAAAAATATAAATCACAATGTAAGTAAAATATTGAATCGTTTTATTTATATTGTTTCAATTATTGTTTGAATATTTATTAAATTTATATATAGATTTATTTACATATTTAAATGTATATTTAATAAATTTATTTGTTGATTCTTAATAATAATAATTCCATTTACTTTCTACAAATTTTTTTTTTTTAAAAGTATATTCAGCATTGAAATTGCCATTAAATATGCAGGTAATTAGAACTCCAACATGTAATATTAGCAAATATTCTGGGATGGGAAAAATACTAAGATCATGTCATGTCCTATTAAATATTTTGAATTTTATTAATCAATCTAATATAATGAAAATAAATTAATACTAAGATCATTTCATGTCCTATTAAATATTTTGAATTTTATTTTGAATCATACAATGGTAATGAAATATTGTAGGTAGACTTTTGAGACAAACAATAAAAATCTCTATAAAATAAGAGAATATACTTATTCCGAAAACTGTTAATTAAAATGTAATAACTATTAACAATTAATAAAGTAGAAATAATTTTCGAACAAATAAAAATGTAATAATTATTAACAAAAAAAATAAAAAATAAAAATAAATTATTAACAAAATAAGTTGACCTGTGGCCAGGTCCGAACCGACCGACTGTTTGAAGTAAATTAATTTCCAGCTACAGAAACAATTTCAAATAATTTTAATATATCTATTAATGCAATAAAAAAACAGATATGGACATAACATAAATATTTTTAATTTTATTTTATTTGTAATATATATGTAAGACCAGGCTGTGACAGCATGAATGACTGGGTGACGTCATATAATTTTAAATTAAGAAATATTCGTGGGGAGATATGTAAAAATCTCCACATGTAAAATATGGTGTGAAAACAATACCTCCCTTACTATCGTCGGTCGGTAAAAAATAAAAATAAAAATGTAATAATAAAAAATAAAATTTCAATTATATTAATTTAATAAATGATGATTATTATTATTATTATTATTTTCACTTATTAAACGGTATATTATTATTATTATTATTATTTGTAATAATTCCAATAAAAATAAATAAAAATAAAAACCAAAAAAAAAGTGCAATTAAAACTAAAATTTCAATTATATTCATTTAATCCATTATTATTATTATTATTATTATTATT
Organism: Labia minor; assembly: GCA_963082975.1. Lineage (NCBI taxonomy): Eukaryota > Metazoa > Arthropoda > Insecta > Dermaptera > Spongiphoridae > Labia > Labia minor. Next base: position 3,975,904 of record OY720345.1, on the reverse strand, counting down.
ATTATTAAGTGTTCAGTTATCACATACGTATATATGTATAAAGACACATGCAAAAGCGAAGCTTTGCCGGGTCAGCTATAACATATACAATAATAATATATAATTAATTTACTGATTAAATTAAAATATATTTTTCAAGAAAACAAATACATGTCTTATCTACTTATACTGATTGAAACAAAATGGATGAAAACCTTTTACATACAGACTTTCAACCAAATACTATGTATCACTCGGGGGTACAGGGGGCGGAGCCCCCGTCTAGGTGGGAAGAGCGCCGTAGGCGCTCGGAGCAGCTAGTATAATATAAATATTTTTAATTTCATTTTAAGAATAGATATATATATATATCTCACAGGCGGTGGTTGTGACGTCACATATATATATATATTTAAATTTAGAAAAAAAAAACTAATAAAGATGTATTTTTCCAGAGATATGATCAATAAAACTTAATTTTTATTTATAAATACTATCTCTGGTGTGAATTTCAAAAAAATCGTTAGAGCGGTTTTTGAGAAGCCATTTACAAACATACAAACAAATCATTTTTACTCGTATATAAAGATAAGATAATATTAATAAATATTAAAATTAACTAATAAAAATTTATAAGAATTAACAAAAAATTAAACAACAAAACAGATTATAAAATTTCAAATATTCTAGAGAAACAAAAATTAAAATGTATAATAACTAATTAATAAAATAAATATTAACAAATAATTAAAAATATAAATGAAAAAATTTCAAATATTTTAAAGGAACAGGAATTAAAAAAATTATTTATTTATACTTTTCTATTTGTATTTAATATTATTAGATTATAGTACCGGGACCCCGAGCCTCGGCTCGGTACTTAAGTTAAAAAAAATGATTCATTATTATTGGGTTTGGCTGGTAATATTAATCTAATCAAAAACATACCTGTTAAAAAGGGGGCCAAGTTCCTATGGGCTATTTGTTTGCCTAAAAAAGGGTTCAAATCCATCCCAATGCCAAGTTTAGATGCTCTTCAAAATCATTCATAATCATTTTTATCAACAGCCTGATCCACTGGTAAACATTTGGCATTCCAAAGAATCGCCACCACACCCAGTCCTCCGCCTCCTGCATCCAGGCACGCCACTTTATTCAGGTCAACGGTCCATCTGGCCGAAATTCACTTTACCATACACCCAACTTAAAATATGGTATAGTTGTTAAAATACGTAGGTACATGGTTTAAAATATCTAAAATTATAATACTTAGAAATTTGAACTTGGCAGGTTTTCGTGGTGTACAAAACACTCAGTCCCACACCAAGTCCTCCGCCTCCTGCATCCAGGCACACTACACGCCACTTTATTCAGGTCAACGGTTCATCTGGCCGAAATTCACTTTACCATATACCCAACTTAAAATATGGTATAGTTGTTAAAATACGTAGGTACTTGGTTTAAAATATCTACAATTTTAATACTTAGAATTAGCAGGTTAATTTATATATTTAAATAATAAGTATAATTATACAATTAATCTAGTGTTACGTACAGTACGAAAACCTGCCAAGTTCAAATTTCTAAGTATTATAATTTTAGATATTTTAAACCATGTACCTACGTATTTTAACAACTATACCATATTTTAAGTTGGGTGTATGGTAAAGTGAATTTCGGCCAGATGGACCGTTGACCTGAATAAAGTGGCGTGCCTGGATGCAGGAGGCGGAGGACTGGGTGTGGTGGCGATTCTTTGGAATGCCAAATGTTTACCAGTGGATCAGGCTGTTGATAAAAATGATTATGAATGATTTTGAAGAGCATCTAAACTTGGCATTGGGATGGATTTGAACCCTTTTTTAGGCAAACAAATAGCCCATAGGAACTTGGCCCCCTTTTTAACAGGTATGTTTTTGATTAGATTTCAATACTTTTTTTTAAGAAAGCTTCCTATTTTTTCCTTTTTGTGCCGCACCCGCGTCCATTCTTAGCCTTTGAAGTAATTTTGTGTTTAAAAAAATTGCAAATTTTTTTAAATTAAAATTATATTTGTTTATATATTAAAAAAAATAATTTTATTTGTTCTTTTATTTTATACTTCTGAATTTCCAACTTGTATTGAATAATAAATAATTAGAACTATTAATTAATTCATTGAAAATTATATAGAAACTGTTAAGTTATAACAATAAAAATAAACAAACTAATTAATTTAAATTATAAAGTAAAATGGTTTAACACTATTATATATATTTATAATTTACACCTAACGCTACTTGTATAGGTAAAATGTCACTTCCGGTAGTCAGATCATGATGAAATTTGGTATCTGAATTTTTTTCATATTTTTAAATCTATATACAAAATATGAAGCAAATATCTCGAAGCAAACTGGTACTTTACTTGAAAGGTAAACACAACCAGTGTAGGTAAAGTACCACTTCCGGTTAACCGATTTTATCGAAATTTTAAAAGAAATCTACAAACTGTGAATAATATCGGTGTGCCAAATTTCGAAGTCCTAGCTTGATTAGTTTCTGACAAAACCAATGAATTCGTTTGAATTCGTTAAAATCGCATTGATATTCGATTATAACAACTCAAGCTTGACCGATTTCTTAAATTTCATAATTTTTTGTTAACCTACTTATAACACACGACCTGTATGCCAAATTTCATAGCTCTAGGACAATTGGAAATACCCTAAGAATTTTGTTGACCAATCAGTGAATCAGTTCCAAAATAAGCTATTTTCACAGGGTCATATTTCAGGATCTACTGAAGCTATAACTATGAAATTTGGCATACTGCTTTAGTTCTAGTATATGTCTACGTAGATAAAATTTTATCTCTGTACTTGCAATAGGCACTGAGATTCAGGGGGGTCAAAAGTGACTCCAAACCATTCGTGTAAATATACTTACGGCATGCGCGCGGCTTGCTGGAACTTGGCCGGCGCACTGCCGTGCGCATAGATACCTGGGATACCGAGCTCGCTCTACCCTTTAAAAAATATTGATATACAATTCTTTAATTATTTATTACAATTATTAAATGTATTAAATAATATTTTATTGAAAAAATATTAAAAATTATAAAACTATATAAAACTTAATTAATAAAAGAACAATGAATAAATAAATCACTAAAATAGATAAAAAACAAAATGAACGCGGCGAGTTTCGATCCTTCGAACTCGGGGAGTAAAAACAATTGTTCTTACCGCTGGTCTATGATATATTTTGATAATTAGAAAGATATTTTTACCATCTTTCAAAGACATTTATTTGTTTTGTTGTTTTTTTTTGAGAGAGATTAATAAATATATATATATTTTATTAAAAATAAATATTTTTAATTTTATTTCGAAATTAAATAATAAATTTTAAAATATTTTAAATATAAAAAAAATATTAATACAAAATTAAAAAAAGGCGGGAGTAAAATTTCAAAATGGATGCCATTTACGTCACCCATATATAATTTTCAATTAAGAAATTAATAATGAAGCTGTAAGTTTCAAGAGATGTGATCAATAAAACTCAATTTTTCTTTATAAATACTATATCTAGTGTGAATTTGAAAAAAATCGTTAGAGCGGTTTTTGAGAACCAATGGTTATAGATAAATATATAGATATATAGATACAATTTTAGCTAGCATAATAAGATAAGATTTATTCAATAATTTATTTTGAATAAAATTTTCTTTAATTATCATTTTAAATGAATATTAATTAAAGAAAAATTGTTTTTAAAATATCATAAATAATTAGTATAATAAGAAATATAATTTGTCTTACAATGTTTTCAAGAAAAATAAAATAAATTTTAAATTTTTTTTTGGTGAGAGATTAATAAATATATTTCGTAATTTGATTCTAAAATATTATAAAAATAAAAAATATTAATACAATATAAATTAAAAAAGAATGGCAAGAGGCAAATATGGATGATGTAGTTAGTGACGTAATATAAATTTAAATTAATTAAAAAAAAAAAAAAAAAAAAAAAACTAATGAAGCCGAAACATACCAATCCAGATAAATTTATCTTTATAAATATTATCTACAGTGTGAATTTCCAAAAAATTCTTAGAACGGTTTATTATCCCAAATCTCAAAAATATACAAAGGTATATATATATATACATACAATTTTTGCTAGTATAAGATAAGAGATAAGATTCAAATAATAAAGATTATATAAATTTACTTATATAGTTTAATTATTTCGAAACTATTGTTAGATAAAAGAGATAAGGGATGTTTTTTAATTATTTTATTATTCTCAATGATTTTCGAGATTAAATTTAATAATAATAATAATAAAAATAAAACAAAAACATTTCGCTCCAATGAGTTTAGATTCATTCATACACAAAACAGAAACAAAATAAATTTGACATATTTCATATTAAAATATATAACAAATATATTATTATATATTTATATATTAAATAAACAATTTATTATACATACAATTCATTTTTAAAGGATGTGTGTACCGAACCAATTTCATATAATTAAAATTTATTATATTATTTCAAAACTCGTATTTCAAGTAAATAAATGATGAATCTCTACTATCTGTTTCATGTTAATATTATTAAAATATATTATTATAAAGATTTACTGATGGTTTAAGTTACTTTTATTGTACAAAATGGGGAGATAGAAATAAATAAGTTGACCTGTGGCCAGGCGCAGAACCGACCGACGGTTTGAAATAAATTAATTTCCAGCTACAGAAACAATTTCAAATAATTTAAATGTTTCTATTAATGCAATAAAAAACATGAACATATGAATATAACATAAATATTTTTATAATAATTTTATTTTATTTGTAATATTTATGTAACACCAGGCTGTGACGTCATATAATATTAAATTAAGAAAAAACTAATGAAGATGATTTTCCCGAGGGTAAAACCAATATAAAGTGCATGATTTGTGGAGATATGTAAAAAAATCTCCACATGTGAAATTTGGTGTGAAAATAACCCTTCCCTTCCTATCGTCGATCGCTAATACTACCATTTCTGGTTTCCGTATTTGCACCAAAAGTTGATCAATTCATCCTACTGATGCATTAAGTAAATACACCAAATTTCATCAAAATCCGTTAGGCTGTTCAAGCTGTACACATCATTTATACGGACAGACAGACATGATGCTTAAAATACTTTTTTCTATTAAGAAAATGCATGATTCGTGGAGATATGTAAAAGTGTCCACATGTGAAATTTGGTATAAAAACAATACCTCCCTTACTTGAAAGTGTTGGCTTTGGTGTGAAAGAAATGCAAGTAGAAGGAATTTTAGAATATATATATAAAATGAACAGAATTAATTAAATTATTTATTAATAATTACAATTACTTGTCCACCATATATAATATATATAATATATCAAATCAAAGTGCTATGGATATGGTTAATGTATTTAATTAAATATTATGTTCAGATTCTATGAAATTAATTGAATAATTAATATTATTATATACATGTATAATACTATGAATCAAAGTGAATAATTCAATGTAACACATTTTAATCACGATAATATTAATTTTTGAAGTTAATAAACACACAAGAAATGATAATAAATAACGAGTATAATAAGTAAGAACATGACTAGAATATTTTAATAAAAGAGTAATTGAAAATTATTATTTGATATAAATTCTGACAAAATATATATTGCATTTTTTTTTTAAATCATATCTTATTATACCTAGAAATATTTAAGAATTCAAATTCAAATAATAACAAAATTTATCATAATATATTGATGAATTAAATTATTATTTGATTAGATTTCTTACTTATTCCTACATTTTTATTACTATTACACATACATTACGTGTATTTACCTGATATTCTATTAATTCAATTAGTATGTATTATTATAAAAAGTATTTATTGAGCAATTAATTATAAAATATATATTATATATAATCAAGCCAATAAACACTTTTTTTTCATTAGGCAAATAATGGATCTTTCTTTACCTTGGCTCTTCCGCTTAAGAAACAAAAATGCTTTTCAATTTTTAATTAATAAAATTAAATGATCAAAAAGATGAAACATTTTTATTTTTATTTTTATTTTTATATTCAATTCATTTTTAATTTAAATTATTTCAAAATTTAAAGAAAACATTTTCAAAATTAACTTTAAATATTATACATTTTTTTACCGACCGACGATAGTAAGGGAGGTATTGTTTTCACACCACATAAATATTTTTAATTTTATTTTATTTATAATATATAGCTGAAGTAGCCGGCGTTACCCGAGGCTGTGACGTCATGAAGGCTGGGTGACGTCATATAATTTTAAATTAAGAAAAACATAATGAAGATAATTTTTCCCGAGGATAAAACCAATACATTCGTAGTGATATGTAAAAAAATCTCCTTATGTGAAATTTGGTGCGAAAATAACCCTTCCCTTCTTATCGTCGATCGCTAATACTACCACTTCCGGTTTTCGGATTTGCACCAAAAGTTGATCAATTCATCCCACTGATGCATTAAGTAAATATACCAAATTTCATCAAAATCCGTTAAGCCGTTCAGGCTGTACACATCTATACGGACGGACAGACATCATGCTAAAAATACTTTTTTCTGTTAAGAATTTATCTGCAAACCAATGCAATTTTCTATATATTTCATTTATTTTTTATATTTTTTACCGACCGACGATAGGAAGGGAAGGTATTGTTTTCACATTAAATTTCACATACGGAGATTTTTACATATCAACACGAATCATGCATTTTGCATCATGCACAGAAAAAAGTATTGTTTAGCATGATGTCTGTCCGTCTGTCCGTACATCCGTCCGTCTGTGTGTCCATATAGATGTGTATAGTTTGAATGACTGAACGAATTTGGATAAAATTTGCTATAATTACTTAATGCATCAGTAACATGAATTTATCAACTTTTGGTGTATATCTGGAAACCACAAGTGGTAGTTTACAAAGTATTAATTTTATATTCATTGTCGGAAAATATTTTACTTAAAATATAGTAGTAATTAATTATTGAGTAATTAAACTAAAAAAATAAAGATAATATTTTTTAGTCATTTTAATTCAAGTTTTAATAATATTTTTTTTTTTTTTTTTTTTGATACTTTATTTATATGTAAGGTTGTTTGGAAATTAATTTATTTCAAATCGTCGGTCTGTTCTGTGGCCGGCCACAGCTTATATTCAACGAAATTTTTAAAAATTCGTTAATAAAATCTATACGGCTGTGTGTCTGTCGCCAAAAATTTTCGATTATTTAAATTTTGATTTTGGATTCGAGTTGGTTTTTGATTATTCGATTGGGAACGGCGTTCAAAGTTGATAATTTCCCATATATTATAACTTTGACCGCCGATTGGACCATGTTCCCAACCGAATTTTCAAAAACCAAGACCACATTATAATTACACTTTTTTAAGCTCTACTCGAATCCAAAATCAAAATTTAAAAATTGGAAAATTTTTTGGCGACAGACATACAGACATTAAAATTTATATTTATATGTTGTAATTATAAATCTTGAAAACATTTTAATCAGAAACATTGTTTTTTATTTTGATTAAAATTACATTTTCATTCTGTAAATTAAATAATTTTATTTCATTTAAATAAAATTATCTGTTTTTAAATATTTTTTGCTCTCTCTACATTATTTATCTAATTCTCACAATTAAGATCATAGAATTAGTTGGAATTATTTATTCAATTTTGTGATAAATATGAATAAAAGTTCGTTGATAGGAATGCTTCCTAGCATTCCCAGATTTTTTTATACATATTTTTTAACATTAGCATCTAAAAGCACCATCAGTAGTTGACACCCTTAAAATTAAGTAATATGGACATTCAATTAATACTATTTAATATTGATGTCTCATGACTAAAAAACAAAAATAAAAATAAAAATTAGTTTTTTGTCTCCTTAAGCATTCGAAGAACAAAATATAAAAATATTCATTTGTTTGATTCTATAAAAAGTAAATGTTGTGCCGTTTACTAATGCGATGACTTAAAACTTTTATATTTACACATCTTAATTAATTTCATCTTTAAGTTCAAGTTTTATTATCCGTTATTAAATGTACAAAAGTGTCAATTACTGGTACACTGTCAACTTCTTGTACATTTACCCTATTTCAGTATATCTTGCATATTCATTATAGATACAAGCACAACTAAATTGATATGTTCTCTTTTTATTAGAATTAATATATAAAGACATAAATAAATTATTACCTTACCAATTAAATTAATAGTATTTAAATATAACTCTTTTTTTTTTTCTTCTTTTTTTATCTATTTTCAATCTCAAGAGTGAATGAAACTAATTGAAAAGCGGCTGTAAATACTAATGAACAACATTATCAATGAATGTCTCAAGATAACGAATCTTAAATGGTTTTAACAACACTAAAACAGATTCATGTACTATAATTTTAATTTAATTAAACTTAAACCTAAGTAGAGAATAATAAAAAAATATAAAAAAAAACTTTTTAAAAACACGCTTTTATTTAAATGCACTAAAAAGGAGAAAATAATTTCTCCACACACATCACAATTTTCTTACAATTAATCATATCTAAAAAATGAAAGCGTGGGCGCCAAACTTGCAGGGAAAGAAAAAGAATTCGATGGACATTTCATTGTATATGCACAAACCTTTATGTTTTTTTCCTTTTCTACTATACTTGATAACTATGTCTATTTGAAGTAAAATTTATGTTTTTTCATGCATGTTTGGCGCCCACGCTTTCGTTTTTTAGATATGATTGATTGTAAGGAAATTGTGGTGTGTGTGGGGAAATTATTTTTTCCGTTTTAATGCATTTAAATAAAAGCGTATTTTTAAAAAGCTTTTTTTAAAATTTTTTTTATTTCTTAATTTTTAGTCTTGACAGAAATTTTGCCCAATATAGTGTAAATTTTGAAAGAATCTAATTCAGGTCGATTCTTCACCTCAAAATGCTATGAGTATATCAAATCGGTGGTATAAGGGGCTGATTATTATTAATATTATTATTATTATTAGATTATTGGTTTATATATACATATATATCTTTTTAAAAACAATATCGTCATTATATTCAATTAAATTAAAAAATAACGTATCTTATTTTTACAAAATAATTAAACATTTTTGCTAATTTTTATTATTTAAACATGATTTTAATTTTCATAAATGTCATAATAAAAGTTATTTGATTGATATTTTAAATATTTCAAAAGAATCGATATAGTCCAATTAAATTATCTCTTCAAAATAAATCTAAAAATTGTTTGTTTGTTCTTTTTTCAATTTTTTTGTTAAATTCTGTAAATGCTGGTACAAATGTAAATATCCTTGAAGGAAAAGTACATTTATTTGTATAGTCTTTTCTTTTTGTATGAAACTCTCTTTAATTTCGTAATATTTTTAATCTTTCATCATTTGAAAATCGATTGACATCATATATACATATTTACACCTACTATATATATACGTATTTGTAAAATGTTCAAAATTAATAATTTGAACAAAATATTTTAGCTTCCGTCTTTTTTTTTTTATAAATTTTACATTTGCTTTTTTTTCTTCTGCAATCTTCCTCCTCTATCCAGTTTCATTTTTTGAAGGCAAAATATAAAATAGAAAATTTAATTTTATTCAATAATTATTATTAACAAATTTTATTTTATTAAAAAAAAAATAAATAAAATAAAAAATAAATAACGAAAATAAATTATGCAATTTAAGTTTCTGTTGCATTAAATCGGAAATCCGTTCAAAACAATGAGTTGAGTGAGTGAGAAGGAGTTTTAATTGTAAATGATGGTGTTGAATGCTAAAAAGAAAGACAAGTAGTTATTACCTATTACCTAGAAGTATTTCCTATTGAAAAAATGCAAACAAACAGATGACTAATTTCTGATGATTATTATTATTATCTAGTCTAGTCTAAAGATAAAATAAAGACTGTTGTAAAATTAAAATTTTTCAAGAAATAAATCAAAAATAAAAAAAAAAATCAAAAAAAAAAAATATATATATATAAACTTTTCATATTTATACGAGTATTAAGTAGGGTTGACAACTCTATAAATTACCAAAAAAGGACACCCTTGAAAATTTAGGTACACTTAGGGCAGACGAGAGTATTTAAATAAGTTAACCTGTGGCCAGGCACAGAACCGACCGACGGTTTGAAATAAATTAATTTCCACCTACAGAAACAATTTCAAATAATTTAAATGTATCTATTAATGGAATAAAAAACAGATATGCATATAACATAAATATTTTTAATTTTATTTTATTTATAATATATAAGGAGGCGCTGGCTGTGACGTCACGAAGAGCTGGGTGACGTCATATAATTTTAAATTAAGATAAAACTACTTTTCCCGAGGATAAAAACAATACAAAGTGCATGATTCGTGTAGATTTGTCAAAAATCTCCTCATGTGTGAAATTTGGTGTGAAAATAACCCTGTCCTTTCTAACGTCGATCGGTAAAAAGGACTGTCCTTATCAAAAAAAGCCAGTTGGCAACCCTATTATTAGGTATAATTAGTATAAGAAAGTATCAAAGAAAATAAAAAATAAAATTGAATGAATGATGATTTAGCATCATTTATTTTTATACACTAATCTTTATAAATTATTTTTGAATTAAGTATATTGTAGAAATCTTCAAAAATTTTATTAAAGTTCACAATTTTAAATTGACCATTTCCTTATAAAAATAAAATACAACTAAATCTAAAATAATTAATAAAAAAAAAATTAAACATTGATGAGTCAATCATTGAAAATGACTGGCTTGTCATTTCATTTCATTCTCTTTTCTAAATGATACGGAAAATTAAATAAAAATCATTATAAATAATATACTATAAAAAATTTATTTTTAAATTAAATATTTTATATACATCTACGAGGGTGGGGTGAAAAGTTTCCGGCCTGACCAAGAAAAACGATGTTTTTAAAAATTTTTTTTTTTTTTTTGCTTTATTTTTCAACATTCAAGATAGTTGAAACCTGTACGATGTCAGCTGAACGTGTGCGAAATATTTTGCACAGGCCTTTGAATATGGAAATCTGTGTGCAACGTGGGTGCCGCGTTTTTGCTAACGTTAAACCAAAAACTGCTTCGAAAAACCATTTCTACTGACAATTTGGCGCTCTAGGCGTAATCCAAACGAATTTTTGCGTCGAATCATAACTGTTGATGAGACTTAAATTAAATTAAATTAAATTAAATTAAATTAATATTTGAATCAGTTTTATTGAATTTCAATAATTTTTTTATTTTCTTAAGTTTGATTGTATTAATGTACCAATCAATCACTTCCTGATAATCTTTTTATTGATATTTTACAAGGAATGAAATTAGAAGAGATAGAAAAGTTGAATATAGGTTGGTTATTAAATAAAAAAGAAAAACAATACCTTAGTAGCATATAATTAAAGGATTGGATACAATTTAAACTTGAAATAAAAAATAAATAAATAAATAAAGATAAAATCAATTATCTATGATTTGCTCACGATTCTTTCTATTAACCACACCTAACTAAGATGTCGAATGAAATAGAGCGAGGACCACGTTCACCACACGATCCATTATCATTGGGGGTCGACGATAGAAGGATCCCCAAGAAGAAACAATGAGAGATTTGGAAACGGGAAGGACAATTCGCCTGGATTGACTCACCAGCTCATTTGTTAAGCTGAGATTTCTCCAAACTGATAAGCTTTGTCTTCATTTTCTTTACTTCCGATTTGAGTCATAAAATACAAACCAGTCAAGGATGGGTTGTTGTGACCTTGACCGGCTATCACCAACACCTGCAGGTGCTACTTACCTGTTCATTTCAACTCAACTACTCGATTCTACTACTTTACAAACACCTTCAGACATGATGGCTCCAGAAACTCAAATAATTCTTTCGGAATTTATTCCAAAAACGAGAAAATATCATATTTTTTTAAAAAAACATTTTTACTTACTTTTTAAATTTTATATTAAGATTTTTTTTTATCTCTAAATGAGAGAAATTAAATTCAAAAATATTGATTCTGGTCTCATTAAATATTAAATATAAAATAACATAGCAGTGGAGGAGGGGGTTGATTTTTGTATAAGGATGCTTTTTTTTGTTTTTACAAAGAACTATACTTATGACTTATGACCTTCACATTTCTCTTTTATTGAATATTCCATATTAATGTATTTTTATTTTATTTTATTTTATTTAACGATATTATTATGATTTTTTTTTTCAATTCTTGGGTCTACTCTTCTGTAGACCAGCCTATTTCGATAAAACACAAAGTAAGCAAAGTTTGTAAATCACTGAGAGAATTTGTATTTTTTTTTATTTATTTTTAAATCTTCTATTTGTTCTATTTTAAATTATTATTTTTTGTCACTGCTAGGTAGGGTGACCAAACGTCCCGTTTTTTCGGGATTGTCCAGTTTTTAGATGTTCTGTCCCGGCGTTCCGAAAAATGTCTTCGGGACAGCCTATTGTCCCGTTTTTTTTTTTAAATATTTAGGACATTTCGTACTTTATTTTCAAATTTTTTTTTCAATTGGGTTCTAAAAAAAAAAGGTAAACCGTTTGTTCCGGTTTGGTGTTTTCGAAATATGGTCACCCTACTGATAGGATATCATATGAAGTATTTCATAAATAAAGAGCAAAATTTTATTGATTGTGTTATCCGAAAGAGGAAATGAACTTTTGAATGATGAATGAACCGAAATGGTACACATTAATACAAATTAAAGATTTACCATTTAAACTAAAATAAAATAAAAATATACAAATCAATTTTTCTCACTGTTGCTTGATTATAATAAATAAATCTACGAGTTGTGTAAAAGAAAAAATATTCACTTATAATTTATATTTTTAATAAATAAATAAAAATAAGATTGTCACTAATTGTAAGTGCTTCAAGGTTTTGGTCATGACCGTGAATTGTTGCAAAAGGATGCTGCAACAAGAACACCAGTGAGAAAATTGTTTTATATAACCAACATTACCAATCCAAGAATCAGTAAAATAGATCATACATTGAATATTTTTTTTTGTTTTTTTTGTTTTTTTTTTTTTTTTGCTTAATACACGTGTCTTGTATTTTTTGCCCTTTCAATTAATCTATAAAAATATTTAAATCAATAATATATAATGGCATTTAATCTATTAATTCAACCGTTTCAAGGTTAGAATTGGTTTAAAAGAGAAAAAAAAGCTGGAGTGTCTCCACTCGACTATCTCGCAAATTTGAATTGGATTAATTAATACATATATTATATTTAAATTAAATTTAATTAATTATAAATTATAAATTAAAATTAATTAATAATATTTATTAAACCAGCGTCTTTGGCTCTTTGTTGATGGAACCACGTCACGTGTTGGAGCATGAGATTTGAGATTTGTGTTAAAAAATTAATTCTGATACTTTCAGCTATTCAATCAAGCTAAAATTCTATATATAGCAGTTTTATACAATTTTTAATCATGTGAAAAATTATCAAACCTATATCTTTATTTTTACGGTAAGTTTAGAGGAAAAAAATCAAAACGTTATAGGTAATCACCCTCTTCCGGTTGAGCTACATTTCTCAAAAGTTGATAGAAAACTACGAATTTTGAATGATTACCTTATACTAAATTTCATGATTCTAGCTCAAACCGTTTTTGCATAATCTTGTCTACATACATACACACAAAGAGAAACATTTTTCTCAACCTTAGTGAAAATGATTCAGGAACCATCAAAACATATAAAAACATCAAAATCTCAACATCGAAAATTTTCGTGATCGCAATACTATCTCTGGCAAGATAGTAAAAATTATAAGAACTACATATATAAATTTTTAAACACTTGATATATAGTAGAAAATTAAGGTAGGTAATATTTATACAATATTTTCGAAAATATGTAATTAAAATATAAAAATAAAATATCAATTTATTTAAAGTAAAAAAAAAAAATGTAAAAATAAATTATTATTTAAGAGAAAAAAAAAATCGAAATTTATAAATAAAATTAAATAATTGGAACTCAGGGAATACGTATACTCGCGCGTAGATTTTATTTTAAATAACTTAGGTTCATTTACATTTTTTATTAGAAAGGTATTTATTTATTCTTGGTTATTTATTAAAGTATTATTGAACTTCTCGCCTCGGTAAGTGTAGACCAGCATGCAAATCCGGCTTGGATTACCAATTGAGATCCTGTTAGAAAATTTTATGTCATATTTTATTTAAATGCGCAATAAATCCTTCTATAATGTTAAACCAATTATGAATATAAAAAGATTATTATTTTAATTTTTTTTTTTATTATTTACAGATTATTATTACTTTTTACTATCTCGCCAAAAGGAATCTTCAAAACGTATAAAAACATCAAAATCTCGTCATCGTGGCGAAATAGTAAAAAGAATTTAAATTGATTGTAATATTTTTCATTATTTTTAAATTTTAATTCTTTTCTATAATAATTTATTTATTATATAGATTAATAGTTTAAAAAAATATTTTCCTTAAGAAGAAAACACAAAATTCACGGAAAAAAAGATTGTTTTTTTGATTTTATTAAAAGAAAGAAGACAAGTATAAAAGTAGAGAGAAAAACTGGATTTCCCCCGCAATGTTTTAGTTTTTATTTCAAAGAATCTGGGAAAGTCCAAATCATCTCTATTATATTAATGACCCTTACTAAAATAAATAATTATATTAGAAATATAAGCAATTTTCTGATTTCATCTCTATTAGGATAACCTACCTAATTTGGGTTTATTAATTATTCTGGGATCGCAAATTCGATCGGTTTCGGTGGAGTTTTTATAATATAATTATTAATAATAGTAGATATTAACTATGAAAACAGTTAGGTGATTAGTCATACTTTAATATGATGTTCATTAATTGTAAGAATGTTTTTATTTTTGTTTTTTTCTCCACTTTAGGAGGAAGAGTCCAGATAAGGTCTCAGCAAGTACAAAATATGTATAATTTCAGACCAGCCTTCTCACCTTGAAAGGGGGCTCTAAACTTTTTTAACTCATTTGGTCTTGCCAAAACCATACAAAATATAAATTAATTCAAATATTTATTTATTTAATTTAAATATAATTTAATTTAAACTTGTACGCCCGATAATAGAAATATTATAAATTGTCTCTACTCCCAGTTTAAATCATTTATCTCCATCTAAGTTGCATGAGATAATAATCAAATTTTCAAAATTTTCTATTATATTTCTATATGAATTCCATATATTTACTTATTATATTGTATTAAAATTTAAATAAATTCATTTATTAACAATTTAAGTATTATTACCGACCGACGATAGTAAGGGAGGTACATATTGTTTTCACACCAAATTTCACATGTGGAGATTTTTACATATCTCCACAAATCATGCATTTTCTTAACAGAAAAAAGTATTTTTAGCATGATGTCTGTCCGTCCGTATAGATGTGTACAGCCTGAACGGCTCAACCGATTTTGATGAATGAATGATTTACTTAATGCATCAATGGGATGAATTGATCAACTTTTGGTGCAAATCCGGAAACCGGAAGTGGTAGTATTAGCGATCGACGATAGGAAGGGAAGGGTTATTTTCACACCAAATTTCACATGAGATTTTTTTATATATCACCACAAATCATGCATCATGTATTGGTTTTATCCTCGGGAAAATCATATTTATTAGTTTTTTCTTGATTTAAAATTATATGACGTCATCCAGTCATTCACGTCGTCACAGCCTGGTCTTGCATATATATTATAAATAAAATAAAATTAAAAATGTTTATATTTATTATTTATGTATGCCTATCTGTTTTTTATTACATTAATAGATATATTAAAATTATTTGAAATTGTTTCTGTAGCTGCTAATTAATTTACTTCAAACCGTCGGTCGGTTCGGACCTGGCCACAGGTCAACTTATTTTTTATTAATATTACATCACAAAAGAGAATTTATTAATTAATTGAGTAATTAAATTAAAGACAAAAAAAATAATATAATTTAGTGATTTTTAATTGTCCTTTTAAAAATATTTTAAACTTTAAAAAACATTAAAAAAAAAATATAATTTATGTTTTTTATTTATTAAACGTAAATAAAATTGAACCCCTTCACTTTTAAATTACAAAAGAAGAAATATTCAAATAAAAAATAATAATTTAAGTATTATGTTAAATATATAATCTAAATATTTTATTAAATTAACTAGCTGCTCAGAGCGCCCCCCCCCCCCCGAAGTCTATCTTTTTTTTAGCCTTTCTTCTTTTTCTTCTTCTGTCTCAGTAGAGCGACCTGCTGCATGTAAGACCCTATTTTTAAAAAGCCTATTTTCTCTTTCAGACTGAGACTCAATTAATCGTTTTTTTAAATTAAGGTTCCCTATCTTTGTTTTGTAATTCTAACAAATCAGATGACTTAATTTTAAACGTTCTTTCCTTTGCCTGCTATTTTTTAAATACTTACTTAAATTTGATTTTTTCGGTGGCATTCTGGAAAAAAAATTTCTAACTAAAATGTAGAGTCAAAATTGAAATTTGTTGTTATCGGTTGCCATGGTAGCGTATGAGAAAAAGAAAAGGGCTGTTTTTAGGGTTTCCTCGGCAATTATTCGTTTTTTTCTCGCCGTAAAAACCAATGTTGGACTTCAACGAACATTTAAAAAAAAGAATTGGCGAAATTGCTCCAGGCGTTATTGAGTTATGCGTTCAGGTAATTTTGAGTCTATTACGTTATAATTTTCTGAATAAACATACATTCTGAGCAATGTACAGACAAAAACCTTTTATATATATATATATATATATATATATGTATATTGACTATCACACAAATTTAAAAGCAAATATGTATATATTATATAAATGATCTTTTTTTTATTTTTTTTTAAAAAAAAAAACCTGATCTCTTGAAAATCTATTAGATCATTTAAATATATCTATAGAATTCATTTGTGTTTCTTGAATTTTTATAACCTCAGGCGTGAATATATTTATATATACACATGTATTATCTTGAGACTAGAAACATTTATTTTTCTAGATTATAAAAATAATCTACGATCTCTACGATTTTTTATTTTATTAAAATTACGACAATATGCAGATGAAATATTAGGAGAATATCAATGCGGTTTCAGGCCAAATCGATCAACATTAGATCAGATATTCTCATTGAGGCAGATATTAGAAAAAAAAAACGCGTGTGTGTAGACAAGATTACGACAAAACGGTTTGAGCGAGAATAATAAAATTTGGTACACGGGCATTACTCAAAATTCGTAGTTTTCTATCAACTTTTGAGAAATGTAATTCTAGCAACTTCCATACAAAGAATGATTATAATATTTAAATTTGTAATTTAATTTCTAATATTCAAATATCATTTCAATTATTTAATTTTTTCTAAAAGTTCAATTTATTAATTATATAAAAATTAAAATATGATTTTTTATTGGAGTTTATCAATTTTTGTCTTTTTAAAATTGGGTAGTTCTTTTAAATTTGTTTTAAATCCAAATGATTATATTCTATTATAATTGATTAGTACCTGGAACACTGAGCTATCGCTCGACCCTTTAACAAATTTATACAATTTATTATTATAAACTTTAAAAATTTTACAATTTTTTAATTATTTATTACAATAGTTAAATGGGTTTTCTAAAAATGACACTTCAAAAATTGTTTCCTAAAATGGTACAAATTAATTAAAATAATTTGATTTTCATTTAAAGATGAAAAATATATTCAAATTTACTTAATAAAATATTTAATCCTATATTATATATATTATTATATGTTGTTATAATTACATGGAATCAATTTTATATTTTTCAAAGAAGGATTAGCTTATAGACTGTTTCGACCAAGGATTACTACCATTACTACTGATAATAATATAAATTGTGAAATTATATTGACACTTGTTGACACTTGTCTATATTTTAATTAAGAAAGGAGGTTATATCTTTTTCTTTTTATTTATAATAATCAAATATCATTTATATATTATTTATAATTTAATCTAAAAAACATTTTAATTAATCTAATATAATTTATTTAATATTATTAGACCAAATTTATTTAACAATTTATTTGAAATTCCTTCCTTTATATGTTGCTAACTTCATGAATATATATATATATATATATATATTTGTATGGGGGAATAATATTTCCTTATTTGATTCTAAAATATATATATATATATATGTACTATTAAAATAAATATTTTTAATTTTATTTCGAAATTAAATAAAATATTTTAAATATAAAAAATATAAATACAATATTAATTATAAAAAGAATAGCAAGAGGGAAATTTCAATATGGATGACGTAATTGCTCAAGTTATATAAATTTATTATTTTAAATTAAGAAAATACTAATAAAGTTGATTTTTCTTGAGGCTGAAACCAATACAGATCGATTCATGATTTTTTTTTGTGATCAATAAAAAAGTAAGAAAATTTAAAGTGTAATAAAAAATGAATAATTAATTCATAACTAAATTAAATAATAAATAAATAATAGCATATTAATTATAAATTCATATTTTTTATTTTTTATTTTTATCTAATTAACATTGAATACTTATTACTTCTGTGTCTGTGTGTATAGTGAAAAACAATATACATATATATTACATTTTCCATGGATTTTATAATAAATTTTCTTTAAGTCGCCTATTAATAGCCATCTTCCCCTATATAATTATTTTGTTGTTTTTTTTTCTATCTATCCATTAGTCAATTTCCTTCAATGATTTCCTCTCTATAAAGGATAATAATACTATAATAATAATAATAATAAAAAAGAGTAGTTATATATTTTAATGAGCATCACTTTTTACTAATTGAGTATTGAGTTCTCGTTGGACTTGGCTCAGATTAATGTGTGAATTCAAGGTTGAACCGATGAATTGGATGTCTCGTTGAAAAGTGAACCATTTTTCCTAGGCATGTCAAGATTTCCATGACGATTAATATCAATCGCCTAGGCGAGGAGCCAAAGCCATACACTTATATAATCTATTTTCTTAACGTAAAGTATTAATCCAAACATGCCTGAGGTTTTATTTCCTGTATTCAAGAAAGTGAGGTGAGTAGAGGTGGCAGCAGAGATGTAGACACGATGGGTGTGTCTTATTAGACCTTGTATTAATCATGGGCACATGGGTTACAGGTTACAGGGTGAGAGGTAAACAGGCCATTAGCATTGGGGGATGGAGAGAAGGGCTCTCCTGTCCATCCTATCCTATCACTTTTTTTTTTTTTTTTTTTTTTTTTTACAATTGTAAAAATATTAATGATACTTTAAATAACAAAATATTATTGGAATTTTATTGGAATTTGAATTTTTCAAACGTGTTTCTTCTACATACATGACAACTTCATACATTAGATTAGATATAGATTCTAAATAATTAATTTCTAACAAATTTATCTATAATATTTTATTTAACGATAATCTTAATAAAACATGACTAAAATACACAATACATATATTATTATTATTATTATTATTTAAATATTATTAAATATTAGATACTCTCAAAATACAAATATACTTATCAATTATAAAGATTCATTAAAAAATATTTATTAAAATATAAAGATAAAGATAAAATGACAATAAATGTTATTTGTTCAACTAAAAAAATAAAAAAATAAAAACGAAATAATCAAGATTTCAAAATAATAATAATAATAATAATAATAATAATAAACATTTTCAAATGGTTAATCTGCTTCAGAGTACAGACAGCTACGTCATTTTACATTTTACTTGAAGTAAAAATGGAAAGCGAATTTTTCATAATTATTAAAGATAAAATAGTTTGTTTTTTTTATTAAATATTACTTATAACTATCAGTTATAACTATTCTTATTCTTTTCTATCCTATCGTATCCTATAGTAGTAAAGTATATTATTTTATTATTTTAGTTCTCAAGTAAGAATTCCTAAATACTATTTAAACTACTATTACTATTATTATTATTATTATTATTATTATTTATATGATAATAATAATAATTATTAATGGATGATTTATTATTTTCTCAATATATAAGAAAATATTTTTATTTTTATAAATTTAAAAAAAACAAAACAAAAAAAATATTTTTTTAAATATGTCTATTCAATATTTTTTCAGAATTTTCTTATATTCAAGAAATGATTTATTATAAAGAATTTTATATAAATATGGTTTTAAATCAAATAATTATTTCCTCTTTATACTTTTTATCTCTATATATTCTCTCTCTCTCTCTCCCATTGATTACGTTATTTCTTTAAAAAAACAAAAGAAAAAAATACTTGTCAATAAAATTAACAAAATATTTATTTTTAGGTGTTGAGCCATTTCCTATTTCTTTAAATTTTTTCTACGTAATAAAATATTTGTTTCTATTGGGATGATGCAACATTCATGTGGGTTATATGACTTGAGTATTGCTTCTTTCTAATAACTCACAAATATCAAAAATATTGTATTAATCATACAGCGAATAAACTATTTCTTTTTAATTTAAAAATAACTTGCATCGATTGTTATTATTCCAAAATTTCATTATATATATACATATATGTAATCTTTAAATAATTAGGATATAATAGTTTCGATTTTCTGAAAAGATTTATTTAAACAAGAATTAGATACATAATATAATGATATTAATAATACTGTTATTTACAGAATATACAATATAATATAATATAATCATACCTGATAAGAATAGATTATAAGATTAAAGATTAACAAATACTATATATGATATGTATAATTAATATATTTATTAATATAATTATTTGAAAACATGAAATTTTTATAAATATAGTCGGTTATCTTTTAAATGATGTTTAAATGCAATAATTATTATCCTTTATTACCATCCTAAACTTAGTTATATACAAAATTCCCTAGCTCCTTCAACTTAAAGTCTAGATATTATATTAAGAGCACTAAATTAGAAATATAATATATATTCTAATTTATATATATATATATATATATATATAAAGTGATATTTCTAAAATAATGAGAATTTGTTAATCTCTATCTATCTATCTCTCTGACGTTACAAAACTCCAAAATTGTTATCTATAGCAACTACTAGCAGCTACTGTAGGTACTGTCCCAATCATGAGTCACCTCTATCCAAATTACTATTATGACTATTATTAATTCATCTTTGTTTTATTTTATTATATACACAAATACACGTTTAGACAAAAAAAATAAAATAAACTTAGACTATGTTAATTTGAAATGATTAATATGAGAACTATTCAAGGACTATGCTTATAAATAAATAAATAAATAATTTATATATATTATATTTTATTGAAAGTTAAGTCAAGGTGATAGCTTATTAATCAATGATTTTGTATTAAATTTGTGTATAAGGATATATTTATCTAATTTATATTCAGCTACATAAGATCTAATGAAACTTATAAATCAAAATTTTAAAAAAAATGAAAAAATATAATTTATATACAAGATAAAATCGAGGGATATGACGTGTTTTATATATCTCAAAAACTAGTCTTTTTGAAGTGGGAAAGGCATTGGGGGTCGATAGTAGTCAACTGAAATGTGACTACCTTAGTTATAAGCGAACGGTAGTATAATGAGGATTAGTTTTTATCCGCCATCTTGAAGATCGAGACAAGTGAAATTTCAACATCTTTATAATTAAAGTCTCGTAATATGTTTTCTTTTTCAATTTTTGGAGGTAAAGTGTATTCTACGTTTTTGCACATTTTCTTTAAAATTCACATGTTTAGAATTATATATTCACATATCCCTCGTGGTGTAAACCAGTTAGAAGTTAGAATTTTAATAGTTCTTATTTTAAAAATAAAACTATAATTTTTACTATGAATACCTAATATTCCTAAATGTCATTAACACCAATAATCATGTGATAGATAAGCTTTAGCTAATCCCTCGGGTTTGCCTTATATACATATATATCTAGGGTGACCCAGCCAGTAGTTGAACAAATAAAGCCAGTTTACCACGGATCCTGTTGTCAGTTCTATACTGTTAGCCGTAAAACTAAGCTAATGGATTTTTAACAAAGCTTTATTATTGTAGTTATTAAAATAAATATTAAACAGTGCTTAACTGAAAAATAAAAAGCAAAAAAAAAATTCACAACATTTTTTATGATTTTATCCCAGTGGTTGAACATACATGTCCAGTTTTTGAACGCTCGATATTCCAGTAATTGAACACCCGTGATTTCATAGTTTTTTTTTATTTTAAGTTTAGGTACACATCCAAAACGACTTAACAAATATCTAGGCCTATAGCTTGAGCACTCATAACACAATACACGGCTGATTCACATTCCAAACATTGCTCAATGTTTAAATTATAATAATAATAATAACAATAATACATATATTTATTTATTTATTTATTTCAAACAAACACCAATCGGCAATATACACATAGGATACAAAATTAAATATATTTTTAAAATTTTTTAAACTTTTGATACGAAATTGCTTTGGGAGTCGAGTCCCGTTACTGCATACAGATTCCTGGTTTTACTTTACTTTACTTTAGGCGAGTCCGTTTGTCTTGAAAGTGTTGCTTGGATTGCACTAACATTCAATGCTGAAGGTGAGGCATCAAAATTATGATTAATTTCGGGCTCTTTTTCAATACACTCAGACAAAAGGCCATTTGTCTGAGTTTCATTAAGACATTTGATCCGAAGCCTTTTCCAAAACTGAAACAGTTCACGGGCCTCAATATTACCCTCCCACTCTTCCCCTGCACTTTTCTAAATTCTTCAGGCCTACCCTTGGGGAAGAGGGATTCAAGGTATAAAAGGGATTGAACATTCACAGTCTGGTGATCTTTGATGGCGGGCACCGTTTCATCACTGTTCAATTACTGGAATTTGTGCATTTTAACAGTGCCATTAGTTGAACAGTCAGTTTAGAGCTCTAAGAAATAAAAAATATCTATACCTTAATATCATGCTTCAAAATGTAGTCCTTTAGCTTTAATTTAAGACCAATTCGGTAAAAATATCTCTAAAAATGACTAGGATGCACGTGGATTACTTTTACTTACCGTATTTTCAGTAGACTAGTCGTGAATGCAAAAACAAGCATTTCATTTGAGAAAAAAAATAATATCTCTGAGTACTTAAGTCACGTGCAGCAGACGATAGGTGTTTCAGTTGTGACAACATAACAACTTAAAAATAAAATAAAATTTCACGTTCCAAGCATGTTTCCTCTTGAGATTTTGGCGGATTTTTGGTAATTTGTTCAACTACTGGAAGGGGTTCAACTACTGGCTGGGTCACCCTATATACTTTTCAAGTGTTTATAAATTACATGACATATATATGTTTCTTAAAATTACAGAAAACTGACTATTAGATTACTTGAGTGAATGTAGGGGGTGAGTTATTGGAAGAGAGTAGAGAAGCATTCTGTGCTGAATAAAAGAAGATCATTCTTCGGGATGGAGAAGTTAGGCCACTGATTCTCACCACTTTTGTGTGCCGCGAGATTATCAAAATGTGCCGCTAAATTATTACAAATGTAAAGATGCTCTTAAACATTTCCAACTTTTTTTTCTAAATTTTTTCAATATGGTTCAAAAAAAAAGGTAAACCGTTTTTGGGACCACTTTTTTTCAATCTGGTAAACTTTTACACTTATCTTTTTCTTTGTGTGCTGCAGTTAAAAAAAAAGGTTGAGAATCACTTGGTTAGACGTTAGATTAGAGAGACGTCGTCTCTGATTGATCCTACAGAGAAGTTACTACCCCGAGAAAATGTATCATTGATGAAAGAACCTCACAGAACGCTACCCGTTGTCATGTGAACTTTGAATAATGAACAAACAGCTAACAAGCTAGACCCATTACAATTTGCAATTGCTAAATAATATAAAGTTTGATAGATCAATAACATTTGTAATAATTATAATAAATAAACTTTATTTTATAGTTAATTTCTAAGTTTTAATTTTTCATGATACTTGTTATTTGTTATAATTATTATATTAATTTCTTTCATCATTAAATATTTTAATCTCATTATAATTTAATATTTTATTTGAATCTGAATGAATTCAAATTTACCTTCTCACTGATTAACCTTTACTGGATTCACCCCACTATTTTATATTAATATAATAAACACGAGTGTTACCATTTAAATTAAAGTACAATTTTTATTAATTTTAAACTCATAACCCAAGCTATCAAGCATTCATTATAATATTATATTATATATGTATGTATATGTAAATAAAAAAATAGATAAGTAGATTATAATTAAAAAAAAAGTTAAAGTAGTGAAAGTTTTTTAAAATATTTATTATAAACCAAACAAAATAATTAGAAACACATTAGAAATTGAATTTAAAAAAAGTGAAATATCTTTGATTAAACTTCAATGATTAAATTGGCAAATCTCTTAATAAAATACAATAATTTATTAAAATTGTTAATAAATTTAATATAGAATGATTTTTTTTTATTTTGTGATAGAAAATTGGTTCCTGTTTATTCATCAAAGAAAAATGAACCATTCAGATTTCGAGGTCGTTTCACTATTGGATCCACGCCAAATAAAGAATTGGTTCAAGGTTTCCTTATTTTCTACAAAAATTTGAATGCAATTTTTTTTCTTCTTTTTTTTAATATTTTATGAATACCTAGGAATATATATATATATTTTAGTGTTTGTTTGTATAGAAAATAAATCAAAAACGGTATTGAAAATTATACATATTACTTCTATATTTATGGTTCATAGGGGCTTTCAGGCTCTGTGCCACCCCCCCCCCCCCCTTAGAATACTGATGTGAGGTCACGCCCCCCTTTTTACCGACCGACGATAGTAAGGGAGGTACATATTGTTTTCACACCAAATTTCACATGTGGAGATTTTTACATATCTCCACGAATCATGCATTTTCTTAACAGAAAAAAGTATTTTTAGCATGATGTCTGTCCGTCCGTCTGTCCGTCTCTCCGTCCGTATAGATGTGTACAGCCTGAACGGCTCAACCAATTTTGATGAAATTTGATATATTTACTTAATACATCAGTGCGATGAATTGATCAACTTTTGGCGCAATTCCGGAAACCGGAAGTGGTAGTATTAGCGATCGACGATAGGAAGGGAAGGGTTATTTTCACACCAAATTTCACATGAAGAGATTTTTTATATATATCACCACGAATCATGCACTTTGTATTGGTTTTATCCTCGAGAAAAATCATATTTATTAGTTTTTTCTTGATTTAAAATTATATGACGTCATCCAGCCATTCGTGACGTCACAGCCTGGTCTTACATATCTATATATATAAAAGGCAATGTCTGTCTGTCTGTCTGTCTCTTATAGACTCAAAAACTACCCGTCCGATTACGGTGAAACTTCCAGGGATTGTTGTGGGCATACCAAGGAAGGTTTTAGTGTAGTTAAATCCAAAATTAATTTATCCAAAATTAATTTAATTAGTAATATTTTGGTAAAAGTCTGTAGTGTCACAAAACTATCGACAGATGGCGCTACATATAATCTTCCAAATTCAACTATTTTAAATTTTTTTTAAACTGTCAAAAATAACATACCCATAAAACAGTTGTAATAAAAATAGAAATATAAATCACAATGTAAGTAAAATATTGAATCGTTTTATTTATATTGTTTCAATTATTGTTTGAATATATATTAAATTTATATATAAATTTATTAAGTATAATAATTCCATTTACTTCAAATTTTTTTAATTTTTTATTTAAAAGTATATTCAGCATTGAAATTGCCATTAAATATGCAGGTAATTAGAACTCCAACATGTAATATTAGCAAATATTCTGGGATGGGAAAAATACTAAGATCATGTCATGTCCTATTAAATATTTTGAATTTTATTAATCAATCTAATATAATGAAAATAAATTAATACTAAGATCATTTCATGTCCTATTAAATATTTTGAATTTTATTTTGAATCATACAATGGTAATGAAATATTGTAGGTAGACTTTTGAGACAAACAATAAAAATCTCTATAAAATAAGAGAATATACTTATTCCGAAAACTGTTAATTAAAATGTAATAACTATTAACAATTAATAAAGTAGAAATAATTTTCGAACAAATAAAAATGTAATAATTATTAACAAAAAAAATAAAAAATAAAAATAAATTATTAACAAAATAAGTTGACCTGTGGCCAGGTCCGAACCGACCGACTGTTTGAAGTAAATTAATTTCCAGCTACAGAAACAATTTCAAATAATTTTAATATATCTATTAATGCAATAAAAAAACAGATATGGACATAACATAAATATTTTTAATTTTATTTTATTTGTAATATATATGTAAGACCAGGCTGTGACAGCATGAATGACTGGGTGACGTCATATAATTTTAAATTAAGAAATATTCGTGGGGAGATATGTAAAAATCTCCACATGTAAAATATGGTGTGAAAACAATACCTCCCTTACTATCGTCGGTCGGTAAAAAATAAAAATAAAAATGTAATAATAAAAAATAAAATTTCAATTATATTAATTTAATAAATGATGATTATTATCATTATTATTATTTTCACGTATTAAACGGTATATTATTATTATTATTATTATTTGTAATAATTCCAATAAAAATAAATAAAAATAAAAACCAAAAAAAAAGTGCAATTAAAACTAAAATTTCAATTATATTCATTTAATACATTATTATTATTATTAAGTGTTCAGTTATCATATACGTAGATATGTATGCAGACACACATGCAAATATTGAGAAACATCCGGTGGAAGACCAAAGATCAAGGTGGGTGGACAATGAAGGAAGGGACATGGGAGAGATGGGACAGGATTTGGTTGTAGCTCAGGATAGGGACTCTTAGAGAAAAGTGGATGCTGCAGCTAAGAACTTTCGAAAACTGTATAGACACAGAGTTAGATAAATATAACATATACAATAATAATATATAATTAATTTACTGATTAAATTAAAATATATATTTTCTAAGAAAACAAATATATGTCTTATCTACTTATACTGATTGAAACAAAATGGATGAAAACCTTTTACTACTTTCAACCAAATACTATGTACCACTCGGGGGTACAGGGGGCGGAGCCCCCGTCTAGGTGTGAAGAGCGCCTGGAAGGCGCTCTGATCAGCTAGTATACAATAAAATTATAATTTACTGATTAAATTGAAATATACCTAAAGAAGAACACGAAAACAAATTAATGTTTACATACAGACTTTCAAACAAATATTATGTATCACCTCGGGGCTAGTGGAGTTAGAGCCCCCTGTCTATGTGTGAAGATTGCTAAAGGCGGTATGAACAGCTTTTGTAATATAAATATTAATTATTTTTAAATATTTTTAAAATATCATTAATCCTTCGAAAAAAAAAAATAAAATTTATTTATTTAATTATATAAATTTATTTTTGGAAAGAATTATCATAAGACGTTTCCCTGGAAGAAAAAGAGTAGTTGAAAAAGAGCAGAAAAAGACAGCGTCGAGAGCAGACGCATTTCAGATTCTGGAGGAGAGAAAGGGCCGCCACTACACTGGTTCGTTCCCGGACCATCTCTTGGTCGGAACCGGCAATTTTAGGCCTCCTTAACAAATCTTAGGATCCAAGATTGTCCATCCTACAAAAGGACCTGCTTCTGAATCAAAGAATTTTGTTTTTTTTTTATAATTTTTATAAACCAGCTTTATCTATATTTTTTTAATACATTTTATATATAAGATATTAATTTTCTAAAAATTGAAATCGATAAATCTTTATTTAAATATCAAAGATAATAAATCTAATTATTAATTTATTCTTATTCCGGTTGTGAGACCAAGGATGGGATGGGTGGATAATGTAGAAAGGGACAATGAAAGAAATGAAAGAAATTAGGAGTTGGATGGTTGTGGCTCAGGATAGGAATATTTGGAGAAATGTGTTTGCTGCGGCCAAAAACTTTCGAGTTACGCAGAGTCAGCCACAGAGATAGATAGATAGATAGATAGATACAAATAGTAAATTTATTGTTTACCGATGCAGCTTTCGGTTCTTTATAAAATTTCTAAGGTTATGGTTCTACTTTAATTATGATGTAAGTATCAATAACCTTGACTTAGAGGAAAATTATTTTTCTATTTATTTTTACGAATTTCAATTGATCAAATATAGAATAAAACACATATTAAGTTTATTTATTATAAAATTAATATTTAAGGAAAAACGATATCCTCCTGCTGGTACTTAACTTGCTATTGGTAGGTCATGAAAAGTGAAAGCACACTCCCTTTCAAAAACAGCGTATCTTTTTTCTCACTCATTCAAATCACGCTAACCAGAACAAAGTCAAAGTCAAGGTTGAGTGAGTGAGAGTAAAAGTCACTGTGTATTCTACATATATATGTAATTAATTAAAACATTTATTATTATTATTATTATTATTATTATTAATTATTAGAATTAAACTTATACATCTGATGTGTATTATTAGAAATAAGAAATAAGAATGAAACAGGAGAATAATATAAAAAGTAACAAATGTGGAGAAAAATTATATCTAGCACATACACGTTTACAGGATTTAGGATTTAATAATTTTATAATTTAAATTTATTGATTTTTATTAAAAAAAAGAATTGTTTTTGAAATTTAAGTATTATTTTAATTATTCAAATAATCGTAGAGAATATTTCATTAAAATAAGGAGAAGAAATGATCGGCCCTTATGATTGATAGGGATAAGTAAAGAATAATGATCATTTCTTTATTTTTATCCTACATATATCATCTCTTTTTCAGAACCGGCGGAAACGGGCATGCAACGCAGGTGGGCGCCTCGTCGAAGGGGGCGCCATCACGAGATTCGGATATATGCTATAATTTTATTCTTCTTCTTCTTCTTAGCCTTATTTCCCACGGGGTGTGGGGTCGGCTCTATGCTATAATTTTATTAAAATATAAAATATAGAAATTAATTTATTTTATCGATGTCTTAATACATAGACATAATATAATAATATAAACCAGTTTACTTAAGCCTAGTTTACACGGGCTTAGTACTTGTCATTAGTTCAGGGATGGGCAAATACTTTTAAGCACGGGCCAAAATGAAATTTTCCTAATGTCTTCCGGGCCGGAGGACCATATTTCGAAAACACTAATACTACACTTTTTTTTTTTTTTTTTTTTTTTTTAGAGACATATTGAACAAAAAATCAAAATAAGAGCCAACATTTTCAACGGGCCGACGGGCGTTCAAAAAGCCCGCGATTAAAAGTATTTGCCCACCCCACCCCTGAACTAATGACAAGTACTAAGCCCGTGTAAACTAGGCCTTAGAAATCTTATAAATATTTATTTCGAATGATTGATTGAATAACTATGATATCTATAATAAGTTTTCAATTATAAATGAAATCTTAAACAAATATTTTAAGAACAAGATCGGTTGTTATTAATAAATAAATAATTGATCAAAAGGATAAATTAAAAGAATAAATCAATTAGCATCAATTTCATCGCATTGAGTAAGTGGATAAATAAATAATCAATACCATCTTCGTTAATCCTTGCCCTCATTCATAATCTAGAAATCTTATTCAAAATTAAAAAATCATTAATTCAAGGTTGTTACTATTTATTATTATTTTATAATTTCAAATCACACTTATCTCTGGATTTTTATTATTATTTATTTATTTTTATTATTATAATACATATTAATAAATAAATAAATTGACTTTCATTTAATTGCAAAATATAATAATAATAATCATTCATTTTTTAATTAAAAGGTATTCATTTTAGATTTGTCATTTTTTTTCCAAAAATGGTAAATGAAAAGTATTTTTTCAATTAAATAAAATTGTTGTTGGTTTATTTCATAATTTTTTTTTTTTTTTCTAAACCATTAGATTCAATAATATGTACGAAGATTGATCAATAAGTCCGTGACCTTTGGAATAAATCTCAGTATTTTGGATAAAAAAATTATTTTATTTTTCAACGTAGTCCTTTGTACTCTATGGATCACTATTTATAGTATTCACGGCCCAATTTTCAATCATAATTTTCATTGCGCCATACCAAAAATGTTTTCAGAGCGACTTCGCAAAAATCATCTGACCTTTTTTTAGAACCATATTGAAAAAAATCGAAAATGTTCAAAAGTTTGACAAGAAATAACGACTCGGGCGGTTAAGGGAAATTCCCTTTGTTCTATTTTCTTCTCCAATACGAGGTAGTCTAATGGATGTCAAACAAAAACTAAATGACCCGGCTGATTCCAATTTCGACAGGAACCAGCTGATAGTTGCCTGCTGACTGGAGCAGTGTTGCCATTTCATATATGAAGAAAGACAGAAAATTTTAAAAGTCACGGACTTATTGACCTACCCTCGTATAAACATATTTAAATGACTTTAATCTTGGCGATAAATATAATTAAAATGAAATTGATTCTACATAATAATTTTAATATCTAATATTTGTTTGTTTTTTTATAAAACAAAAAAAAAATATTTCTCTGTTTTTTTTTCAATAGATAATATTTCTAAAATGTATAGCCCATCTTAAAAAGCATTATAGAAGGATATTTTGGAATAATTTAATAATAATTCAGTCATTTTTCAGTCATTAGACTTACAATTTCCGAGATAGATATGAAAATACTCTAAGAAATGAAACAATGAATGAATGAATGATATGTTAAAAAATTTGAAATATAAAGAAATTATATTAATATCTTTTTGAAAATTACCTATAATAATAAAAGATTGAAAACACAATATTTCAGGGGGTTACTAATTTTATTCTTTGTTTAAATGATATAATTTTTCTGTTTTATAAAACAAGGTTTAAGAAGATAGATACATAAATCTTTTCTTGATGTTTACGTTTCATTAACCTTCACACTATTCTGTCATTAATTTATTAATGATATCTACTACTGTTACTGTTACTCTATGAAGTTTCCTATTCCTGTTGTGATTCTGTGAATTATTTCATGTCCAGACGACACTCTGATTTTTGAAGGTTTGTTCCGTAGGTGCTTCCTTTCAAATAGAAATGACGAATGAAGGTTTAATTAGTCGATGGTCAATAGCCTCTGGGTAATTTTTTTTTTTTCTTAATAATATTTTGCCCTTGCGAGTGATCCAATTCATACATGTTGCTGTCACTTGTCATTTTCGTGCACAATGGTCTCCATTAACACAGCAGCTGATTCAGTTCAGTTCTCTTGACCTTCAAGTTTGGCTATGAATGTTATCAAGTCCAATCAATCCAATTAGGAATCAGTAGTTAATCATAATATAATAAAGTTTACCTTAAGGAAAGAAATTATTATATTCTAGTAAACAAAATAAACAATTCAATTGATAAAATATTCAGATACAATTAGATTATAATATAGGCAGGTGTATTGTACTATAATTAATATTATATATATACTATCATCAATCATAAACCTTAAAATGTTAATTAGGTTGCCTAGATTTAGGAGCAGTTATATTATAATTTACTTAACATTTAATATAATACAATGAAATTATTCATCAATTTAAAAAAAAAAAAAAAAATTGTATTATGTTTTAATTTTTGACAAATAAATAATATTTTATCTTAAATCTAACCTTTAAATTTGAATTCAATTTATTCTCAATTTATTCTTAATATTTAAAATATAGGTAAAAGATTTTATAAATGAAAAATGGTTCATGATCTTCATTCATGCGAATAACAATTAACCTAAAAGCGTGTGCCATTGTAAGAGCAAAATATTTTGACTTCTGAGGTCAAACAATTATGACTCATTACATACCGATTGGTCCATAATATTATTCTTTTATATTAATCTAATTATTATTATTCATTTCAGGAATATCACACCTTTATCATCCCATCTCCATTATCATATTCAATATATTATTCTTATATTTCTAATTTCACTGGTAATCCTCCTTAAGCGAGACTATATTGAGACTGAAAATATTTAAAAATATTTAAAAACAAACAAACAAACAAAAGATTAAATTAAATAATTATCTAAACTACTAACTAACTATATTATAAAATTGTTGTATCAACTAATTTTGATTTCATATTTATTGTAACCGCAATCAAATATAAATGAAAGGTCAGTAAAAAAAAAAAATAAAAAATCAAGGTCTAACTAAACTTAAATCATAGGCCAATGAATGTAAATAAAATGAAATAAAAAAAAATGCTAAAAGTAAATTATTTGAATAGTTTTACAAAATTAATTAATCTTTTCCATATTATTTTACTATTATATTTCCTTATATATATTATACATATTAAATCTTGTTTTAAATATAAAGTCGTCAGAAAAAATAATAAAAAAAAAAAGAATAAAATATATGATGCAATTTTTTACAAAGCTGAATAAACTGATTAAATTTTATTCAAATTATGTTTACAAATTTAATGTAAAATTCATATTCTAAAATCTAATTAGAATAAATTAATAGCAAGAAAATAATTTATTGATTTTATTATTAAAAAATTATTATTTTTTTACGACAAATTGAATTAAGAAATTATATACATATATATGATATATATAAGTATCATTCATTTTCAATTGTGCATATCAGCCCCCCCCCCCCCATACGAATAAATGTCAATTTTTATGGAAAGTTGAGAGAATGGTTATGGAAAAGTTTTTTTAATTAATGTCTAGAAACTTTTGTGAAGGTCCCTAAATGACAAATATAAAACAATCACTTTAAATAAAAATAAGACCTTAGTTTTTTGTTTTTGTTTGTCATTAAAATTATAATAGTTATATCTAAGTATTCTTATTTATATTTATAACATTTTACAGAGATTAAAAACACAATAAGCAAAAACCTTATCCATCTATTCTATCGAAAAAATAATTTTTTTTTGTCTAATACATCTACTAAAACCCAATTCCCAAAACTCTCTTGTTGAGATTTAAATCTATTATCTCAAATAAGTGAAAATAATCCATTTTATTTCTATCAATATATAAGATAATTTAGTATATAATATAATAATATATATATTATATTTTTTTTAGAGAATAATGGATTTATATTGGTCTATTGTAACATTTAATTGATATTCATTTAAAATCATAATCTAATATTATTTAAAGTAAAATATTTTTAATAAATATGTATGATCAAAGAATGATTAATTAAATTAATTAAAGTGTGTGTGAAAACTTTTAGAATAAATACTATAATTGAAATCATATTTAATTATTATAGAAATTAATATTAAAATAAGTATGTATACTGTAATGATTTTTTTGTATTGGGGTAAATTTTGAAGGGGAAAATCTAAGAAAAAGAAGGGTTGGTCTCATAAAAAAAAAAAAGGGTGGACTTTGAATCGGCGTGAACTGCCCTGAAGATCTGGACTACAAAAAAAAAAAAAAAAAGAGAAAAAAATTAAATTTATCATTAAGAATAAAAATTTATAATAAGATTTATTATATTTAATGTTTAAATATAAATTTTTAAAACCTTCAAAGATTTAAATGTAAAGATTTTAAATTATAATTTTATATACAGTAATTTTTTTATATTTTTTAGAAAAAAAGAAAAAAAGACATTTTATAAAAATTATAGATAAACCAATATTTGTTGTGAAACAAATTTTTTTTTTTAATTCTTAGATTAAAAAAAATTAAACAAAACAATATTTTTTGTTAATAATGTAGCCGGTCCTTTTGTAAGCGATAGTCGGTGGACGATCGAGTGTAATGGTGGTCCTTTTTTTTCATCCAATAAAGTCCGTCTGCTCTCGACGGCGGCTCACGAACTCAATGCCTGCCTTTGTCTCTTTTCAACTAGTCTCTTCTATTTGTACAATAATAATCCTTTCCAAAAATAAATTTATTTTTAAATAAATAAATTTTATTTTTTCTTCTTTTTTTTAAGGATTAATGATATTTTTAAAATATCATTACAATACATACATATTTATATTATATTATATTTTAATAATTGTATTAATTGTTATAATAGATAGAATAGAACAAAGTAGAAAAATAAGTAAATAAGTAAGTAATAGAATAGAATTAAATAAATTTTTCAATTTTCATTATTAAACAGCCTATAATGGACAGATTATTTATTTAATTTATATTTAAATCCAAAATAGAACAATTACACAGCCATATTTACATAGTATGTACTTGTACTATCTATTTTATATTTCTATTTGAAAACGCTTTTTTTAATATGATATATACGATATGATAATGTGGCCTTGGATGTCGATACGCCCGGTCGATAGATAGGGCATCTAATATAATAATATTAATATTTAATTATTGAAATAAAAAAAAAATAAATAAATAATATCAATATTAGTAATAGATATGAAAAAATATTTATTTATAAATAATATAAACACAAAATTTAAATATTTTTAAAAACACTTTTCTTTATTGTTAACAAAATTTTTAAAGAGAAACTAAGTATCACATTTTTAGAAAGGAGAAGCGTTTCTGCCAAATTATAATCTAAATGAGATTGTTTTATTTTTATTTTTATTTTATTTATTATTAATTTATATACTTGCATGTTTTTTTTATTCATTTGTCATTTTTCAAACTATCTAAATTAAGTAATACCTGAGAGTAGTATAACTATCTAAATAAAATGTAATAATTTTATTTTTTTTATAATAATATAATAATATTAATTTAAATAAATTATTAAATAATATAAGATATGAATAATATATTTCTAAGATTACATTATTTCAAAAATATTTCTTTCTTATGAGGTTAATGGTCAAGGCTTATTTTCTCACCATGAAGGTTGTTTAATTGCGAAAGTATCCAAATTTGATATAAATTTTATTTTTTTTTTAATTCCTATTAACTATTTAAGAGATAAGATCGACAGTGGTCTTTGTATTATTATTATATTAGTATTTAAAATTAATATAATATAACAAATATATTTTGTTGAAAATTTAAATAATAAACAATTTATTATAGAATGGAAATAGAATGGAATAGATATGCAGCTACCTGATAAAAAATTTAATTATTTACTACAATATAGCTA
The DNA here is from genome assembly GCA_963082975.1 of Labia minor. Classification (NCBI taxonomy): domain Eukaryota; kingdom Metazoa; phylum Arthropoda; class Insecta; order Dermaptera; family Spongiphoridae; genus Labia; species Labia minor. Next base: position 3,940,698 of record OY720345.1, on the reverse strand, counting down.
ATAAATATAATACTTATATACGAACATCTTCTCATTTCTATTAATATTTTTAATAATAATACTTTTTTAACTTTTGTTAATTACTTATGATAAATATTACTTATTTCAAAATTTTATAATACAGTGTGATTCAAAAAAAAAAAAAATCTTGGTTTTCATTTATTCCTTTACAGAAGTTTGGCGAGTGACACATCTTTTGAGAATACACTTTCTCAAAAAACAAACAAACTGTAAAGAAATAAATGTAAACCAAGTTTTCAGTTGAGACGTTTCATCATTCCAAGAACAATGCAACAAAGAGATTGCAGATGTTTGCGCAGAAAAGGAGCTCACTGTAAGATGGCATCTTCAAAAAATAAATTGTATTGTGTATATTCTCAAATGGCATTATTTTTATTATAAAAAATTACATAAATTACTTATACTTTTTTTTAATTTGCTTTCTCAAAAAATTATTCATTTTCAAAATCTCCCGCTTTTTTAATTACTCTATTTTTACAACCTATCTTTTAGGGGTATGTATTAATATAAATAAAATTATTAATTAATATAAATAAAATTAAAATAAATTTAAACAAACAACATTATTTAAGTTTTGTATAATATAACAAACTAATACAATTTAAAAATAGCTATAAAACATTTTCACTATTTTTTTTATTTAAAATTAGATGAAATCTTGTCTTGATAAAGCTTATTTTTATATGCGATATTAAAAAAGCAGTACCGGGACCCCGAGCCTCGGCTCGGTACTTAAGTTAAAAAAAATGATTCATTATTATTGGATTTGGCTGGTAATATTAATACCTGAGACACCGAGCTATTGCTCGGCCCTTTAAAAAATATTATACAATTTATTTTTATATACTTTAAAAATTTTACAATTTTTTAATTATTTAATATAATTGTTAAATTGTTAATTCTAAAAATGACCCATTAAAAATTTGTTTCCTAAAATGTTTCAAAATAATTTAAATAAATTGTATAAATGTTCGTTTATAAAATCTATATATCTGTGTGTCTGTTTTTCGATTTTTTAATTTTGATTTTGGATTCGATTAGAGCTTAAAATGTGTAAATGTAAAGTCGTCTTGGTTTTTTAAAATTCGTTTGGGAACATGGTCAAATAGGCGGTCAAAGTTGAAAATTCACCATATACTACTAATAAATATCTATTTTTAAATATTTTTTGCTCTCTTCATTATTTAATTCTCACAATATATTAAGATCATATAAATTGGAATTATTTATTAATTATTATAAATTATTTATGTCAACTTATTTAAAATTTGATTGACATGTTGTGATTCAAAGAATATTTTTATTTATATTTTCAAAACATTCAAAATTATATGAATAAATAATTTTAATTTTGATCTCATAATTGGATTTTCATTTTCAAGTAAGTAAGATGGCAGGAATCACAATATATGAAGGGACACACAGAGATAGATAAAATATCAGTTAACCGGAAGTAGCACTTTATTCTATATCTATATATATAAAGGAGAGTGTTTGTATGTATGTATGTATGTATGTATGTATGTAATTTGTTTACTTTTTTGCTGTCATAGAAACAAACAAAAAAGAAATTCCCAATCAAAGAATTATTATAATATTTAACTTTTTATTTTAAATTCTAATATTCAAATATCATTTCAATTAAATAATTTATTCTAAAAAAGTTCTCATTTTAATTAATATAATAAAATATTTAAATCATATTTAACTTAAATTTTATTTTGTATTTATTCTTTCTATATTTGAATACTTCTTTTATTTTAAGGGAGGGAATTAACTATGATCTAAAAAAATTAATAAATGAACTTAATAATAAAAAATCAAATAAATCCATTAATTTAAATTAATACTATTAATGAATGTAGATATTGTTAATTTATCTTTAGTTTTATCAATACTTTTATACCGTTAATTTTTATAAATTAATTTTTATAAATTGTCTCAAGTCTCTAACTTTGCATTTTCTCAAATTTTATTATAATTAAAAATATTCAATAAAAATCAAGCAATGAAATTAAAATATCAAAATGAAATGATCAAGAAATATTATACTCTATTATAACATATTCAATACTTATAAACTATAGGCGGAGGAAATATTAAGAGATATCATTGCGGGTTCAGGCCAAATCGATCAACATTAATTAAGATATTTTCATTATGACAGATATTAGGAAAAAAACCGCGAATTCAATATCTCTGTTCACTAATTATTTGTAGACTTTAGTAAAACCTACGCATGACTCAATAGATCCGGATAAACTTTTTCAAATTTTGATCTTAAAATTTATCTTGAAGGTAGTAAAGAAAGAGTAAGATGTGGAAATCAATTGTAAAATATTAGGTTACCCAGACGAGACTTAAATATAATAGGAGATTCGGCAATTGCAATTACAGATAGCGAGGAAAAATTAATCGAGGTAGGAAAAGAGATGAGGTTTGAAATTAATAATGATAAATACATATATTTAGAAACAAACAGGAGCAGTATTAACAAACAAAATGTAGAATTTGAATATGTAGAAAAATTGAATGTAATCACGAAGGATAATAATATTTGAGAAGAATTTAAATCGAAGTTGCAATCGGGAAACGCCTGTTATCATGCAGTAAAGAGGCTTATCTCATCAAAATTATTATAAAAGGGAATGAAAATTAAAATATATAAAACAATTATTTTGTCTGTTGTATTATATGAGTGTGAGACATGGTCTATGATCTTAGGAGATGAGTGTGGATTCAGAGTATTTGAGAATAGGATTCTCCCCAGCATTTATGGGCCAAAGAAAGATGAGGGAATGACGTACGAGAGATAGAACAGAGGTTCAGGATAAGGACACTTGGAGAAATGTGGTTGTAGCTGCCAAGAACTTTCGAGTACCGTTGAGCCACGCATGGTCTATGACCCTGGGAGATGAGAGTAGATTCAGATTATTCTTTCCAGCATTTATTGGCCAAAGAAAGATGAGGTCACCGGGGACACTTGGAGAAATGTGGTTGTAGCTGCCAAGAACTTTCGAGTAGATAGATATAACATATTCAATAATAATATATATAATTAATTTACTAAATAAATTAAAATATATTTTAAATAATCACACAATAAGAAATGAATGTTTTATGTTATACATTGTTTGAAACAAAATGGATGAAAACCTTTTACTACTTTCAACCAAATACTATGTACCACTCGGGGGTACAGGGGGCGGAGCCCCCGTCTAGATGTGAAGAGCGACGAAGGAGCTCTGAGCAGCTAGTATATATATAAATGTTACCAAATATCAAATTTGACACCAATAAACTAATACGAACTGGCTCTTTATCAATACCAAGTTTACACATTCTAAATATTCATTCACAACTCTTTATACCTATTTATATGCGGGAAAGTCTAGGGGAGGACACTCCCGCTTATTTCTAATCATCACATTAACATATATATCTTTCTTACTTCCTTTAAATTTAAAAAAAAAACATTATTTAAATTCATTAAGAATGCAAATGGATTTTTTTTTGCTTATTATAATGTATAATAATAATTAAAATCTATTAAGTAAATCAAGTTTAATTTCTAATGAATTTTGATGATTTGATATTTAATAAAATACAAAATTTCATTTTTTTTTAATGCAAATCGTTTTTCAATATTTATATTATCGTTTGATCTTAATTATTATTATTTTTATTTTATTTGTAAATAAGGAAATAAATAAAAATAAATTATCAATAACATCTGATATTTTTTTTTGATTTTTCTTTATTTTTGTTACGTTTCGCTGATTTTTCAAACTATTTTTTTTTTATTTCAGCAATAATAAGAGAAAAAATAAATAAGTGCATGTAATTTTCAATATTTATTACTATTGTTTTACATATTATTATTATTTTTTTATTTTTATTTAAAAAAAGAAAAAATCTTTAAATGCGGTTGAGAAATTACGAAAAAACTATTTTAAAAACGTTTCACTTAATCATTTCTGAATGAAATAAGAGAGATATAAAATTTACTAAAAACATCTTAATATACATTTGAAAATTTATACATATGAAACTTGATTTAAAAATTATAAAAAGAGCAAATAAATTTTATATATATATATATAATAATAATTATGATAGCTCAGGCGACAAAGTGGCTATTAATTAGCTGGGCTCTATTTCCAAGGTTTGTGTCCTTGTTTGAATGAGTGGCGTACCCCTCGAGGCATTCTGGGGCCCCACCTCCCCACAAGAAATGGCCTTCATCAGAAAAAATTTAACTTTGCAAACCCTCTCCCTAGAAAATTTTTTTTTTTAAACATTTAATTAAAGTCTCCATTAATATCTTTTTTTTAAATTATAATTAATTTATGTATTTTTCTTTTCTGCAAGAATATTTAGAAATATAAAAAGTTTCTTCAGAATAGTTTTTGATAATTTTTAATTATTTTTTTTTTTTTTGTTTTTTTTTTGTAGAATTTGATCAACTTTCCACAGTGTAAGAAAATATACATATCTCTCTTGTTAAGAATTTAAGGGGTCGACAAAATTTACAGAGCGAACTATACTTTTGAAATAGTTATTATATAATATTCTTGCTGTGGGTTACACAAAACCAACAAAAACCAAGACTCTGTGATGATCAGGTTTTTTGAGGTGATTTATATCAATTTTTCCAAACGACTTAATTTATGTTCTTGATATATCAATTTGATTCTTAAAAAATAATTATATACAATAAATAAATAAATTTTTCATTTGATTTTTTTAATTTCTAGTATTTATTTCTAATATTTATAAAACTCAAGACCCTCTAACATCACTAACCAAGTGAATGGCATGCCATTCTATAATATATATTATATATTAGAGCTTTATTATGATATATTATTATATGATTGACATGTAATCACGTCAAATTACAAGAGATTCATATTTCGTTCAAATAATTACTTCATCTAAGTGTTATTTTTTAAGAATCAATTATTGTTTCCTTAGATTCTAATGGATTTGAGTATATATTTGAAATTTCATAATTTCTGTGTTAATTGCTGAGAAATTTCTTGATGAAGGTCAAGGGGTCCCATTTGAATGTCACCATCTGATCGAGAGAAACAGGTGTGGTGTGGTATCCAATCACTAGCATTCTTTGTTTCATTTTACTATTGCCACCTCAGAAGTTTTTATGATTGATTATGTCATAGAAGAATATTATATTATATTTATATATATATAAATGCAAAAAAAAACAAAAAACATCCTAATTGAGAAATAATAGTGTTTGAGAAAGTATTAGCAAATGATTTGAATCTTTTACAATTTAAGAGTTAAATTTTGATTTTTTATGGAGCTCCGACACACATTAAATTCAGATCTTGATAGTTCCCATAATAGTAGTATTTATTAAAGTTATATTTATTATATTAATGCACTATCTTATTATACTTTGCAAAAATTATATATATATATATATATTTGTATATTTTTGAGACATTGAACCGCTCTAAGGATTTTTTTGAAATTCACATATTATAAAGAAAAATCAATCAGTATTGGTTTCAGAGTCGAGAAAAATCAACTTAATTTAAAATAGTAAATCGAAATGACATCATCAATAACGTCATCCATATTTTCCTCTTGTCATTCTTTTTTAATTGATATTGTATTAATATTTTTTATTATATTTAAAATATTTTAAAAATTTTTATTTAATTTCGAAATAAAATTAAAAATATTTATTTTAATAATATTTTAGAATCAAATTACTAAATATATTTATTAATCTTTGACAAAAAAAAGTCTAAAAGTTATTTATTTGTCTAGTAATCAACTATTAATATCATTTTTCTTTTAAATGAGACATATCAAGATCGATTCTTCTCAAAAATTGCCTATTACCTGAATTTCATAAAAATTCTATGACCAAGTTTTAAGAAATTTCCAGAAATATAATTAGATTAGATAGATAGAGAAAAGATGGCTTGACGATTTAATATAAATACGATTTAAACAGACCCACAGACTAAAGAAAAAGAAGAACACACATTAATTTTAGAATTTCAATTTAGGAATAGGAAGGTTTTTTGAGGTGAAAATTATTAAAGAGAAATGATTATATATTAAGATAATACAAATTATCTGGCAAACATTTTTGTTTTTGCTTGTTTTCAATTTTACGAACTTTGATACAGGAAAAAGTTTATTAAGATAGATGATAATATTAATAATTGATAATTGATAATTAATAAATAAAATAAATAAAAATATTAATAAAATTTTGTCAAAATGTTTCCGCCCGGGATCGAACCGGGGACCTTCCGCGTGTTAGGCGGATGTGATAACCACTACACCACGGAAACCTATATCGACTAATGAAAATTTTTATTTAGTTATAGATAGATTTCTTATATAATTTCTTAAATATATTTTTAATTTATTGAAATATTAATGCAATAAATGATTATTTTTTTTTAATATATTAAATTAATGAGACACATTTTTTTATTTAGCTACTAAAGAATATAACACTAACCACAAAAAATAAATCAAATTCATTAAATACTTTTAAGACCAAACTTCTGTTTGAAATTTATATAATTTATATATGTATTTATATTATTTATAAAAATTAATAAAATAAGATATATTTTGAATGATTATATATATTTAAATTAATATGATAACATAATTCATTCATCAGGAAAGAACCTAAGTATATAAGAATATATAATAATAATAAAATAAATTTTAAAATGAAAATGCAAATCATTATTTTAGAATTTAGAATAAAACTTTTTTTCTATATATTCAAATAAAATGTAACAAAATTTATACACATACTTGAAATTATCTAAAAATAATATAAACAGTTTATAACAAGTTTTAGTGTATCTTGTTTTATAATCAAATCAAGAAATGATAATTGATAATGTTATAAAAAAAAATTAGAAAACTAGACAAATTATATTTAAAATTTGAAAATATTTTATATATTTATTATTATTTCATATACTATAAGTATAGAAACTTGTAATAACTACCTTGATTTTTATATATTATAAAAAAAAGGATTATTATAGAACAATTATGTATATAATAAGAATATAAATTTTGAGAACAACAACAACTTTAAACTATTTTTCTACTATGAAGATTAAAAGTGTAATAAATATATATAATAATTAATAAAATCTATTAATTTACTTATTTAATAATTTAGTTTTTATATTAAAAAATAAATAAATAAATAATTACAGAGATATTATACAATAAGAGTTAAGTTTTTCTTAAGAAATAACTAAAATTCTGTTGAAATATTGAAAAAAGTAAAATTAAATATTGTAGAAAGATTCAGAAAGGTTCAGATTTTAAAATTTTTTTTTGCAAATCTTCACATTTCATGACCTCTCGAATGAATTTAGAATTTTTCATGTATGTCTGCAGGACCCGCGGCAAACCGGGCATTTATCATGGGTGCATGGGTGCATGGGTGGTGGTAAATCTAAAATTTAATAAGTTTTACAAATTATTCGATTTTCCGGTGCGCCAGATATCCTAGAGCGGCTGAGTCAGTGGACAATTTCTTCCACTCTATATTTTACTATTTTACTAAAATATTATATTCACCTAAAGTGTGTGTTTGTTTATTGCCCGAAAGAGAGCGGACCTTTTCATTTCATGAATACATAAAACTGTCAATCATTTGAAAAAAAATTAATATTACAAATTATTTTCTTTAATAATCATTTACACATAATAAAAGTTGAATTTGTGAAATTTTGAAATGATTTTCGAAAAAAAAAATTCTTTAATTTCAAAAATCATTTAAAAATATTATAGTAGAGATATTTAATATTTTATTTTTTAAAATTAACAAATAAAATGATTAGATCATTGAAAATTAAAATTTATTAAAATCTAAATCTAAAATCTAAAATTTTCTATTCAAAACCAAAAATCCAATGTATTAGAAAAGTTGATAGATTAAAGAAAAAATTGAAAAATAGGAACATGGTTTTTATGTCATTATTCTAACATGAATTTATTATTTATATTTATATATATATATATATATATATATATATATATATATAAGATAATGGCACGTATAGGGGGACAGAATTGTAAAACTTAGACTTAAAAATAAGAATTATTTTCAATTTATATATTCACACATTCCGAAAGATATTTCTTAAAATTTACATCTTTCCAAAATATATTGTAGTAGTTAAGTTGACTGGACTGAATAAAAATAACAATTTATATACTGGCCAAAGACAAAAGTTGATATTGAATTTCAATTGATTTGTTGAAAATTTTTAGGTGAGTTGTTATTAAAATTAAGTTTATATATAATAATAATAATAATAATAATAATAATAATATAATATAGGAAAATTATTAATTTTAAATTTCTTTCTTTTTTTTTCTTTCTCTCTCCGGACTCTAGTCTCTAGAGAAATTTATTATATATATTATAATATTCAGAGTTATATTAAATAATTATTTATAAATCAATCTACCATTTTAATTGTGATAAATAAACCTCAAAATAAAAAACAAGTATATTTCTATATCCTGGATAAGAATGAAACGAAGCGACTGAGGTGCTCTATGGTCCTTTAATGAGAATGGGAGAGGGAAGATAGCCTTAGTCTGTTTGGCAGCGGACTCCTGTGGAGAAGATGAAGTGCAATCTGGCAACAGGACATGGAATGGCACGAACTACAGGAACTACTGATTCTTATAAAAAAAAAAATACTTCTATTTGCCATATACCATACCACCATAGCAAATATATTTCAATCCATTTCTATTTTCAAAAATCTCGAAAGTATTTTTTGTTATAAAATTTTTATTTGCTTGTATAATAAAAATAGTTTACTAAAAAAGACGCAATAAAGTAGAAAAATACCAAATTTATTAATAAATATTAATATAAATAGATTGTGAAAGAAGAATCTATGGTTATATTATTATTCGGTACATAATGTAAAAATATTATTAATAGCCAAAACACATGAATTTATACAAATATAATTAAAAAAAAATGACAGATTACACAGTTGACATTGCTAAACTTTTTCTTACAATAAATACTTATGTAGGTATTATTATCTAATATACTTATATTTTAAATTTATTTTTGAACCTGTATAACATCTTTTTCAAAGAAATGATGCAAAATTATCCTCGTTTGTTTTCAAGTTTTTTTTTTTTTTTTTTTTCTACAAAATAAACTGTTATTGAAATTGGAATGTATTTTTAAAAGGCTCAGCGTCATTTATTGAGTCATATTAACGGCATTCAAAGATCTATGGCATAAGGATCTAAGCTGGAAAGTGGGCGGTGGCTAATTCCATATCTGATAATACATTGATATCGCCACACGACGACAATTCAAATGAACCTATAATCTCAAAATGGAAAATAATCGTTTAAATATTACATATTAATAAAGATTTTTTTTTTTTTTTTTTTATCATAAATGAATATTTATGTAATTAAACATTTCCTAAGTTGTCACTATCAGATCTGATCAAAGAAATTAAAATAAGACTTGGGAAGTGGCGTGTTTCATTATCCAAGGATTATTTTCTTTAATTATGAAGAGAGAGGTGATGTCATAAGGGAAGGGTGGGTGGGGGGGGGGAACTATTCTCATTTGCCTGGGAAGTTGTTTGGAAGCCAAGATCAGGGGAAAGGTGGGTGCCCGAGAGTCGATTTGGGTCATTATCACGACACTAACCTTTCACCAGGTGGATGGATTACTCCCAGTGAACGACCCCACTTTTACAAACAAAAAAGATTTTACAAAAAAATAAAAAAATAAAAATAATATTTGTTTAGAGGCAATCCAAATCAATCAATGTACCTAAAATTCAACTTTTTATCATTTTTAACGTTCTAAGTTAAAGAGTTGTTATCTCCAGGTTTTAGATTTAATTATTATTGTATTTGATTATTATAAATTATTTATTAATTTATATAATTAACTGAAAACTTATCCAAATGGTAGGTACATATCTATCTCTATTCGAAACATTTGTGTGTGTGTGTCTATCTATATCTTATCTTATCTTATCTTCTTATACGAGTAAAAATTGTATATATATTTGGCCATGGGTTCTCAAAAACCGCTCTAACGATTTTTTTGAAATTCACACCAAAGATAGTATTTATAAACAAAAAATTGAGTTTTATTGATCATATCTCTGGAAAATACATCTTTATTAGTTTTTTTTTCTAAATTTAAATGTATATATCTGACGTCACAACCACCTCATCTGAGATATATATATCTATTCTTAAAATTAAATTAAAAATATTTATATTATATTCATATTTGCTTTTTTTTTATTTCATTAATAGATATACATTTAAATTATTTGAAATTGTTTCACACAACGTTTTGTAGAAGATTTATCTTTATATTCGATTCGATATATAGTAGGAGAATTAAATGACGTTATCAATTTATTATTATATGTCTCCGTAAAGTAAATATATTTTAAAATATTATATACTAAATATTCAAAATATGTTTTTGGGTTCTTATTTTTAATATATTTTAATTTAATCAGTAAATTAATTATATATTATTACTAGCTGCTCAGAGCTCCTTCGTCGCTCTTCACACCTAGACGGGGGCTCCGCCCCCTGTACCCCCGAGTGGTACATAGTATTTGGTTGAAAGTAGTAAAAGGTTTCCATCCATTTTGTTTCAATCAGTGTATAACATAAAACATTCATTTCTTATTGTGTGATTATTTAAAATATATTTTAATTTAATCAGTAAATTAATTATATATACCTATTATTATTGAATATGTTATATCTATCTATCTATGTGGCTCAACGGTACTCGAAAGTTCTTGGCAGCTACAACCACATTTCTCCAAGTGTCCTTATCCTGAGCCTCTGTTCCATCTCTCTTACGTCATTCCTTGGTGTCCTCATCTTTCTTTGGCCCATAAATGCTGGGAAGAATCCTATTCTCAAATACTCTAAATCCTCTCTTATCTCTTAAGATCATAGACCATGTCTCACACCCATATAATACAACAGACAAAATAATTGTTTTATATATTTTAATTTTCATTCCCTTTTATAATAATTTTGATGAGATAACCCTCTTTATTGCATGATAACAGGCATTTCCCGATTGTAACCTCGATTTAAATTCTTCTCAAATATTATTATCCTTCGTGATTACATTCAATTTTTCTACATATTCAAATTCTACATTTTGTATGTTAATACTGCTTCTGTTTGTTTCTAAATATTTCTATTTATCATTATTAATTTCAAACCTCATCTCTTTTCCTACCTCGATTAATTTTTCCTAGCTATCTGTAATTGCAATTGCCGAATCTCCTATTATATTTAAGTCGTCTGGGTAACCTAATATTTTACAATTGATTTCCGCATCTTACTCTTTCTTTACTACCTTCAAGATAAATTTGAAGATCAAAATTTGAAAAAGTTTATCCGGATCTATTGAGTAGGTTTTACTAAAGTCTACAAATAATTATTGAACAGAAATATTGAATTCGCGGTTTTTTCGAAATTCTGTCATAATGAAAATATCTTAATTAATGTTGATCGATTTGGCCTGAACCCGCAATGATGTCTTCTAATATTTCCTCCGCCTATGGTTCGTAAGTATTGTATATGTTATAATAGAGATAGAGTATAATATTTCTTGATCATTTCATTTTGATATTTTAATTTCATTGAATGAACAACACGGAGAACTATATAAACTTCAAAAAATTAAATTCTGCGGTTATTGATTAGATATTAATAAAATTTAAAGCCTATGTTACCATAGAAGTATATAAGAATATTGTGATGTAATTTCATAGAAATCGTTTCAGCCAATTTTGAGTCTATAACATCCTTATTTTCCTGACAGACAGACATCAAAAATCTAAAGTCACTTTTGGATTCTAGAGGTCATGAAACGCGAAGATATGCAAAAAATTTTAAATTCTGAGCAATGTGCAGACAAAAACCTTTTTATAAATATATATATATATAGATTTATATATTAATCTAAAATTTATCTTATTAGTCTTGTAAACGTTTTAAGTATAAATCTTTCTGTCTTTCTATCTTGAAAATGTTCAATTTGTTTATAGTTTTAAATTACCAAGTATCAGTTAAGTGAGAATTTTTTTTTTTGATGTTCAATTGTTTTTGTTTATAATTCTAAAGTACCGGGACCCCGAGCCTCGGCTCGGTACTTAAGTTAAAAAAAATGATTCATTATTATTGGGTTTGGCTGGTAATATTAATACCTGGGATACCGAGCTGTCGCTCGAAAAAATATTTAGACATTATTATAGACATTTTCATTCTGTAAATTAAATAATTTTATTTCATTTAAATAAATATCTATTTTTAAATAATTTTTCTCTCTACATTATTTATCTAATTCTGACAATATATTAAGATCACACCGGGACCCCGAGCCTCGGCTAGGTAATTAAGTTAAAAAAAAATAATTCATTATTATATTGGGTTTGGCTGGTAATATTAATACTTGGGACACCGAGCTGATATACAATTCTTTAATTATTTATTACAATTATTAAATGTTGCATCATTGCATGGAACTTGGGGTCCTCAATAATACATAAATATGTATACCGGGACCCCGAGCCTCGGCTCGGTACTTAAGTTAAAAAAAATGATTCATTATTATTGGATTTGGCTGGTAATATTAATACCTGGGACACCGAGCTCGCTCTACCCTTTAAAAAATATTGATATACAATTCTTTAATTATTTATTACAATTATTAAATGTATTAAATAATATTTTATTGAAAAAATATTAAAAATTATAAAACTATCTAAAACTTAATTAATAAAAGAACAATGAATAAATAAATCACGAAAATAGATAAAAAAAAAATGCACGCGGCGAGTTTCGATCCTTCGAACTCGGGGAGTAAAAACAATTGTTCTTACCGCTGGTCTATGATATTTTGATAATTAAATACAAAGATATTTTTACCATATTTCAAAGACATTTATTTGTTTTGTTGTTTTTTTTTGAGAGAGATTAATAAATATATATATATTTTATTAAAAATAAATATTTTTAATTTTATTTCGAAATTAAATAATAAATTTTAAAATATTTTAAATATAAATAAAAAAAATATTAATACAAAATTAAAAAAAGGCGGGAGTAAAATTTCAAAATGGATGCCATTTACGTCACCCATATATAATTTTCAATTAAGAAATTAATAATGAAGCTGTAAGTTTCAAGAGATGTGATCAATAAAACTCAATTTTTCTTTATAAATACTATATCTAGTGTGAATTTGAAAAAAATCGTTAGAGCGGTTTTTGAGAACCAATGGTTATAGATAAATAGATATATAGATATATAGATATATAGATATATACAATTTTAGCTAGCATAATAAGATAAGATTACCGGTAAAGTGTCGGTTAAGTAGGAAATTTCTTTTTTGTTTGTTTCTATGACAGCAAAAAAGTAAACAAATTACATACATATATACATACATACATACATACAAACACTCTCCTTTATATATATAGATTGTAAATGTTATATCTATCTATCTCTGTGTGTCCCTTCATATATTGTGATTCCAGCCATCTTACTTAATTAATGTTATTATCTATATGAAAATTGCAATGTTGATTTACGTAATTGGCACTCTATAATGATTACGATTATTATTTCTAAAATGTTTTAAAGTTAAAAATTTTGGGGTTGTTTTTCAAATGTTTTCAAAGATCAAAATTAGTGATATATACACTGAGTACTCGTTTATTAATGTCAGAATATACTTAATTATTATTTTCTAAACTTTTTAGAGAGTTTAAACTGAAAAAAAAAAACCATCAATATATAACATACTAAATTGAAAATCTATTTAGAAAATATGATCAGGAATATCTTTGAAATGCCAAACCTTTTACTCTTAACATTTCAAAAAGCGATGCAATTTATAAAAAATGTACGAGCCAAAAGCCGTGAAACAATAACGATAAGACTGGGGGAAAAAAATAAGCTATAAAAGTGCGACATGAGACTGCGCTCAACAAGTAATCGCCTTGAGCCGCATACAGATGAGTAGAGAGTCAAAGCGAAAAAAAAAATAATGAAACGACTAGAAAGGAGAAAAATCTATTAGGCAATAGATAATCCCATAGATTTAAGAAAAAAATATTTCAAATTGAAATTTATTTTATTAATTTATTTTAATTCAAATATAATAAAATTAGCTTATAAAATATATTTTATAAAAAAATTTAAAGTTAATTATTTAAAAAATTAAAAAAAAAATCATATATTTTTATATTTATTTAATAAATTTATCAAATTTAGAATGTTATCTTATTTAATTAAAGTCGACTTGCAAAATTCATTCAACTTGTCTATTGATTTGTCAGGAATGTCGTCTTCAATGACTTCATAAGTATCACCTTGATAGAAACCTTAAGCAATTAATTAAACTTAAATGAGAGTAAATTCCATTAAATTTATTTTTAATCCAGCTTTGATAAACATATTCTCAATCCCCAACCGTAATATTTAAAATTGGACTACAATTTAAAGAAAGAATTGTACCGATTTTTAAATCTTTATTCTCTCAATTAAAAGTTAAACTATCATAAAATTGATTAAATAAAATAAGTTTAAAGTTGATGAAAAATCGATTTCAATTTGTCATAAGAGCGAACAGACAGACATGAAGCGAAAATGATAAAAACGTTATAACTATATGATATGAATTAATTAAAAATTAAATAAATTCTCGATCATTATTAAAAATATATTAAATATAACCACCTTTGCTTTTATCTTTCGACTACCAACACAATTTATATACAAGAAACTATAATATTTTCATTGTAATATTATTCTGTGGATAATTATGTCTTAATTTGTCTTTATTAAATTGAAACATTCATGTTTCATTTTTTGAAAAAATTTTACCTACTTCACTTATAAAAATAAACAGTTAACAGGAATGATTAATGAATTAAAAAAAAAAATTAAAAACTTATATTTATAAAAACATTTATTTTTTAAAGAAATTTAAAATTATAATTTACAGTAAAACCTGTTGAAAGCATAAATAAATTTCATATGTAAAATTTTGGAATTCCAAAATTTTCTTAAAATAATTAACAAAATTAAACTATTTTATTAAATAATAAAATAACAAATAATATAATCACAGATAATTTTATATAAAGCTTAACTTTATTTAAATATATAAAAAAAATTAAGATTCAAGTTTTAACTTTTGAAAACATAAATATATTAATAATAAAACAACAACATTAAAATATCAATCATAAATCTTAAACATAAAACATACAATACTTTATATGTATTCACAACACAAAATCTCATGATATATTTAATTAATTACTTTTTATCTCAACTAACATTAGGCAGAGGTTAAAATAAGTTTAAAATATAAAAAATATGGAATTAGTTATTTACAGCCTTGGAGTAATATGTAAAATATACAAAATATATACATTTCGAAGCTTTGCACTTTGTAAAAATGTAAAGAAATATTAAAAAAAAAAAATATTTTTTATTTTATTTAAAATATATTGAAATTATGAAAATAGATTATTATTGAATATTTTGAGAATCATTGCTTGGTGAAGCAAAAAGAATTTGCTGTTGGGATAATTGAAAAGGTATTCCATCATCCGGATTTTGAAATTGAATATTCACCTGGAAATAAAAATGAATTAGTTTAGTAATAATAATAAATAAAAAATTAAAGAAATAAATAATTATATTAATTCAATCAAATATTTTTTAAAACCAAATTAAAATTCCTATTTTGTCTTTTTTCATAATTCACACAATGTAAATTATAAAATTAATTCTATTTACCTTGGTTTATTTTAACGAGGAAATTGATAAATTACCTGATTATTGTGATCTACTAATACAGGCGGGTTTTGATTGGGCATTATTGGAGCAGTAGTTGTACTACTCACTGTAGCGGTCGTTGAATATGGCAATGAAACCTGAAAAGTAAATTTTAATTTAGAATTGATCTTTTCAAATAAATTAATATAAAAAAATGTACATTTAATTGAATTGGAGGAAGTATGCCGTAACGGGCCATTAATAATTGTTCGGATACTCGTCTTAATTCTTCCTGTTGAGCTACAATAAGTTGTTGGAGTTCTTCATGTTTTCGTTGGAGTTGTTCTTGAATCTGATCTTGAGTGCTTAAAGTAGTTGGTATAGGGAATGTGGGTTGCACAGGAATTGTTGATATATAATGAGTAGGGTCCGATTCAAGTACCATTGTGTCATTAAAAGTGGAAGTTGAGGTTGGAATTTTATTTCTGGCTTGATGATGTAGATGATGAACAGGTTGGTGATGCTTCTAAAAAATATCATGATTTTTTTAATAATAATAATTCTCAAATATTTGCAAAAACTAAATAAAATACCATTGAAGAAGTTGTCAATTGAGATTGCCTAGATCCAGGGGAATCAGCAGACATTGAAGTTGAATCTGAGCCTGGCCCAGGAATATAAGCCCTGGAGTGCCCTTTACTACCAGACGGGGAACTTGCTTCTTTTGTTGCGGATCTCCTACATACTATAATATTATTTAATTAATATATTTTTTAAAATTTTCTCCATTAAAAACAATAAAATACCTGATGATTTGGAAGACCAAGGACTTGATAAAACTGTATGAGAGGCAGGAGTTGTATTAGGCTTGAAACCTTCTTCAATTCTTTCAGTATCTTGAGTGCTTGACATGTCTGATTCATTTTTAAATAAATGTTTCATAACATCAACGTAACTAAAATTAAAAATTATTATTTTTAGCCATTTATTTAATAATTTATAAGTGTATATGTTCAAAAATAATGAATTAAATGTCTTTATCTTACCTTACAACTCGATGTGTACATACAATAAATTCAGGTTTAGAATTCCATTGATGATATGTTATATAAAATCTTGTTTGAAGCCATATCCATTGTTGGCCTTTAGTTAAAAATCGATAATAACAGGAAGTTCCTTCTCCTTTTTGCATTACTATAAAAGTAAATCATTTTTAATATATTTTTATAATGTATAATTTCTTTTAATAAAAAAAAAAAATTATATATAAAAAATAAACGATTAAACATAACTCTGTTGAAACAAGTTCTTCATAAAACTTTTTCATAGGATTGATTCATATACAACATTTATTAATGATATTATTTGTTAGAAACCAATTGTAAAATGGAATAGTATTGGTGGATAATATTTTGAAGATTTAAAAACTAATAAATCAATAAACTCATTATTGCTAAAATAATAAATGAGAATATCATATCTTCAGTGGTAATGGAAAAGAAATCTATAAATTTATCATCTAATTTATCAAAAAGGATAGGTTCAATTCTTGAAATTTAGTTTTTAAACATTCATTTAGATTAAAAAATCGAAATTTAAATCTTAAAATTGTCTACATGCAAAATCTAAACAGAAACTAATAGATTACAGCGATTATACATAACATAGATCGCATTCCTTTTTTATTTTTTAAAAAATTGTCATTTAAAAAAACTATTTTTTCGAAGGTTTTCTACTCTTAATAAAAAGAAATGATGTATTGTCCTTACAAGCTTCGTGACATATTACAACTTTTTCAAGATCGTCGACATGATAATAATCATATCCTGATGTTCCTAAAACCTCAAAAGGTAAATATCCTATAATTGGTGGTGCCCTATAAAACAATAAGTTAAAAAGTATTACATTTTTTTATTGAAATCGAATCTAATGTAATTGTAAGTAAATTAATTTGGTACCTGTGATCTAAAAATAAAAACTTCCATTCTAAACTGTGCCTTGAAGTAAATTCACTTTTGGTTGAATCCACTATTGACATTTCTCGTAATA
Organism: Labia minor; assembly: GCA_963082975.1. Lineage (NCBI taxonomy): Eukaryota > Metazoa > Arthropoda > Insecta > Dermaptera > Spongiphoridae > Labia > Labia minor. The sequence goes on along the minus strand of OY720345.1, from coordinate 3,922,758 downwards.
AAAGCGGTGTGTTTAGTCGACCAGTACCAACAAATATGTTTCTATTGAATTAATATTAATAATTAATTTTTTTATAAAAAAAATATTTCATATATATATATATATAGAGTGAGAGAGAGAAGATTTAACAATAATTACTAATTTAGTTTAATAATAATTACCGAGTATCTGTTTCACCAGTAAAACTTCCAAAATTACTATTACTAATATTATCTACATCAGTAGAATCCACTTCAGGACCTGAATAAAATATTTTAAATATTAAGTATAAATAATAAATAAATATAAATATAATAAATAAAATTATAAATAAATCATTGTATAAATAGCAAAAAGAACATTATATATTAAAAAATGTTTAATAATGTTGTCTTTATCTAGGTGTACATATATATATATATATATATACATATAAATATACATTGATTTATTTCAACGAGTTTTTTCAATCAAATGTTAAATTTTGTAATTATTTTTCAAAGAATATTTATTCAGTAATAATAATAATTGTACAGTTAATCAGTTATTGGGTTAACTTAGAAAAATTCTTCAATTTATTTATTTCTTTGTCATTATATGTAACATAAAACTAAAAGATATAAATATTTAAAAAAAAAATTAATTTTTATATAAAATATTAAATTTTTTAATATATAATTTTTTTATTCACAGACGAGAGGCTCCGTCCCAAGTTGAAATCAAATTTCTCAATAGAGAAATCAATATACAAGTTGAATTTTGTAAGTCGATTTTAATTAAATATGATAACTTTCTAATATAAATATAAATAAATGGTTTTTCAATTTTTTTAAATTAAAAATTTATAAAATATTTTATAAGCTAATTTTATTATATTTTAATAAAAAATAAAATAATATAATGATTTTTTAAATTTGAAATATTTCTTGCTCCATGGCGAACATGGGAATAATATATTTTTCTGTGCTTATCTTATATTCCTATTTTCCCTAAAAGTATTCATTAGCTTTAATAGATGGATTATATTTTTTTATACAATTACTTACGAAAATAACCATCAAATTGGATAGATTCATATATTACTTGATCTTTATATTCAATTCCTCCTCTTTTTAAATGACATCTAAATGATATTTGATTTTCTAAAAAGAAATATATTTTATTTAAAAGTGTATTGTTTAAGCTAATAGCTATTAAATGGTCACTTTATAAATTTTAATTAATATATAAGTAAATAAGAATATATTCTTTAAAAATAATTCATACAAAACAATAATATAAAATATATGGTTGTAATAATCTGTTTCATAAATTATCCATATTATTGACGTATGAATTTCTCTTTATTTAACAAATTCAAAATTAATATATCCTTACCATAAGAAAAATTATCTGTATTATTGACTGGATTCATAAGAATATTATACAATTCTGAATGATCTTCTTCATAAACCATGCCATATATAGACATGGCTAGCAAATCACTCTACAAATATAAATATCAATTAGTTAAATTTTAACATATTTATATATATATATTGTCACAATAAGTGGATGGTTTTGTACAGGACCAGATCTTTTATGAAGGAAAAAAAATCAAAATTAAAATAAAATATATTTAGGAAAATTTCTTTAGAGTTTTATTTAAAAAAATCTTTTTAAAGGCATTCGTTTTATTTTTAATAGTTAACACCAATAATATATATTATTAATAAAACTGATATATATATATATATTCAGTTTTTAATAGAAATTCATAAGGGAAATAACTTACGGGTAAATATCCAAGAAGAGAAGTAATACTTTCTGATGCATAATAGATTTTTCCAGATGATGAAAATACCATGATAAATCCATCTAAAGCCTAGAAATTAGTTTAGGTTAATTAATAAAAAAAAAACTTAACATATGTTTTAACTGAGAAGTAGGAAGAGAATGTTTGGCCTTGCCTCCAAGATCAGGTGAGTAAATTCTTCGTTTGAAAGGAAAGATGGTTTCCAATCTTCTTGAATTTCATAGGCTCTAGATTGAACAGCAATTTCTAAAAGATAAATTTATTAAATAAATATGATTATATTATTATTTATGAAAAAATATTTATTCTTTTTTTTATATGGACTACTAAAATAAAGATAAACTAAGTAATTTAAATTAAAATAAAATATAAAGAGAATGACATTAAATAATTTTCTTCATAAAGCAGAATTACTTACCATTGTGATTTTTTAAAAATGATATAGTTGATTTTAAGACAGTAGATTTATCCATTTTTCTTGAATTTGTTGAAACCATTGAACTTAATTCATTTATTAACATATTAAATTGATCTCGTCTCTTTTTCTCACTTAAATTACGTGATTTCCTATAAAATTTATTTTAAAAAAATGTATAAAGATAATTATTATAAGAAATTGAAAATCAATGAAAATTCTGAAAGTTTTGTAAACCTTTTACTATCATCTTTGTCATCATTATCCTCATCCATTGTATCACTAAAAAATATTCAAAATAGAAAAATAATAAATGAAATTTTATTAAAATGATTATACTTTTATTTAACTTTTAATTTAATAAAAGAATATATATTGTCAAAATAATAGAAACTTACTCAGATCTTTTTGTTAATGTTTTTTTAATAAAACTTGACATTATTAATAATTGTCTACTTATAAAGCATTTATAAAAATCAATTATAAATTAGAATTTTTAAAAAATATTTCTTGAATAATTAGTTGACATTCTTTGACATTCTATTTAATAAAAATTTGCATATGAAGTTAAAAACAGATTATATGTAAATTATTGATTAGAATGAAGATAGGCGTTATTACTTTCTACAAACTTCAAACAATTAATTAAATTATTAATAAAGTTTTTATATAATTTTTTGGAAATTAAAAACAATTTTTAAAATATATTAATTGTAATATTAATTACAATATAACTTAATATCTCTCAGAAAATTTTAAAATACATTGATGTTTTTATTAAGACGATATATCGTTTTCTCCCCTACTCACTCAAGTCACAAGACTTGATATTAATTTTGTTCTTCCATCAAAAAAATTCTTTGGTGGATATATTTAATTGTTTTTTTCTAAAATTTATTATTCTAATTTTTCAAAAAGGGTAAGTCATTCAAGAAATTTTTTGCGATTTAATTTTAATGTATATTTTTTTTTTAGGATATATTTAAATAAATATGGCAGGGTCCGATCCTTCAATTAAAACAATCATTCCTGCTTTACAAGATGAAAAAATAGATATGTTAGCAGCTACTAGTGTGCTTCAACAACAAGCTACTGAAATTAGAACACAACGCGTTAATTGGCAATCCTATCTTCAATCCCAAATGATTTCGCAAGAAGATTATAATTTTATTGTTCTTTTTGACAATAGTACCGATGCCAATTCTCGTGATGTTCTTCTTAAAGAAAATCGAGCTCAATGTGCAAAAACATTTCTGAATCTTCTTGGCCATGTTTCTAAAGATCAAACCATTCAATATATTCTGATTATGATTGATGATATGTTACAGGAAGACAGAAGTCGAGTTGAAATCTTTCGTGAGCATTCAAATAAAAAAAAAGAAAGTGTATGGGGGCCTTTTCTTAATCTATTAAATAGACCTGATGGATTTATAATGAATATGACTTCAAGAATTATTGCTAAAATTGCCTGTTGGAGTCAAGAATTAATGGATCAATCTGACCTTCATTTCTATCTAACTTGGCTTAAAGATCAACTGCAAGAGAATAGTAATGAATATATGCAATCGGTGGCAAGATGTCTTCAAATGATGCTACGCATTGATGAATATCGTTTTGCATTTGTTTCTGTGGATGGAATTTCAACACTTCTTGCAGTTTTACAAGGACGAGTCAATTTCCAAGTCCAATATCAATTGATATTTTGTCTCTGGGTTTTGACATTCAATCCTCTTCTTGCTGAAAAAATGAATAAATTTAATGTAATCCCAATACTTGCTGATATTTTGAGCGATTCCGTCAAAGAAAAGGTTACTCGCATTATCTTAGCCGTTTTTAGAAATCTTATCGAAAAGCCAGAGGATAATCAAGTTTCCAAAGAACATTGTATTGCAATGGTACAATGCAAGGTTTTAAAACAATTAAGCATTTTAGAACAACGTAAATTTGATGATGAAGATATATTTTCTGATGTTGAATTCTTGAATGAAAAATTACAGGCTTCTGTTCAGGATTTGAGTTCTTTTGATGAGTATGCTACTGAAGTTAAATCTGGACGTCTGGAATGGAGTCCAGTACATAAATCAGCAAAATTTTGGCGAGAAAATGCCCCAAGATTAAATGAAAAAAATTATGAATTATTACGTATTCTTGTTCATTTATTAGAAACCAGCAAAGAGCCACTGGTGTTAAGTGTTGCCAGTTTTGATATTGGCGAATATGTTCGCCATTATCCTCGAGGTAAAAATGTTATTGAGCAATTGGGGGGCAAGCAGCTTGTGATGCAGCTCTTGGGCCATGACGATCCAAATGTTCGTTACGAAGCACTTTTGGCTGTACAAAAGCTCATGGTACATAATTGGGAATATTTAGGTCGTCAATTAGAAAAAGAACAAACTCAAACTACCCCTAAAGTTCCAGGAGCAGGGGGGAAAGCTTTAGAAGGCAAAGCTTAGTTTTTGCTTTGGAGTATTATTATAATATTAATGTAGATGCTATTAAAAATTCATGTATAGAAAATTTTTCAAAAATATAAATATATAACAAATGTTTTACTTGCTTATTATATTATAAATATAAATAAAATATAATAAATATTAGTATAGTAATGGGGATATTATTTGTAATTTAAAAAACTACATTCCTTTATTAACAAATAAATGGAATTAAAACACATTTAATTTTTTATAATCAATTTATTTTATTGGTTATCATTTTTTAAAAGTATTATAAAGGTTTTAAGACAATAAATACTAATATTTACCATTGATTAGAAAAATAACAAAATTATATTTCTAAACAATTTAGGAATTATATTATTTCTAAATCTATATCTTATCATTAAAACTCATAATCTAGTTTAAACTTTATTCAGATAATATTTTATTCTAATATAGTAAAAGAATGTATATATTTAATATAATTCTTAAAATGGTGTAAAATTATGTATATTATTCAACTGTTAAATATAAAATAAAAAAATTGAATTGTTCATTTTTTTTTTAAATTAATAATTATTTTATATTAATATCCTTGATTATATCCTCCTCTTCCAAATCCTCCGCCACCATAACCTCTACCACCTCCATATCCTCTAAATCCTCTTTCTCCTCCTCGAAATCCTCTTCCTGAAAATCCACCACCAAAGCCTCTACCTCCACCTGAAAATATAATAAATTATTTTTTAAATTAATTAATAGATTTCACCTATCAATATAATATTTATTAACCTCTAAACATTTTATTTGGAGGTCCATTTCCACGGAAAAACTCAGTACGTGGTGGTCTTTTACCTCGAAAGCTGAAAAAATATAATTATATTTATATCTTCTTATATATAAAATTCTCGTGTCACAAAACTTTGAAATGATACTCCTCCGAAACGGCTGGACCGATTCTTATGAAATTTTTCATGCATATTCAGTAGGTCTCAGGGCATGTCAGACTTCTTTTATTAAACCGCTAATTGCTAAGGTGTGTCCAGGGGGTGGAATTTAAATAAAAATAGTTTAGAGTTACTATGCTAGATCATAGAGGCGCTGGTGAAGATAATTTGACTTCTATATATACCCTTATAGGAGAATTGCAAACATGATCTTATGACTTTGCACCCTCAGTTCGAAACTCGCAAAGGCACATTTTTTTTAAGTATTATATATTTTTTTTACAAATTTATTAAATTTTATTATTTTAATATTTTATTAAATTAATTTTATGTAAGATAATTAAGATTATGTGAGTAAATCATTTTAATTAAGAAAATTTGATCTCATAATTGGATTTTCACGTAAGATTTTAATATATATTTTTATAGTAGTTTAGTGTTATGCTAATTTCTTTATATTTTATTTTTATTTTGTTTACTTTATTTTTTTTAAAATAAATTAATAACATTTAAAGAGGCATAAAAAATTAATCGAGGCAGGAAAAGTGATGGGGTTTGAAATTAATTAATTTGATAAGACAAAATAATTAGTATCAGAGAGAATAATATTTGCAAAGAATTTAAATCGAGGTTGCAATCGGGAAATTATTATCAAAGGGGATCAAAATTATTAAATTATTAATTGTATTATATGGGTGGGAGGCATGGTCTATAACCCTGGGAGATGAGAGTAGATTCAGAGTATTTGAGAATAGGATTCTTCCCAGCATTTATGGGCCAAAGAAAGATGAGGACACCGGGGAATGGCGGAGACTGCATAACAAGGAATTGCATGACCTCTATGCATCTCTAGATATAGGTCATAAAATAAAATAGAGAAGGCTGGGATCGGCAGGGCACATGGCTAGAATGGGAGAGGAAAAATATATTGGTGGGGAATTCAATTGGAAAACGTCCGTTTGGAAGACCAATTGTGAACAGGGTGGACAATGTAGGAAGGAACGTGAGAGAGATGGGACAGGGTAGGAGTTAGATGGTTATAGTTCAGAATAAGGACACTCGGGGGGTACAGGGGGCGGAGCAGGAGCAGCTAGTTATATTATAAAATAACTATAAAATAATTAATTAAGTATTAGTGTTTCCAAATATTTATTTACCTTGTCATATTTAAATTATTATCTAGTCCATGGAGACCGGCATTGAATTTGCAAAGATGTTTAATGACATTCATTACTTTTTCATCAATTTCAGATAATTCTGTAATCGTTTCTGGATCTTTAGCGGCTCGAACTACTAAAGATTCCAGTATAGGTCTTAAAGCAACAAGACCCGCAGCAACTTCTGGTTTCATATCAAGATTTATCCTATAAATAATAAATTAATATATTTAACTATTATTGTAATAAATATTTAAGAAAAAAATGAAAAAAACAAAGAATGTTATTCTTACCAATTGTCTAACCGTATCATATTTTCTACAAATTCAACTTTTCTAGAACCAAATAATAAAAGATGAATGGGGGTGACCATTGTCATTTGTTTACAAGAAACTGCTCTAGTGCGTATCTAAATAAAAATAAATTATAATTTAAAAAAATTACTTTTTTAACAAATTATTAATAGAAATCCAATAAATCTTACTTTTTCCCCAAAAACAAAAAAAGGGAATGGAAAATTTTGTTCCATATTACTACAATTTACAGAAGTTTTATGAATAAGTGCTGGTTTTGATTCTGTGGTAATAACTTTTCGTTTTTCTTTATGGAAACATACATTTGGATATAATCCCATTCCTAGAAGTGCTATTACCATATCAAGTTTAGCATCAGGACCAGAATAATTAAATATTTGAGGAATCATTGTTTCTTCAGGAAAACCACAAGATTGTAATAATACTTTTAATTGATTCTAAAATATATAACACAATTAATATATTTATTCCAGAAATATATTCTATTTAAAAGGTATATAGAAATTGAATAATTACTTTGGCATCCCAAGTGACTCTTAAAGTTGGCAAATTTAACATTTTTTGGTCACAGAAATAAAGTTCATTTTCTTCTCCGTTCATGCGTGCATCTTCCCAACATTGAAAAGCATTCAACATCGCTACGTGATCAGAAAATCGATTCCCAGCAAAAGCTCTTTGTTGAAATGTAAGTCTTCGATGATCTTGTCCTGTTGTAAAAACTTCTGGAAACGTAGAACTATTTGCACCAATTGTTGAAAGAGCATCTCCACAGGAGAAAATACAACCAAGCACCATCATTTTGCCAAGACGGGGTTCAATAGGCAGTTTGGCCAAAATTCGCCCAAGAGGTGTTAATTCATCATTCAAGTCCAGACATTTCATTTCTAGAATAATAAAAAAGAAAAATATTAGGTTAAAAAAAAGACAAAAAAAATTGTTGAACGAACCTTTAAGGAGGACTTCAGCCTCTATTACTGCGTCTATCGGCGGTGGCTCTATTGCTTTACTCAAAAATTGACCAATAGAACCTAACCGGAGTAATTTAATACTTAACGCTAATTCATGTAAGGGTGTGCGGAACATTTCAGGTGTCATATGTTGATCAAGTTTGGCATATCGAGCCTAAAAAATTATTTAAAGATTTAAAAATAATATTGGAGGATTCTTTTGCTGATGTAAAAGACAAACCTTAGAGAGAAGATGAAAACAAAACCCAGGTCGAACACGTCCTGCTCTTCCTTTTCGTTGTTCCAAATTAGTTTTAGAAGCCCAAACAGTCGCATAATTGGTCATATTATTATGTGAAGTAAAAAGTTTCATTTTTGCTTTGCAACTATCAATCACATACACAACATCATTTATAGTTAATGAAGTTTCAGCAATATTTGTTGATAATATAATCTGAAAAATTTTTAAGATTATCATAACAAATAGCAAATTAGAAAAAAATTCACAAAAATGAGGATACTTTAAAAACGCCAGGTGGAACTGGATCAAAAACTCTTCTTTGATCTTCTCTTGGAAGTTGAGAATGTAATGGGATAATACAGTAAGAATGGCTTGCTAAAATAAATAATTTAATGAGAATATATCAATATCATTATTGAAATATATAGAATCGTAAAATTTTAAAATGATTCTTACAAAAGGATGGATTATTTTGCAAATGTTTCATCAATGCAAAGATGAGATTCCATCCTGGTAGGAAAATGAGAACGGCTCCGGGAATATTTAACGATTTAATATATTTTAATAATCCTTCAATAAGTTCAAAGCTTAATTCTTTTTCACTTAATTGAGCAACAACATTTCTTGTTTTTACTGTATAGTCTTCTGATACTTGATTATTCAAATTTTCATCTTCTTCACCACCAGTTTCATCATCTTTATCTTTAGATTTTTTTCTAGTATCCGTAGGAGGAACAAAATCAAGAAGTTGTACACAATCTTCAAGATAATATTCTGGAATTAAAAATATTTTATGTTTTATGTTCAATTCTTGAAAGGAAAGAAGTTGTTAAATGTTTTAGATACTATAAATTGCATTATATAAATTAGTAAATATTAGAAATACCTTGAACTGGAAAAGCTCGTCCTTCAATTTCAATAACGGCACAATCATTGAAATATTTGCTAAATAGAGTAGTATCAATTGTCGCCGACATAAGAATTAATCGCATATCCGGATAAGTATGAATCATATCTCTTAATACAACCATAATGAAGTCAGAATTAACATCTCGTTCATGAATTTCATCGACAATGACATGAGAAACTCCTCGCAAACCATTCTCAAGACGTCTTAATAGGACACCGACAGTACAGAAAAGTATACTACCATAAGGTCGGGGGAGACATGATTCAAATCGAACGCTATATCCAACTGATTCTCCAAGATTTTCACAACGTTCAACAGCGACACGATCAGCAACAGATACAGCTGATATTCTTCGAGGTTGAGTAACTACTATATTACAATAAGCTCCCTGGCCTGTTTGAATATAGTCATCTAGGATATATTGACAAACCTAAAAAAAATCATTTAAAAAAATAGCTATAATCATTATTAAATTAAAAAAAAAAATTACTTGAGTAGTTTTTCCACAACCAGTATTTCCTCTAATTATTATCACTGGATTTTCATTGATTTCTGTCATAATTTTGGATTTCATGTGATTTACAGGAAGTTTCGATCTTTCATTAATAGAATTCAAAAGATCTTGATTATTCATCATTTTTTCCCTTTGTTCAAGATGAAGGGTTTCACTAATCTCATCTAAATTTTTAGTTGCTAAAGGACCTTCATCAATATTACATCCTGTCCAAGTATTCCAATTGACTTGTGGTGGTGACCAAGAAACGACTCCAGCCATTTGTGGTTTAGAGATTAAGAAATCATCCAAAACTTGATCTGTTAAAAGCGACACAGGCCCTTCCGGATTTTCAGGCTAGAAATAATGAATAATTAAATTATTATTTTTAAATAATAAAGTTATAAAAATGAATTACTTAATAAAATTAAAGTTCATATTTAAAATATTGAGAAATAAAATATTTTAAAATTAATTTTACTAAGTTACTAAATTTTACTTAATTATAGTTTTTTATAAATAAGGAAAATCGAAATTTTTTTTAATAAATGGATTTATTTTTTAAAATTTTGAAAATTTTGAATTTAGCGCTATTGTTATGTCTAATGAAATTCATTAATCTTAATTAATTAAAGATTTAAAATATAAATTAATATTCTATAATACTTAATATTTCATAATTAATGTCAGATTTTGTTTAATACAAAATTATTGCATCTATAGCTAATAATAAATTTTTAAATAATGATTTACAAGGGCCATCTTATGTGACTAAAATATTCGTAGTGTTTGATTATAGAGAAGGGTGGATAATAAAATAGCTAGTCCTTGTCTTGGGGAGCATAATGTCCAATGAACGTATAGTGAGGGCATTGTTGCTGACACCCATTAAAATTAAAACCCGCATCTCGACATAGTTTATATGTTGGGTTGCAATTTTTGGAAAACCCCTTTACTTTATAAGGGGTTAACAAAATCTCAACGACTAATATAATATTTCGGTTAAAAATTACAATAAGAGATTTGAAAAATTATTATTAAACTATTATTATATTGTACTGTTATTTTATATTAATTAACTCCCAGTTTGACCATTTGAGATTGAATTTATAAAGGAAATTGATTATAATAAACTATATATAGGGTGGTAGGGTGGCCATATTTTAAAAACACCAAACCGGGATATTTTACCTTTTTTTTCTAGAATCAAAGTGAAAAAAGTACGAAATGTCCTAAATATTTAAAAAACGGGGCAATAGGCTGTCCCGAAGACATTTTTCGGGACGCCGGGACAGAGCACCTAAAAACGGGACGTTTGGTCACCCTAACTATATATATATATATATATATATATATACAATAGTGTATATAAGAACCCTTATAAAATACAATTGATCAATTATTTTTTTCAATTAAAAAAATCAATACTCACAATTTTAACCGGAATTACATTAACAGTATTCAAAACATCAAAAACTTGTGATTCCAATTCAGGAGAAATAGATACTTTGTAAGGTTTCATTTGTTCGCCTTCTTTATTCTTTTTCAAAGTTCCTGAAAATGCTTCAATTACCCCTAAATGAAAGAGTTGTCGTACAAGTGAAAGGGCACAACTTTTAGAAGCAGTTTGTTTATTGGAACCAGTTTCTCTTCCAGTAATCGCTGCATCAAATGAAAAATATAAATTAATGTTTATTTATCAATTTTTTTTTTATTGTTTTAGGATTAAACTTACTTCGGTTCAATTGTTTAATAAAAAGACTCATTTCCGCCACGAAACTCCTTTACAATAATAATAAAATAAAATATTAGTTATTGTTTTAAATCGTATTAATAATTTTAAAATTTAAAAAATACATATTTTAAATAATAAACTCACCTTGATTCAAATTTGAGCAGATGACTTGCTATTATTTATAAAATCTGTCAAGATGGAATAAGCAAAAAAAAAAGAACAAATTTTATGCTTACTCAATCTTTAATTTTTTTTTGTTTTTCAAAGGAAAAAGAAGAGATAGTTCTTTAAAATCAAAGAAATGATACGTTCATGCTTATAAGCATCAAAGAAATAAAAGATGAAAGATTTCATTCTAAAAAAGAATGTTTTTAAGTTAGACTAGTTTCGAAGATTTTTCATCAACATGGATTCTAGAATGTTTATGTTCGTCGGTTGATGAGCTCTTTGTCTTCGAAACAATATCATTTAATCATTTTTTCCAACAAGATTCTATCTTTTATTTCTTTGTTGCTTATAAATAAATAATAGTGCTCGTTTCATGAATTTATTTATCCTCTTTAGGCTTGATAAAGATATTAAATTATTTTAAAATCAATATCAATTCCAAGCCCTGAAATACTAACAAATTGCTAAGCAAATTGGTGTATAGAATGCATACATCAAGAGGCCAGCATCAATTAATTATTATTTCTATAGATCACTTGTGCCTAGGTATAGAAAGTGATTGATAAAAATAAATATATTGTGCAAATCATCTGCTCAATTTGACTATAAAAAATGTAAAGTATCAACAAATATCAATATAATTTCGTTTAATTTATTTATGCACCTTGTGTGATCTGGTCCTACTGGGGTATACTTATAATCAATTTGGATACGGTGCATTTGCATAAATTGATGCAACTTCGATTTTGCATTTTCAATCGTCCAATTGCCATGAATACTTGCATTTACATCTAAATCTTCCGCCTGTAAAATTAAAAACCAATTTACAAGTTACTTCTATTAATACTGTAGGATTTCAACAACTTACTTCTTCCACTTTTTTCTGATCCGCAATTCTATCCATATATGTGTATGGACGATCATTTTTCTCGGTGTACGGCCTGTAAGCTTCCCCAATCTCATTGGGGCCCATTCCAGGTTGAAAAACAGGTCGCATTGGAGCGGAATTCGTTGAAAAGGATGCGTCTGGTTGATCTCGATTTTTATCTGGATCGTCACCACGTTTCTCATTTTCGCCAGGAATATCATTTGGATTAACTAATCCCTGCCTCACAAGAAATTGTAAAAAATCTCTAGCGGCATTGCTTTGGGCATCCTTTTTATTGGTAGAATTTCCAGCTCCTACATATTGGAATCCCTCAACACGTACTTCACATAAAAATCTTTGCCTTTGTTTCGACCCTTTAGAAACGAAAAAATAGAATTATTTTTTATTTCTTCCAATAAAATTAAAAATATAAAATAGATACCTGTTGGTCTAACTTCAAACTGTGGATTGACTTTCTTTTTACTACACCACTCATGAAAAAAGGATTTTACATCAGACATCTTTTCATAAAAATTCTATAATCCTAAAAAAAAAATAGGATAATTATAGTAATATTAATGCCGTCTTGTATTATTCCACTGAAATAGGGGTATTTTCAATTTTTATATTTTACTTCAATTATTTAGAATGTTTTAACTGATTTTTTTTTAATTAAAGAGGATCACTTGTAACCAGAAGCTCAATCTATTATAAAATAACGTAATCGGGTAAAAAAAAGATTTTTTTCTTTGGAAAACATTTTTAATATATTGATTTTAATAATTAATTAATTTGAAATATATAATATTTATAAATTAAATTTTATATTGAAGTGGGTGAAATACTTACTATTATAGAAATAATTGCTTTTAAAGAATAATTGATTATTTTTTTCTATATATAAATTTTTCCAATTGTCAAAGTAAGAAAGAGTTCAAATTAAGAATCACAACATGAATTGTAAATATAAAAATCGATAAACGAGGAATTGTATTTCGTTGCTATCTTCTCAGCATAGAAAAGGTGCGCAAAATTTAAATCGTTTATATTTCAATGTATCACTCCATGACAAATACAACTTACAAAATTTTTAAAGAGCTACTAACATTTTTGTTTCATTATTAATGCATTTAATTAGGATTAAATATATAGATTTGATTTTTGATTTAAAATAAATAAACTGTTCTCTTTTGAGTGTTTTTATCTTGTTTGCATGAAATATTTTTTCATTGCAATATAATATTTTTAGTTTTAAAAATAAAATAATATAATTATTAATATTTGTGTATGGAACTGGAGAACCACATCTTGAGCCATATGCAGCTCGCAAGCCCCAGGTTGCCGACCCCTGCTTCCTGATATAATTAAAACTCTAGAATATTTGGAAACAATCATGAAAATTTTTTTAAAAATTCGATTTTACTTTAATATTTTAATAATATTCTATAATATATATATATATATATATATATATGGTCGAAATTTTTTAAATCATATGTAGAAATACACATTAATCCGAATAAATTAGATGGTCCTCAGAAAATGCACATTATTATTATATTATTAATTTATTTGATGATGATTTATTTCATAAAACAAGATATTTTGGATATATTTTATTGTTAAAATTATATCCAATATATGAGTTAAATACAAATACGAAAGTGGGTAAATTAGCTCAAAATGATAAAAAAATTCGATATCGTTATTATTTTAATTACCAAGAAGAAATCGAATTCAAAAACTATATAACCCTGATCTATTTAAAATATCGAAAAGGAATTTGGTCGATTAACAAAGTATTTTGTCTATAATTTAGATGATTTTAATTAAAAAATTAACTATTCAATAAAGTTTGATTTATAAAATCTATTTTTATAAAATGACTTTAAAAAAATAGAAGTTTTTAAAAAATAATAATATATATTGATTACTAAGAATATTTGTAATAAATATTTATAATGAAATAATAGTCTAAGAACAAAATTTTGCATAAATTTTTAAGTTTTAATAAAAATGATAGAAATTATAGCTAATTTTATAATTAAAATCCAATCCTCGTAATGAAAAAAGTGAATTGTAAAATAAACCATTAACTTACCTATAAAATGAATTATTAATTACATTTAATAAAACCAATTCTCTTGGATATAAGATTTTACTAATTATGTTGGATAAGAACAATATTAATAATTAATTGTTAAAATACAAAGTTTATTTCTCATTATTTAAAAAAATAAATTTTGATTACTAAATAAAATTAATGTACATTAATATAAAATGATTATATTTAGTTTTATGGAATTAATTGAACAATTATTAATTATTTAATTCCAAAGAATAAAATATAAAATAAAATTTAATTTTATAAAAAATTTAATACAATCTTGAAACGATTAAGTTTGTTATAGGTATCTTTAAATTAATAAGAATAAAAAAATAGTTGTGTGTAATAGTATGTTTTATATATATATATATATATATATATATATATTAATTATTAATATTATTATACTCGGAAATAAATATTGATATATTGTGAAACGAAACAAGATTTATTAAAATTAAATAATAAAAATTGAACAATTATTTATTACTATCTCGCCAGTGATAGTATTACGATCACGAAAATTTTCGATGTTGAGATTTTGATGTTTTTATACGTTTTGAAGGTTCCTGAATCATTTTCACTAAGGTTGAGAAAAATGTCTGTGTGTGTGAAGACAAGATTAAGCAAAAACGGTTTGAGCTAGAATCATGAAATTTGGTACATGGGCATTATTCAAAATTCATAGATTTCTATCAACTTTTGAGAAATGTAGCTCAACCGGAAGTGGGTCATTACCTACCCATTTGATTTTTTTTCCTATAAAGTGATTGTAAAATAAAGATATAGGTTTGATAGTTTTTCACATGGTTAAAAATTGAATAAAACTGCTATATATATTTAATAAATTATTTATTTAATAATAAATAATAATTTAATGTATTAATATATATACTAATATATATTATATAATTTATTTATTTTATTTAATAAATATCTGATTTTTAGTAAATGATTATCAGTCAATATTCTTTTTAAATTATTTTTTTAATAATTATAATAAATATTATTATAATATAAATAATATTATTTTGTTTTAGATAAAAAGTAAACGAACCTCACTAGTACAATTCCAGTAATGTTTTTTTTCTAATCGTGCGATAAGCAACTCAGTCAAATTTCAAAGAATATAAATAAAAAATAGAATTAAAATTTATTTATTTTAATATTTATTTTAATAAAATATTTTAGTTTGCATTGCAAAGTGAATGTGATAAGTCACTTCTCGGTTGGGCTGTGTGTCCGTCCATCTTACCAGGTAATTCATTAATAAGTATTTTATTCATTCTCTTTAATTAGAAATATTATTTATTGTTTGTTTTTTATCCACACTTTCTATTAAAATGAAAATTTTAATTAATTATTTATGTTTTTTTTTGGATTAAATTATTTGACTTTTACGACTAAATTTTATCTACTTTTTGATCATTGATTTCATTTTTCATTTTTTAATGCTCTCATCATCATCTTTGGAATATATTAATTAATTCAATACAAATATCCATCAACAAAGAGTTGGCCAAACATGCGCTGATTTAATAAATATTATCTATTAATTTTAATTTATAATGTATAATTAATTAAATTTAATTGAAATATAATATATTATGTTATTTAATCCAATTCAATTTGCGAGATAGTCGAGTGGAGACACTCCAGCTTTTTTTCTTGTATTATCAATGTTTTTAGAAGGAAGCTACATAATTATATTTCAGGATGGTAAATACCCAATTTTCTAATAAAATAAGGAAATAAAATTCGTTTGAATGCACATAATTATTCATATATTTATTTATTAAACTATTTTTTAAAATTATTTACAATCTTATTTTTAAATTAGTATCATTTAACTTATTATACAAGCATGAATGGTTCAAGCCCTCATTGGGCGCTATTTTTTTTTCATTTTGTAATTTTATTTTTAAATCAAAGAAAACAATTGCCCACGAAAGGGTTAATACTTAATTAAAGAATGATCCTTTTTTATTATGTTTTGTTTTATATATTTAGGTTTATTTTTAAATTACAATAAGTATAAATTTCTAAAATTAACAAAATGGTAATTACATAAAAATAAAGCTTTTTAATGACAAGATATTAATAAACATACATTTTTAATAAAATCATTTTTTTAGTGAATTATAAAATTGTTAATCTACAACAATCGTCCTGAAACGTAAATAACAAACAATTCACAATAACATTGGAAATGACTGTTTTTAGTTTTTATAAATTAATTTTTAAGGCACAGACAGTCTTCAACGAACCGTAGCTGAAACTCAGTTGATAGGAAAGTTGGTTAATTGTTCTTTGTTCGTTCTTATCGCTAATTATTATTTACAATGGATATAATAAATATTTTCAAATCCTCGCCGAAGGAGCGACTTGATTTGGAACACTTGCGTATCTTATTCGATTTGACCAGCTTAGAAAGTTATCACATTTGGGCAAGTGGAGGGAGAATGGCGAAGGAAGGGGAAGTTGGTGGACATGTGGGCAAATGGGGAAACCACCTCATGGGCAGCAATGTCGTCGACGATGGAGGGCTGCCCGTGGATGAGGGGGTCTGGAAGTTCGCTGCGTTGGATGCTCCGAAGAACGCCGGCTGCTTCCGGAATCCCGTCGAGTCGCTCGCCATTCGTGGCTCAGCATCCGGGAACGTGCTGCAAAAAAACAAGTGCCATGTCAAGGTTAGACAAATGGCTTTTCTATTTGCCTTATCAATTAATGATATATTAATTTAATAATAAATGAAGAGAATATCAATTAGGTCTTGGAAAAATAAAAATGGGGGGAAGGAGGATGAAAAAAAAGAGGGAAATTTTTAGATATTCTTCAGTTAACATTTCTGCAGAACCGGGCCCGTTTAAAATAAGTTAACCTGTGGCCAGGCGCAGAACCGACCGACGGTTTGAAATAAATTAATTTCCAGCTACAGAAACAATTTCAAATTAATCATTTTAATAGATCTATTCATGCAATAAACAACAGATATGGATATAACATAAATATTTTTAATTTTATTTTATTTATAATATATAAGTAGGAGCTGGCTGAGACGTCATGAAGAGCTGGGTGACGTCATATAATTTTAAATTAAGAGCAAAACTAATAAAGATGATTTTCCCAAGGATAAAACCAAAATAAAGTGGATGATTTGTGGAGATATATAAAAAAATCTTCTCATGTGAAGTTTGGTGTGAAAATAACCCTTCCCTTCCTATCGTCGATCGCTAATATTACCACTTCCGGTTTCCGGATATACACCAAAAGTTGATCCATTCATCATACTGATGCATTAAGTAAATACACCAAATTTCATCAAAATCCGTTGAGCCGTTCAAGCTGTACACATATATACTGACAGACGGACAGACATCATGCTAAAAATACTTTTTTTCTGTTAAGAAAATGCATGATTCGTGGAGATATGTAAAAATCCCCACATATGAAATTTGGTTTGGAAACAATACCTCCCTTACTATCGCGCGCGCGTCGGTCGGTAAAAATTAAATAATTCAATGGATACATATAGTATTTCTAAAATATTTCAAAATAAGTACAAATTCATATATTTTTTAAAAAGGTAATATTAGAAATTTTCCATAAGGGACTCTCCAATTTATTTAATATAAATTTAAAGCAAGAAATTCAAGTGACTTTTTAGTTTAAATAAAATTCTTGATTTCTATCATAATTTAATTTTAAATAAAATATTTTTTTAAATTTTTTATTTTTTATTTATTTTTCTAATAATTTAAATCACATTTAACAAATGCACATTGTAAGAGGGAATCCCTCTTTTTACTACCTCGTCAGAGATAGTATTACGATCACGAAAATTTTCTATGTTGAGATTTTGATATTTGTATACGTTTTGTAGGTTCCTGAATCATTTTCACTAAGGTTGAGAAAAATGTCTGTATGTGTGTATGTATGTAGACAAGATTACGCAAAAACGGTTTCAGCTAGAATCATGAAATTTGGTATACGAGCATTATTCAAAATTCGTAGTTTTCTATCAACTTTTAAGAAATGTAGCTCATTCGGAGGAGGACCATTACCTACAACGTTTTGATTTTTTTTTCCTCTAAAGTGACCGTAAAAATAAAGATATATGTTTGATAATTTTTCACATGATTAAAAATTGTTTAAAACTGCTATATATAGAATTTCAGCATGATTGAATCGCTGAAAGTACCAGAATTAATTTTTTAACACTGCAAATCTCACGCGCCAACACGTGACGTGGTGCCATCAACCAAGAGCCAAACATGCGCTAGTTTAATAAATATTATTTATTAATTTTAATTTATAATTTATAATTAATTAAATTTAATTTAAATATAATATATTATGTTATTTAATCCAATTCAATTTGCGAGATAGTCGAGTGGAGACACTCCAGTTAATTTTAAAATCTTGTTATGTGGGTAGGTAGGTAGCTTCTTTAAAATCTTAAGTTATTAGAATATAAAATATGCAAAATGTTGCTATTTCAAAAGTTGGTTACTTTTAAAAATTAAATCGATTTCAATTATTAAAATCTATTCAAAAATAAAAAATAAATAAATAAATTTAAAAATTAACATATATAAATAAAAAAATAAATATTTAAATATAAGTAGGTATATTTATTTAAAATATACATTACATTTTATACACATATATTAAATTCGTGTCATGTTAACAGATTCACGGTAGAAAAGGTGTTGCTTTAACATGTTGAACATGCTTTCCTATATAAATAGACAATATAAATGTAAAATAAATTTTTTCTTTCCCCAAAAAGTTGAGCCTATACATAATTTAATACATATAATAAATTTAATATTACTCTCATAGTTCCAAAATCATTAAAATGGATCATTATTATTATTATTATTTTTATTATTTATTTACTAAGATTTAACCAAGGAAAAATAATCCCCCTGATTATTATGCAACCAAGTAAAAAAATTAGGATAAATAACAATTACAGGTAAAATTTGATTGATTTTATTAGTTTATGGTAAAGAAATTCATTTCTCACTTTATTTATTTTTGTTTTTAATTATTTTGAATTTGATTATTTTGAATTGAAATAAATTATAAAACATCTGGGAATGCTAGGAAGCATTACTATTAACGAACTTTTATTCCTATTTATCACAAAATTGCATAAATAATTCCAATTTTTACTTATGATCTTAATACTCGTATATTGTGAGAATTAGATAAATAATGTAGAGAGCAAAGAATATTTATTATTTAAATGAAATAAAATTATTTAATTTACAGAATGAAAATGTAATTTTAATCCAAATAAGAACAATGTTTTTAAAATGTTTTCAAGATTTATAATTACAATATATAAGTATTAATTTTAATATTAAATCTATATGTCTGTGTGTCTGTCACCAAAAATTTTCGATTTTTTAAATTCTGATTTTGGATTCGAGTAGAGCTTAAAAAAAGTGTAAGTGTAATGTGGCATTGGTTTTTTAAAATTCGATTGGGAACATTGACAAATCGGCGGTCAAAGTTAAAAATTTCCCATATATTATAGCTTTGACCGCCTTTAAAAAACCAATACCACTTTACATTTACACTTTTTTAAGCTCTACTCGAATCCAAAATCATAATTTAAAAAATCGAAAATTTTTGGCGACAGACACACTGACATATAGATTTTATAAACGATCTAAAATTTCGTTGAAAATTCTGTTGAGAATTTTTGTTTTATAATTCAATCATCATTTAATTCCTCTCGATCGATCGACTTAGAAAATAGACTTACAGTCTATACAGTCCGCTAAATTGATGGTATAAGAATTTGGAGGTGTCTCTCCTATAAATAATAATTAACCTCTTTATTCCTTTGGGCAAACAAATAAATGCCAATATATCATTTCTCCCCTTTGTCCATTTAGAACAGTGATTCTCAACCTTTTTTTTTAACGCGGCACACTTGGTGATACTTAGAGCCATATTGAAAAACGAAAATGTTTAAAAGCCTAATCGCAAAAACATTTTTCTTTTTTTTTAGAACCATATTGAAAAGAATGGAAAAACAAAAGTTGAAAAAGTTTAAGAGCCTGATCGCAAAAATATTTTATCTTTTTTACATATATATATAAAATAAATAAGTACTTTTTCTTAATTTGAACTTTACATTTGTAAAATTTGACGGCATATTTTGAAAATCTCGCGGCACACAAAAGTGCCGCGGCTCAGTGGTTCAGAATCACTGATTTAGAATCGTCCTCATTTTAAAAATTGAAGAATTTGAAGAAAAAAGTTTATAATTCAAGGAGTTTCAGCCAAATAATACAGGCTATTTGAGACGCTAAATTTTTCTCCCTCCGAGACAAATTATGGTAAGAAATTGGTTCCACAAAGCAGCATAAAGCGTAAAATTGTATTTTTTAAAAAAATTTTAAATGAAAATAGTTATTTCGAATCTGATAAATATTTTATTTATTATACAAAGCTTTGGGCTTATTGAAATATATATGCCTATATTTTGAATCTCATTAATGAATTGGCAAGTTGTCGGGCACAATAGAAGGAAGGAAGGTGTGGCGCCCTGCCTGATCTCTACCATTTGATCTCCCTGCTGACCTTATCTGATCCTACATCTTCCCACTTCTTCGATCAAATGTTTTCCCCCTCCGTGCTCCGTGCTTTCCTATGACACTTACCTTTACTTTTGCCTCCTTCTAAATATATGTCCTGTCCATTTTCTCGATTTATTTATTTATTTATGTGAATCTTGAAATGTAAAAAGAAAATATGAATTCTCAATGTCAATTATTTTTTTTCTACCTATTTTCTATTTATTTCTATTGATGATACAAATTTATTTAAGGTAATATATAAAATAATTCAAATAAAAAGAATTAAAATATAAAAAAAAAATATATATTATTATATATTGATAAATATGCTAACAATATAAAAACCTCGAAATATTTATTATGAAATTATTATAATTTTAGTATTTATGAAGAGATTGAAAAAGAAATCGATATTTCTATGCTAGGTAAATTTTATCTTATTGATTTTTATTTTAAATCAAAAATATTTTTATTTTACTTTACTTTACCTTTACTATATGATTAAGGAAAAACAAGAAATAATGTGTCTATTTCTTCTAAATATGTGTTTAGAAAGAAATTAAATACAGACAATACAGAAAACTACCGTATTCGGATTAGCCGGTTGGTTATTAAATATCCATTTAGGAATTTAATTTTTAAAAAATATTTTCTAATATTTTGAAAATATTTTCTAATTTATAAAATATTTGCAAACTGATTTAATCAGAAGCTAAAAATGGAGAAGAAGAAATTATCAATCGCATTAGTTAACATAACATGGCCCACTTTTTACTCTCTCACTTGACGTTTTGATGGTCCCTGAGTTATTTTCACTAAGGTTGGGAAAAATGACTGTGTGTGTGTGTGTAGACAAGATTACGCAAAAACGGTTTGAGCTAGAATCATGAAATTTGGTACATGGGCATTATTCAAAATTTGTAGTTTTCTATCCACTTTTGAAAGATGTAGCTCAACCGGAAGAAGGTCATTACCTACAACGTTTTGATTTTTTTTTCCTCTAAAGTGACGGTAAAAATAAAGATATAGGTTTGATAGTTTTTCACATGATTAAAAATTGTATAAAACTGCTATATATAGAATTTCAGCTCGATTGAATCGCTGAAAGTACCGGATTTAATTTTTTAACACTTTAAATCACGCGCCACCACGTGACGTGGTGCCATCAACAAAGAGCCCAACATGCTGATTTAATAAATATTATTTATTAATTTTAATTTATAATTTATAATTAATTAAATTTAATTTAAATATAGTATATTATGTTATTTAATCCAATTCAAATTGCGAGATAGTCGAGTGGAGACACTCCAGCTTATTTCATATTCTTACTATACAAAATATTAACGAACACAAAAAAAGAAATTCTAACAGTAAATTTAAGTGAGAGTTGTCGGAACATGAAAAAGTACTGGAACGCGTACCGGTTCTGAAAAAAGGTAAGGGAACGTCGTTCCCCCGCGTTCCCCTCCCAATACACCACTGATCCTACATTGAATTTAACATTTAGGATTTAGGCCATAATATATATTATATTTTTTTTGTCCCCTTCAATATAAATATTTAGTAAATTTTTTTGTATTTATATTTTTCTTTTTCTTTTTGTATATTTGCTTATATTTTAATTAACGTTTATAAATATGTATAAAGCAGGTTCATTTAATAATAATAAATTTAAATTTGTATATTTATCCCCTTTAAGAATAGATTAATAATTAAATTTTAGTTTTTTTGTTTTTTTTTTTCAAAATTTAAATATGGAACATCAATGAAATGGTGCTAACGATTTTCACTCAACTTTTAACATAATTTAATTATTCTCTATGAAAGGTTGTAAATTAAAAATAATAATGTTTAAAACGCGGTGTAAAAAAAAAATTTGTTTTTAATTTGTTTCAAAGTTTAATTAAGATATAAATGTAAATTTTATTAATTCTTTTTGCCCTATAAAAACATAACAGAAACAAATAAAATAGATATTTTTTTTAATCTATTTTTATTTTTAAAATGATTCAATTCAATTGGATAACATTAAATCCTCATCCTAAAGTTTATTATCCCTTTTATATCTATCTATTACCTCCAACCGGTCAGTCACAATTAAAAATACATTTAGGAAGAGTCAAGAGTGGGTGTTGGTTTGTATACAAAGGCCTTACCTGTCCTGGCTGTGTTCGGCGAGGCCCTTGGATTATACGATCCGGTTTGCGTGCGAATGTGTCTCAGAAACGGGTAACACTGCGAAAGAATCAAAAACACTCCAATGAACGAGGCCTCCATTAAATAAAGAATGGAATTGAACGATGAATGATGGAATGACCAGCTCTCCATTCTTGTGGAAAGCCAACAGCCAAAAGAGACAGCAACTCAACTCAACTGTGGTCAACAGGGATCACTTACCGGGAAATTGGATCCCACGAGGTGACTTCGCCCCGGGCATAAGATCACTTTCCGGTATTGAAGACGCTGTCAAACACAAAGTTACAAATTTCAAGATTAATAGACAATGAAAAATATTATTTCTATCTAATTTATATATATATAATAAAAAAAAAAAAAAAAAAAAAAACTTTAGAAACTTACATGATTGGTTATGGGAATATCGCCTTCTGTAATAAAAATTAAAAAGAAAATCGAATTAATATTCATTTGATTGATATATTAAAGCAGTGGTTTCCAACCTTTCTGTACCGGCGCCCCCCTTTTTTTTAAAAAAAAATTCTTGCGCCCTCCCCCTTAATTGCTGACCTTTTTGTTGAACCATATTGAAAAAATTGAAAAATAAAAAAATCGAAAATTTTCAAAAGTTTTCGAGCACTTGAAATTGGTTCTAATACCTTCGCGTCCCCTTTTCAACAGTATCGCGCCCCCCCAAGGGGAGCGCGCCCAATAGGTTGGAAAACGCTGTTTTAAAGATTAAGTATTATTATCTGGTTTATCATTTATATTTAAAATAAAAAAAAACAAAATTCTTCTCATTGATTTTTTTTAATAAATACTTATAAATGATTTATAAATAAAATTATAAAGTAAAGTAATAATTACTATTGATTACATTACCTCAAACCCCATCAGTGGGATTTATAAAAATTGTCATCATTGAAATCCGTGTATGCTATTTTAACAAGAAATAACCAATATCAATATATAATCATGATTAAAAACCAACATTTTTATATTCAATTTAATTTTATTATTATAAATTCCAAAATGAATAAATAAAATATAAAAATTTAATAAATAAATTAATAAATGTTTAATATATATACATCAGGGCCCCCAACTCCTTAGAAATCGGTGAAACCAGTTTTTTTTAATATGAAGTCTCTATGTGGCACCGCTAAGAGGCGCTGCAGGCGCATAACCGATAACTCTACATGCAAAACCAGGCAAAAACATGCAATCTCGATTTTTTTTCTCAATTAGTTACTGCCTGCACTCGCATGGTGGCGCCAAAAACTTTGTTTCAGCAAAGACAATAGAGTTTATTAGTCTTATATGTAGATGGTCTTTGATATACATATATTAAACACATGTTATACTAAGAATACTTACATATTTGCTATCAAGTTTAATTAAAACACATTTAATTTATAAAAATTATTAAATTTATTATTTCTCGGATTTTTAAGTATATTCTTCACTACTCTACTCTACATTAGTAAGACTCTTAAATTAAAACAAAAATACTAAAGAGAATTTGAAATATTTTTTCTTTGAAAATAAATTTCAAATGTGTACATTTCATCAACTGACCCAGTATATTTTTCAAATATCCATTATTTTAACTATTCTTTATAGATAAACATTCAAATAGTTAAAATTATTAATTTCCCAATGGGATGGAATTCAAATGGGGGGGGGGGGGGGGTTAACACCTCTGAATCTATTCAACTTCTTTTATTAAATATTATTATATTTTCTATTAAATGGAAATTTTTATTCTTTTTAATTTGTCTTACAGATATTATTGAATATTGTGTGTGTCTGTGTGTGTGTGTGTGTGTGATTCCTATATAACAAAAAAAAAAAACTAAAAAACAAAAAAACAAAAAAGATTATTTGATAAAATCGATTGAAATAAATCCATTCCCTATGAATTCTCTCAAAGAATCTTATATGATTTAATTCTTTTTTCTTTTTTTTTTTTGTTGGAAATCATGGGCTCCTTTATGGATCCTTCATGGCTTGTTTATCCTTTCTATTTCGTAAGGACATAATATCGGGTTCTATTGAGAAAATAGGTTTGAAATCAAGGGGAAGAAAACATTTTCTCTAGATATTGGATAGAATATTTTTCCATTTGGGATATAGTAAGCTCCTAATCCCTTTTCACTCACAACCATTTTTTTTTTCATGAGGCCTTGTGACTTTTATAACATTTCATAAAATAGGATAAGAAAAAAAGAACATTCATATCTTTCTATAAGTTCATTTAAGACAGATATCGAAAGTGGAGTATGTATTTGTGTGTGTGTGTGTGTGTGTGGTTTGTAAACATGGCATCAAATTTCATTTGGAATGAAACATTTATACCAAAAATATATATAAAAAAATATTTTTGATTAATAAAAAAAAAATATATAACTAGTTTATTTCATTTTTATTTTTAATAATAAAATAGAAAATATTTTTCTATTTTATTGTAAACAAATAAAAAAATAATTAAAAATTTATATGAAGAGTAAGTATAATTATTTAATTAATTTTCAAAATTAAAAAAAAAAAAACAAAACAAAAAACAATTACGGAGCAAATAACATATGCATGTAAATAGGTATGTATCGGCACCGCAGTAATAAAGACTATCATATAGTTTAAAGATTAACAAATATTATACAAATATAATTTTATAATTTCAATATTTATCCGATAATTGATATATTTATTATAACAAATAATATTATTATGAATTTTTAGGTACTTTTATACTTCCCTTTTAAAAAAAACAAAAATGTACGTAGTCTTTGAAAACATCCAAGTGCAAGAGCATAAAAACCAATCATCCAATTTTAATTAAAAATATAAATTCAATCTTTAATATCGAACTGAAATAACACAAACGGTATTATAGTCAAAAAGCCATTTTATTATTATTATTATTATTATTATTGTAATATCACATTTTTAATAAAAGACTTAAAAAAAAAAACTTGTATATTAATGAATTAAATTATCATAATATAAAATATTAATTTTGAATGGACAAGGACAAGATTCATCATAAAAGAAATAAATTAATGAGATGAATGTGTCTGGTGTTGCTTTGCAAGGTTCGCTATATTGGATTCGAAATTAGTAAATTCTAACTGTAAATCCCGCCAAAGCTCCACATTTAATTAATTACTGTTTTTAGTTAAAATTGAATTAACGTGACTGAAACCGGCTTCAACCATATAGGAACTTGGAAAGCCAGCATAAATGGCTGAGACATATCGGAAAGTTTTATATATTTTTTGCACTATATTTATATTCGTCCAAAATTTATGTATTGTCAAATTTTTAATAAAAGTGTTTTTGCCTCAAGATCCGACCGACAATAGTTCACCAAGCACATCTTGCAAGTTGATGTCTCAATAATCAAATCAGGGATGTCAACAAAGAACAAAACTGTTTTTCCTTCGACCCCTACTGTTGCTAAATAGACCCCTGGGGGTCTATATAGACCACTTCGCGACCCCTGTTCTAGGCAAATCCTAATTATAAGTAGTAATTTTTTCGGGATTCTCATTAAAATTAAAATTTTTAAGAGTTTTTCCGATCTAAAAAGTCATATGCTTTGCTACGAATAGTTGATGAACCGAAACATTGATCTTGTCTACATACATACACACAGACATTTTTCTCATCCTTAGTGAAAATGATTCAGGAACCTTCAAAACGTATAAAAACATCAAAATCTCAACATCGAAAATTTTCGAGATAGCAATACTAGCTCTGGCGAAATAGTAAAAATAGAAAATAAGATTAATAAATCAATAAGGGAAAAAAGTTGATGTTAACGCGATAATTTTTCATAAATATAATATTGAATAAGGTCTCATATTATTTAGAAGCATTTAAATAAAATGAATAGAATTGAAAATCTGTCCTTTAATCACCGTAAAAGTTATAAACCGAGAAATATCTTTTAAAGAGGTACAAAATACCTATATAATAGTATAAGTATGTATTTATGTAATATATATTGTATATACAAATACATATAAATTAAATTAATAATACTTTTTAAAATTTAACACAATTTTAAATATTGAATTAGAGTTTATATGGTAGATATGCCTAAAAGAATAATAACTATTCTACTATATAGAAAGTGTTTTCGTAACGTTTATATCAAGTCTTTTCATCGCTTGATTAAAAAGGGGAAAATTTAATTTAATAACAAATTAAATTAGCTAACTTTTAAGATAAATTTTAATCTTTCTCTTAAAAGAGACTGTCTGACTGCCACCTTGAAACTTTCCGATTTTATTGAAGATAATAGAGTAGGCGAGTCACACATACAAACCTTCTTCTTATCCATGGATTTGGTTCACTTGTTATATTATTATTTAAGAAAATAACAAATAAAGGGGATAAATGCTAAATTTAATGTTAAAATATTTAGCATGTTTTCTTATTAAAAAATATAAATATAACAAATTTTTATAAAATAACGTTTTTCCAATGGACTAAAAAGAATAAAATAATTTTTCTAGCGTCCCGAGTAGATGGACTTTATTGGAGGAAAAAAGGACCCCCATTCACCAGTCCACTGATTATCGCTTATATAAGGACCGGCTACATCATTAACAAGAAATATTGTGTTTTTCAAGGATTGTTTTTTTAATTTTTTTTAATCTAAAAATTAAAAAAATTTGTTTCACAACAAATATTGTCTTCTCTCAAATTTTTATAAAATGTCTTTTATTCTTTTTTTATAAAAAATATAAAAATAAATTTTTTTATATATAAAATTATAATTAAAAGATTTATACATTTAAATCTTAAGGTTTTTCAAAGTTTATATTTAAATCTAACGGTATTAAAAGTTTATATTTAAACATTAAATATAACAAATCTTATAATAAATTTTTAATTATTAATTTTAAATTTAATTTTTTACTCTTTTTTTAGTCCAGATCTCCGGGACAGTTCACGCCAATTCAAAGTCCAACCTTTGCCCAATACACTTTTGTGACCACAAACATTTTTTTTTCTTAAAATTTTCCCCTGACAAATTCTCAACCTTATAAAAAAATCATTACAATATATATATATATAAAAATAAGGTTATTATTTTGTTTTGTGTCCTTTCTATCGGGAACATATACAATGTATAAAAATAAATTTAAGTAAAAAGAAATCTTTTTAAAAAACACACTTTACTTAAAATTGCACTAAAAAGTAAAAAATAAAATCACTGTAAAGTGTGTGCGCTCAAATTATAATAACACCGTAAAACATTTGCTTCCATTTGGTGTTATTATAATTTGAGCGCACACACTTTACAGTGATTTTATTTTTTACTTTTTAGTGCAATTTTAAGTAAAGTGTGTTTTTTAAAAAGATTTCTTTTTACTTAAATTTATTTTATACTTATTTGTCGTGTTCAGCGCCTCTAGAACTGCTATCGCCATCTATGATTGAAATAGTGAACTATTCCATATTCCTAATATGAAAGTTTAGTTAATTAATTACCACTAATAGATAAATAATTCAGTGGATTTTTCAATTGATTCGTGTATTATTAGCAGGAGCAAGCGCGTATGCAAAATTTCAAGTTGATTGAATGACGAAAAGTTGTTGAAATATCGATTATAAAATGCCGCGGACAGACCGCGGACAAACGGACAGTGTGAGTTAAGTAAAGTGTATTTAAAAGATATTTTCTCTATACCATCTGAGGAGAAGAAACCCCTCCTTATTGGCGATACAACAGATTAATAAGGATTCATCATTAATTTTAATGCTATGAAATATTTTTAAATACGTTCAAAATACGTTCCTGAAATCAATATTTATGTTTCAAATTCCGTTGAAAAAAAATTAATCGGAGCAATACAAAAGGAGTTAGTTACTAAAAGTAATTAATCGCAAATTAATTACAATTAATTAATTATAATTCAATTATATTTCTTCTATACCTTCTAGGGATCGATTGAAATATCTATAAAAATTTTCAAAAGTCTATCTCGATAAAAAGTCGATAAAAAATCGATTTCAATTTGTCAAAAGAGCGAACAGACAGAGACACAGAGAGACAGACGCCAAGTGAAGTTAAGAAAAACGTTATAAAAACAGCTATGTATGTAACATTTTATATAGATATAATAATAATTATTACTCTATGTTATTGATTTTATCCTAATATTGTAAGTATATAATAGATAAGTAAGTTGGATTTTTAACATTTTAAAAGGTTTTATTATATATTTTGAAAGATTAAAGAATCTCTGACTATGATCCGCAATTAATGGCATTTAAAATATTCTAAAGTGATGGAATATCATAAAGATAAATAAATATGAATGCGAGTGTGTATAAATGTTGATATTTAAATCGTCCATTAATTTTATATCTAATATCAAAAAACAAAATATATATAATCACTTTAAAAAGAAGTCTTAAAAGAAACTGAAATAAATTAACTTAATTAAATCTCACTTTAATAATATTAAATTTAAATTTTATAAAATCTAAATCACAAACTAATTTTTAATAATATTGTATAATATTTATTTATTTTCACGAATAAATATTATATTATGTAGGTACTATATGTATTTTCTGTTTGAAGAAAAGAGATCATTTTATAATCAAATTTTCTTAATTATATCTCCAGTAAAGCATTTATCTCTTCTAATTTTTTTTTATCCTTATAAATGACTTAATTTAAAAATACTAAACCAATTTAAATAATTAAACATACACTATAATTCATTAAAATTATAATTATCGTAAAAGATTTGACAAATGGGATTCTATGCTCTTTTAAAAATATTTTCATGTGATTTCATCATTCTATTAAATGATATTGAAAATGATTGAATAATACTACTCTACCTTTAACCGTGATAGTGAAGTGACATTTTGCTTGATTTCCAGCAGGATCAGACGCCCAATAAGTGACATGATGAACACCGGGTAGCATTAATTGCCCAGGTTCCTACACAACAAACAATCCATACTTACTCGTAATTCTTAACAAACGTCTGTATTATAAAATAATAAGTTGACCTGTGGCCAGGCGCAGAACCGACCGACGGTTTGAAATAAATTAATTTCCAGCTACAGAAACAATTTCAAATTAATCATTTTAATAGATCTATTCATGGAATAAACAACAGATATGGATATAACATAAATATTTTTAATTTTATTTTATTTATAATATATAAGGAGGCGCTGAGTGGCTGGATGACGTCATATAATTTAAAATTAAGAAAAATCTAATGAAGATGACTTTTCCCGAAGATAAAACCAATCTAAAGTGTGCATGATTCGTGGAGATTTGGTAAAAAAAATGTCCTCATGTGAAATTTGATGTGAAAATAACCCTCCCCTTCCTATCGTCGGTCGGTAAAAAGGTAAAAAGTTGTATTTCCATTTGCACGTGAACGTGTCGGCGTTAATTATAAATTATAGAGTGGTGGTAAAGTAAGACCTATCATCAAAATCTGAACTATCTTAATAACACCCCACTAGAAATTACAACCCTTAAAACACTTTGGAATTTCATCATGTTGATTAATGATTCGAAAATTATATAAAAGGATTTCCTCAACCCTTTACGGTAAAAGAGTGAATAATGAACTTAAAGATAAAGAATTGAGAAAATAAATTTATATAAGAGAACCTTTTGTCTCATTTTCATATTTGTTCCTCCTTCATTTCCTTTCTTAAAATTATATTATCTCTTCACAAAAGTAAATTGATTTTTCAATTATAACTATAAGTATTTGTGTAATTTTTCAATAAAGAAGGAATATGTTGGGTGCATTATATCGCACAAGTTAAACTTTCGAATTTCTTTTTATACGTATAACTTTGATGTTAAATTGTTATATAATAGGTAGTTTACGTATTAATGAACAAAAATGGAAAAAAAAATATCATGAAAACTAATCAATTGAATTAAAACAATTCTATTCCGAGACTCTCTTTAAATTACAATATATCTATAATATATAACAAGGGTGGGCAAACTACGGCCCGCGGGCCAAATTCGGTCCGCCATCTCGTATTTTTACTCGACCCGCGGTTAAATATTGTCATTTTTTATGCAAATGCAAAGAAATTTCCATATTTCAAAATCTATTTGAGTGTACGATTGACGAATTTCTGTCAGAACTTCAGTTGGAAAAAATTGTTCTGCAAAATGATGAAACACTATAAACGAAGTTCAAAGGCATGAATCTAAAATCTAAAAATTCTATGAATATCTTTTCGAGAATGAATACGGACAATTAAAATCATATGCACGAGGGTTTATTTCTGTATTTGGAAGTACATATCAATGTGAAAAGACATTTTCGAAAATGAAGTATACAAAATCGCAATACAGATGACCATTTTCAATCAACTTTAATTATAGAAAGTAGTATCATTGTACCGAATTATGATAAAATAATATCACAAAAATATTACATTCGTCAAATTAATTCCAAAATTTATTATTTATTTAATTAATTAATTTAAAATTTATTTTTTTTATTAGATTCTTCGTTAAAACAATAAAATATATATTCTAACATGTCTGGCCCCCAGATCCTTAAAATTTGTATAATTGGGCCTTTCCTAAAAAAGTTTGCCGACCCCTGATATAAAATACAATGTGAGGGTTTGTCTGTTAACCTGTTTGTCCTCAATGCCTGCCAAAACAATTTGCCAAAATGTTATGAAATTTAAGGACATTAAAGTAAGCCCAGGGATTATTTTAGCGAGGTTATAATAGATTAGAACATAATATTATACCTTTTTTAAAATTATTTCAAGTTGTAATTTTAAAAAATATTTATAGTACCGCGTCCACTTGAAATCAAATATTCATTCAATCCAGTAGCTTTCAATTGTCACATGTCACATTAACTGATTATCTTAGTGTAAATAAATACAAACATAAATGAAACTGATAAATACAATTGATAATGTTTATATTATTTACATTATAAGGTGAAACTGACTGATATGACGTGTTTTCTATATTTCGAAAACTAACCTAACATTTGATGTTTGAAAGAAGCGTGTCTACATATATCTTATCATCTTATTATTATACTAGCAAAAATTGTATATATTTATATATTTTTGAGATATTAAATCGCTCGATGGATTTTTTTGAAATTCACATACCATAAAGATAAATCGATCTGTAGTGGTTTCAGCCTCGAGAAAAATCAACTTTATTAGTATTTTCTTAATTTAAGATAAAATGACGTCACCAATAACGTCATCCATATTTGCCTCTTGTCATTCTTTTTTAATTGATATTGTATTAATTGTTATATTTAAAATATTTTAAATGTATTATAAAATATTTATATATGCTTTTTTTTGTTTCATTTATGACATGGTATATACTAGTATATATTTATATATATTTTTTTTATCTTGAGAAAAAAGGGACCTATTGGTATCAAATATTGATGAATGAGAGGGGATGATGTTTTCTAAGAAAGGAGCACTTTTATATTCTATTATATACCTTAGAGCGGTAGATATGCTGAAGGTGGTGGTTGTCGTGAAAAACGGGCTCAGGCCAAGTGACGCTGCGGCCCGCCTCTCCGGGCAACAGCTGCACTTCGAAGGACCGCGGACAGGAGAGAACTCGGGGCACGTCCACATCTACAACCAGAGAAGATATCATATCTTTCAATTCCTTAGGGATTTTTCAAAATCCCATTTTATCTTTTTTTTTTTTTTTTGTTACATTATAAAATGTCGATTTCTATCATAAATATAGTACATATAATAGGATAAAGTATCTTCTTCAAATGTTGGTTACTAAAAGCTAATATAAAAAAAAGAGAAAAGTGCAATGGTAACAAAAAGACAAAAAGAGAGAGAAAAATTAAATCAAAGAGAAATCTATATTGATAGATGGACCACATAGGAGAGCCATTTGTGTTGTTGTTGAGATAAAATTAAATTAAGAATAGAAGGCAGGATATATAAATCGTTCATCTCCTATTGCATTAGAACAAATAATCAAGATTAATTTAGTTTTCAAAAAAATGATTTTTCAAAGGGGAAAAATATTGTAGCTTTTTTATTATAAACATTTCTTCTAAATATAAAAACAAAACTTTGAAAAGTTATATTATGCATTCATTTATCAATGAATAAATGTATAGGATAGAAAATGCTACGAAAATCAATTTTCATTATAAACTACGTAACTTTTCAATTTCGGACCTAATGGAATTTTGAATTTGATTAAACATAAGTTACATCTATGATTCTAATTTAAATTTTTTTTTCTATTAATAAAAAAAAAAAAAAAACAGTCATCTGAATTATATAAAATCTGGAGTGTCTATCTCGCAAATTTGAATTGGATTAATTGACACATATATATTATATTAAATTAAAAATTAAATTAAAATTAATAAATAATATTTATTAAATCAGCGCATGTTTGGCTCTTTGTTGATGGCACCACATCACGTGCTGGCGCGTGATTTCCAGTAAATAAATTAATTCCGGGACTTTTAGGGATTCAATCAAGCTGAAATTCTTCTATAAATAGCAGTTTTATATAAATTTTAATCAGATGAAAAATTATCAAACCTATATCTTTATTTTTACAGTCACTTTAGAGGAAAAAAAAAATCAAAACGTTGTAGGTAATGACCCTCTTCTGGTTGAGCTATATTTCTCCAAAGTTGATAGAAAACTACGAATTTTGATTAATGCCCATGATCCAAATTTCATGATTCTAGCTGAAACCGTTTTTGCGTAATCTTGTCTTCATACACACACACACAAACATTTTTCTTAACTTTAGTGAAAATGATTCAATGGTTGATTTTACTAGTACAGAGTCCGAATAATTTTATAAAGTCAAGCCTTGGCTTCAGCCGTATTTTTTTTCAATAAAAATCCCACGACAATATTTTCTATCTTTATATCTTTTTGAAAATAACAAAACCTGAAAAATGTTATTGTGTATCTCACAAACCAACTACTCGATACTCAACAGTTGAAAAATTTATACCCATATCTTTTGAAGGATAATACTAACAAATAATCACATGGATTTAATCCTAGTAATGTGAACTTTGTGTTTGTTAACCTACAGACTTTTCACCCCAACTGTTAAAAATAATCTTATATTCATTTTATTTATTATAATTTATAACTAAGTAATATTTTTTATTTTTTTGTTTTATAGTTTAATTTATAAAGTTTTTTTATTATGAAATTACATTACATTTCTTTTTCTCTAGGAATGAATGGAATACGAGGAGGTTTCGTTGTAGTTTACGTGTAAAAGAAATTTAATTTGAAAAGATGAACCAAATTCAAAGTTGAATTATATTCGTATAAAGGGTTATTTATTTTTACGGTGAGTCATCAACCAGAAGGGGATATCGACCTCAAGCAGGGAGAACTTTTTCTATAAAGCGTTGTTTATTTAAATGATAACTAACCCCTTTTTTACCAACTCACTTTAGGAATTTTATATATAGGATATAAAATAGGGAAAAAAGTATAAAAAAATCGTTTTAAATTTCTTCTTTTCAAGAATATCCTTTTGAGATGGACTTGAAAAGCAATGATTTTCTTTTATGGGGATACATAAATATGAAAGTCATATGAATTAAACGAATCATTAAAATGAACTTTACACAATGTTTTCTGTATTTAAAGAAAAATTCTATGTCCATACATCGGAGATGATATGGGTATTTAGATAAAAAACAAATATCACTTACTTTACTACATTTACTATAATCATTAAAATTAAAAAAGCTGGAGTGTCTCCACTCGACTATCTCGCAATTTGAATTGGATTAAATAACATAATATATTATATTTAAATTCAATTTAATTCATTATAAATTAATAAAAATAAATAATAAATAATATTTATTAAATCAGCGCATGTTTGGCTCTTTGTTGATGGCACCACGTCACGTGTTGGCGCGTGATTTGCAGTGTTAAAAAATGAATTCCGGTATTTTCAGCGATTCAATCAAGTTGAAATTCTATACAGTTTTATACAATTATTAATCATGTGAAATATTATCATACATATATCTTTATATTTACGGTCAGTTTAGAGGAAAAAAAATCAAAACGTTCTCTAGCGAGATAGTAAAAAAAAAAAATACTTTTTGGACGAAACGATAGAAATTTGAATTTCATAATTACGAGACTATAGAAATTATTTTTAGTATTATATAAATAAATATTCAATTTATCCAATGTAAATTTCAATTATTAGCAAATAAACCTTAATAGTGCTCTCTCTCTCTCTCTCTCTATATATATATATATATATATAGTATAGTACATTTATATTTAAAATGATCGGTTGTTATATTGGATTAGTAATTCATTAGTGATCTTTGTTTGTTTTGTCCAATGTTCTCTGCAATTGGATAACCGCATTTGATCGGCAATCTGTTGCATGTCAAATCAAGATGAAATCTAATCTAATATTTTTTTTTTTTTAATTTAAATCCATGATTACTGGGCCAGCTGTGACTGGAGAATCCATGGGACTTGCCTTCTACGTTGATCCGCATGGTGCAGGTGGCGGTGACATTGCCCAGGGGACTACGGGCGATGAACGTCATTTCCGTGACTCCGGGGCGTACTTCCCCCTCGAGCTGTTTGCCCCAGGCAGGCTGAGAATCTACGTAACTGCAAAAAAAAAAACTCGAGTCATTAACTGGATCCCATTGTAATAGTGGGAAAAATGACCCTTGATCTGGTGAGGGTGGCTGGCGTTTGCCTGCTGCTGGCTAGACAGACCGAGCTCGGACACTGAGGTGAGAGGAAGGGAACGAAGAGAGTGTGGCCCCAGAAGAAAGAAGACTTGTGATTATCTCAATTGAGACATTTATTTTTTTTTAATAATTACTTTTAAGTTGTCATATATTTTAGAGTTTATAAATGTAATTAAAATTTGGATTCAAATAAATCTAAATTATTTTATATTTAATTTGTGATTTAACCAGGGGATAACCCGCTCACAATTTGGTGTCAGGTGTGAGGTGAGTTACCTATACTATTCTACAATTAGAATAAATTAGGGACCCTTCATCAATATATATATATATATATATATATATATATATATATATATTTAAGAATTTTTATAATATATAAAGTTTTTTTTTTTCTAAAATGTGTATGTTCAAAGTGCGTATTCATTCAGTTAATCTACTTAATTTTTTTTTCAAATAGAAAATAAGTTTTATTTATAAATTTATATAATATTATTTATAATAGTAATGTGTATTTATATCTTTAAATAAATATAATATTTGTGTGTTTTTATAAAAATCAATGTTCATGTAAAATATAATTATTTATATACCTAGAGTGTAATATTTATATATATTCTATATATATAAGTGGTATTTTTATATTTTATTTTGTTTAATATTATTTAAAAATGGCTAATTTAGAAGAAAAAATTGCAATCTTAGAAGCAGAACTTGCAAAACGACCCACCGCAATTACCGTCAAAGTTGAACGTGAACCTAACTTTACACTCTTAGATCAAATAAAAACCTGGGATTGTAAACAATCGTTTGACGAATTTATAACTAGGTTCGAGCAATTATCTCTGCTAGGGAGATGGAGTGATGCTGACAAACTAGTGGTATTAAAATTAAAATTAGAAGGAACACCTCTTTTATTTGTTCAGGGGCAATCTAGTGAATTAAATTATGCTGAACTAAAAGCTAAACTTATAAATCGCTTCGGGAATAAAATTAATAAATTAGATCGAATTAAACAATTAACGGGCTTAAAACAATTACCTTATGAACAAGCTGGGGATTTTTATGATAGGATAAAAGCTGTATTAGAAAGTGGAGAATCATTTGGATTTACAGTTTTAGAACTTTTCTTAGAGGGACTTGAAGGTGAAGTAGGTAAAACTTTACGAGTATCACCTCCAGAAGATGAAGAAGAGGCTCTATCACGAGCTAAAAGAATCGAATTCGAAATGGAAAAATTGAGAAAGGAATCGGGTTGTAAAAATCAAGGGGATGATTTATATACAAATAATTTTACATACACAAAAAACCAGAGTTGTTTCAATTGTGGAAATAAAGGTCACATGGCTAGACATTGTGCTTCTTCACCATCAAAGGAGATAGTATGTTTCAAATGCAGAGGAAAGGGTCATTTGGCCAGAAATTGTTCAAATCTCACTACGGAATCTCCTCGCACATCGAGTTCGAGAATTTTTGAATCTAGCACTTCTCCAAGAATACAAGCGATCAAAGGAGAAAATCGAAAAAGCTTCAGAGAAAAGGGAAACGAATAAGGATCGAGCAAAGACCTGTTAATCGATCCAAAAATCAGGGCATAATTATTACAACAGTAACTACCAATAAAGTGGGGGATGATAATCGCGTGGGTGCTTTAGTGGGGGATGTATATCGTCGTTTATTAGTTGATACAGGAGCACAGGTATCAATTTTAAGAGACCCGGTACCCGGCATTCCGATATATCCCTGGTCGGGAGTAGCTAGGGGTATTACTGGAGACCTCCTTAATATAATAGGTATTCAAAAGGTAAAAGTAATACTGTGCGGAAAAACATTGCAACATCAATTTATTATTTCCCCTCTGAAAAATGTCGGAGCAGGCCTGATCGGGGCAGACCTATTAAAGAAAATAGGAGCCACTTTAGATTTTTCTTCTCAAGAATTGCGTTTTAACGAAATTAAAGAAGATAACCAACAAGTGGTTAGTTTGGAAACTGACACGAAAAAGGAATATTCAGTGCATTGCCTTGAAAATGTGGAAATTCCTCCTTGGTCAGAAATATTTATTTGGGGTAAAGTTTCAAAATCAAAAAATTTAGAAAAAAGAAATCTATTGCTTCAACCTGCCCAAATAGGAGGAGGTGTACGGATTGCTTATTCTATTGGGAGAATCGTCAATGGAATGACACCTATTAAAATGATTAATATGACGGGAAAGAAATTAAGAGTAGATAATAAAACTGAAATAGCGGTTGGAGAATTAACTGATGTATTTGAGGTGAATCAAATTAAATGGGAAAATGAATGTGAAACAAGTGACTTTAAGGCTATATTAGAAAATAAAATCAAACACTTAACTAAAGAACATAAAAATCAATTAAAGGCATTATTAAACGAATATCCAGGGGTTATTTACGACGAAAGTAACAAAAATATTGGATGTGCTTCGGGTGTCATGCACCGTATAATAACTGATTTCTCCCCACCTATTTGTAAAAAACCATACCGGGTTCCCAATGCGTTGAAAGATGAGATGAGAAATCAAATTAAGGAATTGCTGGAAAAGAATATTATACAAGACTCAGACTCACCTTGGTCAGCGCCCGTGATATTAGTACCTAAAAAGAAAAATGGAGAAATAAAATATCGGTTTTGTACAGATTTTCGATCATTGAATCAAATAACGAAAGTAGCAAGCTATCCAATACCTAATATAACCGAAACGTTAGAATCACTTGGTAAGGCAAGCCTTTTTACTACCTTAGATCTCGCCAGTGGTTATCATCAAATATTAGTGGACCCTCGGGATAAGGAGAAGACCGCTTTTTCTACTCCTGAAGGGCACTTTGAATACAATCGCATGCCATTCGGCCTAGCAGGAGCACCGGCGACTTTTCAAAGGCTGATGGATAGAGTGTTGGCTCATATAAAAGGAGAGGAATGTTTCGTATACTTAGACGATGTTATCATCTTCTCAGACTCATGGAATGAACATCTTGTTCGATTACGAAATGTTTTAAATAGGCTCCAAAAAGCAAATTTAAAATTACAAATATCAAAATGCAACTTTGCAGTCTCCGAAGTAGAATATCTGGGTCATATTGTTTCTGCCGATGGTATAAAACCGCATCCCAAAAATACAGAAGCAATTAAACTATATTCTCGACCTAAGAATATCAGAGAGGTAAGACAGTTTTTAGGCCTTTCTGGTTGGTATAGGAGATTTATACCTAGCTATGCTCATATAGCCCGACCATTGACCCAATTAACCAAAAAAGACCAACCGTTTAAATGGAATGATGATCAGGAAGTTGCATTTAATAAACTTAAGTCTGAATTAATAAAGGATAATGTTTTAATTTATCCAGATTTCAAAGATCCCTTTATTCTCGCGACAGATGCTTCGGGTAGAGCGATAGGAGCCGTACTTTCTCAACTGAGGAATGGGTATGAAAGACCTGTGGCCTTTGCAAGTAGAAATTTGAATAAGGCAGAGCAAAACTATTCGGTTACAGAGCAAGAGCTATTAGCGGTAGTATGGGCTACCCAACAATTCAGATGTTATTTATATGGAAGAAAATTTAAATTATTAACTGATCATGCAGCATTAAAATGGATGCTAAGCTTAAAAAATGCTTCATCCAGATTAACACGCTGGACCTTAAAGCTAGCAGAATTTAATTATGAAGTTGAGCATAAAGCAGGAAAATTACATAAAAATGCCGATGCATTGAGTCGTTCGGTTGGAATGGTTGAAATAATTGAATTAAATAATAATCCTACGGAATTAAGACAGGCTCAATTGAAGGATATCGACTGCCAATTGATAAAACAACACTTACCTTTTGTAGAGGATGAAAGAGGAATTATATATTTAAAATCAGAAGATGATGATGAACCTAAATTAATAGTACCTAAATCATACGTTCTTCAAGTTATTAAACATCATCATGATCATCCTATGGCAGGTCACCGGGGTATTGAAGCCACACAAAAACTGATAGAACGTTTATACTTTTGGAAAACACTCAAAAAAGATGTGGAGCAATATGTGAAAACTTGCCGAAGTTGTAATCTGAGAAAATCTCCGGTTGGTCTAAAAGTACCCATTCAAGAACACGAAGACACCTCTAGACCATTTCAAATGGTAGCAGTTGATATTGTTGGACCGTTACCAACTACAAAAAGAGGAAATAAATACATTCTTACCTGTATTGATCATTTTACCAGATACGCTGAAGCAATTCCTCTCCCTAACCAAACAGCGGAGCGTATAGCAAGAGCATTGGTAGAAAGAGTGATTTGTAGATTTGGGGCTCCTGAAAAGTTGCTAAGTGATAAAGGTAAAAACTTTATGTCAAATCTTCTATCTCACCTTTGTAAGCTATTGGGTATAAAAAAAATTAACACTACAGCTTATCACCCGGAATCTAATGGGCGATTAGAAAGATTCCATCGAACACTAATAGACACGATGTCTCATTATGTACGTCCTGATGGAAGAGATTGGGATCAGTGGCTTCCTCATGCCATGATGGCCTATTGCTCCACTCCACATGGAAGCACAGGTTACTCTCCAAATTTTTTATTATATGGAAGGGAAATAAACTT
Source organism: Labia minor (assembly GCA_963082975.1). NCBI lineage: Eukaryota > Metazoa > Arthropoda > Insecta > Dermaptera > Spongiphoridae > Labia > Labia minor. The sequence continues at coordinate 3,882,098 of OY720345.1, read as the reverse complement.
ACCTTGTGCGAACGAATATCGGTATCATTATTCCGCTTCCATTAGAGATAAATATATTGAAGATTTAATAAATCGTTTGGAAAAAGCTTATTATTTATCTCTAAATAAATCCCGCCAAGAGCTGAAACTATCACATAAAAATAAAAATAAAAAAAGAAAAATGCGTCAATTTTTTGAAGGAGATTCCGTATTTTTATTAACACCCGCAACGGGTGAAAAACAAGCAAAAAAGTTTCATAAACCATGGAAGGGCCCGTATGTAATCGTTTCGGTAAAATCTCCGGTAGTCTATGAAGTTGCTATCGGACCAAATAAAACTATGAACGTGCATGTTAATCGATTAAAATCGAGCGTATTACCTTCAAAAATAAAAGACAGCGTCGGATTGGAAGAAGTGGAAGGTAAGCTTATAGAAGCACCAACGAATTTCGCGCTGGGTTATGGAATTGCTGCCGACTTAGTAATGTCACGTGGTATTGCTAAGGAAATTAAAAGAGTATACCCTCGTCATCCACTAGAAATCAAACCTACTCCTAAAGTAGGTGATACACTTGTTCAGTTTCACCCTGAGAGAATTATCTTTCATCTAATTTTAAAAGAAACGATAGATGAGAAAGTGAAAATTGAACAACTAAGAAAATGCATCAAATCTATGATAGTCCAGGCTAAAAATTTACGGATAAAACAAATAGCATTACCTCGCATAGGCTGCGGTTCAGATCGATTAACTTGGGAAAAAGTTAGAGAAATTATTTTAGAAGAAATTAAACATCATTCGATTTTAATCCGCATTTATACAGAAACATTAAATGATTTAGAAGAAAGTCCTATAGATTCTGAATGTTGGGAGTGTACGAGAGAGACCTTTCCTTATGAAGAACCAAACATGATATACTCGAAGGAAATGAACACAAATATAGATAATTCCTTTAATCAAGCTCGTTCAACGGATAATATAGAAGAATTAGCTATAAACGATCCGATTCTGAGTAGAGAGGAAAATGATAATATAGATAATAATGAAACTCAAGTTACCTCTTCGCCTTCAAATAATGGGTCCATTTTGACGGAATCAGAGTGGACTCCGGAAGGAGAGTCATCTCACCGTGAAAGATCTCCTTATTTCCTTAGAAGTTCTAGAAGGGTGGTTGGGGAAGATTTATGCTCAGAGAATGAGACTGTAGGAGTAGAAGGAGAGCAAGGAATTGAAAGCACCATCAGAGAAGAGGTAGAAGACAGCTCGAGTCCCTCCATTGAAGATTCTCAATGGATTCCAGGCAGAAATATCGGTCAAGTTAATAGATCTCCCTATGGGTTAAGAGTTAGGAATACTTTAGGCAATCGTGCTGAAACAGAATTAGCAATGTCAGCTCATTCCATTCCTCTCGCTGTAGGAAGTGACTGTGAAACAGAAGATAGTTTAACACAGTGTAATAATAATAGTGGTGATTCTAACTGAGGAAAAGAACTCTCAAACTAAGATAAACCTCAAGACAGAAGAAAGAAGAGAGATACCGAAGACGGAGGGGTGTTTCGCTAGTGTCTAATCGGAGTCCCTTCGCTCTCGCTGATATAAATGACAAAGATTGTCTAAGAAATTAATGGACAATCTTTCTTAAAGGGAGAACGATGTAATAGTGGGAAAAATGACCCTTGATCTGGTGAGGGTGGCTGGCGTTTGCCTGCTGCTGGCTAGACAGACCGAGCTCGGACACTGAGGTGAGAGGAAGGGAACGAAGAGAGTGTGGCCCCAGAAGAAAGAAGACTTGTGATTATCTCAATTGAGACATTTATTTTTTTTTAATAATTACTTTTAAGTTGTCATATATTTTAGAGTTTATAAATGTAATTAAAATTTGGATTCAAATAAATCTAAATTATTTTATATTTAATTTGTGATTTAACCAGGGGATAACCCGCTCACACCATTAAAGATATAATTAAAATTTTTAAATAATGCATAAAAATATAAACAAAAATTTTTCCATTTTTTTTTTATTTATTTATGATTTTTTTGAATTAATTAATAAAATTAGAATTCTAATATATGATATATTTATAAATTTATATTATTTCTATTCTATTAATATAGTAAAATGTCGTTTTTAATTTGTCATACATTAATTTCAATTTTTTAAATTGTTATTTAATAAATCGTAAATAAAAATTAAGAATATTTTTCAATAAGTATTTAGGAGTTTTATCAAATTTATCGAATGATAATTAAAATATAAATGATTAATCTATATATTTAATACGATAGTGTCCGTCTGTACGCAAAAAACTCCAGAGCCTAAACTACAAGGAGTAAGGTAACCAAATTTTTCTGAGGTGAAGGGTACCTCAAATGATGAAAAATAAAAAAGAAATTAGAATCTTAGGTAACTCCTGAGCTGAGCTGCGGGTGTTCCATTTTCCAGAAATATATATAAAGGAGAGTGTTTGTATGTATATAATTTGTTTACTTTTTTGCTGTCATAGAAACAGATATATATATATATATATAATTAGAACCTCTCTCTCTCCCTCTATTTAAAATTTTAAAAAATAGAGTGTTCTAGCCAAATTAAGAAATTTAAATTCCTTATGCAACATTGATACGTAAATGAATTGGACTGGAAGAGGAGACATATGATTAGAGAAATTGGGGAAAAATCAACCGAAATGTAATTAAACAAAAAAATTCAAGAATTATGATACGGATACGACTTACATACAATTAACATACAAAATGTAGAATTTGAAAAAGTATAAATATTTAAATACTTAAGATCTCTAATCACGAAGGATAATAATATTCGAGAAGAATTTAAATCGACGTTGTAATTGAGTAACGCCTGTTATTATGCAGTAAAGGGGCTTATCTCATCAAAGAGGATCAAAATTAAAATATATAAAACAATTATTTTTCATGTTGATCGATGACTAGGGTGACCATATTTCGAAAACACCAAACCAGGACAAACAGTATTTTTTAGAACTAAATTGAAAAAATTTTGAAAAAAAAATTACGAAATGTCCTAAATATTGAAAAAACAGTAGGACAGTTGGGACAGAGCACCTAAAGACGGGACGTTTGGTCACCCTATCGATGACTCTGGGAGACGAGAGTAGATTTAGAGTATTTGTGAGATTAATATTGTTCGCAGCATTTATAGGCCAAAAGAAGATGAGGTCACAGGGGGATGGCGGAGATGGCATAACGAGAAATAATGTCCAGATATAGTTATGGTTATAAAATCAAGAAGGCTGGGATGGGAAGGGGACGTGGTTGGAATTGGATAAACTAGAAATTGGGAGAAACCGATTGGGAAACATCCGGTGAAGACCAAGGACCAAGGTGGGTGGACAATGAAGGAAGGGACATGGGAGAGATGGGACAGGGTAGGATTTGGTTGTAGCTCAGGATAGGGACGCTTAGAGAAATGTGGATGGGGCGGCTAAAAACTTTCGAAAACTGTAGAGACACAGAGTTAGATAAATATAACATATACAATAATAATATATTTATTTAATTTATATTTATTTAATTAATAAAAATAAAAATTTAATTTAATTTAACATCGGGTGTCCCAGCTCCAGAAACTGACAAGCCCAGGTTCTACAAAGCCTGCTCCGGCAGGATAACCTCAAAAAACAAGCAACCATGAATCGTGATAGAATATCCAGATAATTGCTCTTCAAGAGACAAGATTCACGGATGAAAAATACAATGGACTATAAGAACTATCGCATATTCAAAAGCAAGACGGCCAAGCGAATTGGAAGAGGTTTACCACTTCTGGGCGTTGCGTTCATTGTGAACAAGAAGATCATCGATTCAATATTAGAAGTCAATGTCATCAGCAATCGCATCATGACCATGAGGATGCGATGCGCTTCTAAAAAAATTTATGGGAGCTTTACGTGATCCAAGACGGTCCATACGCAATTAATAATAATAATATATAATTAATTTACTGATTAAATTAAAATATATTTTACAAGAAAACAAATACCTGTCTTATCTACTTATACTGATTGAAACAAAATGGATGAAAACCTTTTACAAACAGACTTTCAACCAAATACTATATATCACTCGGGGGTACAGGGGGCGGAGCCCCCGTCTAGGTGTGAAGAGCGCCGAAGGCGCTCGGAGCAGCTAGTTATTATTATTAGGGGAAAATAAGAAAATTAAACAAAACAGTATCCAAATCTTAAAAAAATTTAAATTTCTTAAAATATTTCCATTTAAATGTTTTTTTAACAATTGTTTTTGTTTAAAAAGAAATTCAATTTATCGTATAATTTCTTATGATTAACATTAAAATTTAATTAAATTAAAAATTAACTTTTTCATTTATAAATTTTATATTATGTTACAAATAAAACTATTCAAATGATTTCTTATTAAAATTATACAAATAAAAAAAAATCTAGAGTGTCTCCACTCGACTATCTCGCAATTTGAATTGGATTAATTAACACATACTCTATTAGATATTTAAATTAAATTTAATTAATTAGTTATAAATTATAAATTAAAATTAATAAATAATATTTATTAAACCTGCGCGTATTTGGATCTTTGTTGATGGCACCACGTCACGTGCTGGCGCGTGATTTGCAGTATTAAAGTGTTAAAAAAATTAATTCCGGTACTTTCAGCGATTCAATCGAGTTGAAGTTTTATATATAGCAATTTTATAATAAATTTTTAATAATGTGAAAAACTATCAAACATATCTTTTTTTTACATTTTTCAGTTTAGAGGAAAAAAAAATCAAAACGTTGTAAGTAATGACCCTCTTTCGATTGAGCTACATTTCTCAAAAGTTGATAGAAAACTACGAATTTTGAATAATGCCCGTATACCAAATTTCCTAATTTTAACTCAAACCGTTTTTGCTTAATCTTGCCTACATACATACACACATACATACACACAGACATTTTTCTCAGCCTTAGTGAAAATGACTCAGGGACCTTCAAAACGTATAAAAACATCAAAATCTCGACATCGAAAATTTTCATCATGGCAATACTCTGGCGAGATAGTAATTAAATATAATTTTGTGATTTTACTCGTAAAATGTTTAATGCTTTTATATTTTAATTAAGAGAATTACTTATTATATCTTACATGAAATAATAAATAATTAAATTAATATCACATTTGTACATATCTAGAGGACGGTTTCTATCGATTATATACGATAATATACGTAAAATTAGTTTTCTTAATATCTCAGTCAGTACTCGTAGATATTATTTTTAATAGTCAATAACTGTATTTTAGTTTTGAAATGTTTCTAATAGGCAGAAAGAAAGTTTGTAAGATTTTAACCTCCTGATTCTAATTTTCTTGTGTTAATGAATGAAATGTTTCAGCAAGATGTTAATAGAGATTGAATTTATGCAGCTAATATTTTAAAATTTTTAAGTAACAACAAGGATAGACTTTCAGTTTTCATTTCTCCTATGAAATGAAAGATAGGGCCACTCCTTGACCCATTTTATAAAAACGAGTCGTCTTAAATGTGCGATTACAAATATTTTGGTTTTTCAAATATCTAATTAACATTGAATATTTATTACTTATAATATGACTAGTATTGGTAGTATAGTGAAAAACAATATATATAATTTATAAAATTATTAAAGCATTGGTGGCTGTTTTTATTTATAAGGGGATTTTGTAAATAAAAGCACATATTGATAATTTTCATTTTAAATTTATTCAAAAAAAAAAAAAAAAAGAAATACAAAAAATAGACAACGTTTCGATTGCTACTTCTGCAGTCGCTTGATAACGATTGCAAAAGTAGGAATCGAAACGCGTATTTTTTGTATTTCTTTTTTTTTTTTTTTTGAATAAATTTACAATAAAAAATATCAATATGTGTTTTTAATTTACAAAATTCCCTTATAAATATATAATTTATAATTTATCTATTGAATTTAGGCTACAAAATTACATATTATATACATTGTTATATGGTAAATTACATTATCCAAAAAAAAAAAAAATTCTCTTTAAACGGACCATCCTTTATATAAATTATTTTTTTACTTTTATTATTTATTTTTAAATAGAATTAATTAATATTAAATTTTTTTCTAATTAATTGATTTATTGAATATTAATATAATGAAAAAATATTCAAATAATTTTATATTCATACAGAACAAAAAGATTGAGGGATTTAATCGCATATTTTACACTCTTTTGAAAAAAAAACGTCATCTATTCTGTCGAATATTAAACAGTATCTAATCCAATACTTTATATCCACGAATGTTAAAGATCAGATAGTGAAAAAAAAATCAAAAAAAAAAAAATGTATGTGCAGACACATCATAAATATTAAACATTTTAAAAATAAAATATTTCGATTAATTAAAATCCTACAAAAGTTTATAAAATTTATTTCGTTATCTGGATTGATTAGAGAAAAGAAAAAAAAGGAAATAAAGAATCTAAGCGGAACTTTTGATCTTTTAAATTTTTTCTTATTCCCTAATAAATTATTCCTAAAAACACTTTGAAACGTGACAATGATTTCTTGATCATTGACAAGAAAATGATAATATTTCAATTGGTTGCCAAATAAAAAAACAAAAAAAAAAAAACAAAAAATTAAAATACGAAATATATAATCTATAAAGAATTTTAAATATTAAAATACACTGCTGGCCAAAGAATAAAAAAAAATGTGCACTGAGATTTTTTTAAAAATAATTAATAATATATAAATTTAATGCAATGAAATTTTAACATTTCTTAATAATTGTTAAATAAATTTAAAACATTTTATTTAAAAAATTACAATTAAAATAATATAAAAAGGAAAAATCTGGAGTGGCTCCACTCGACTATCTCGCAAATTTGAATTGGATTAAATAACATAATATATTATATTTAAATTAAATTTAATTAATTATAAATTATAAATTAATAAATAATATTTATTAAACCAGCGCGTATTTGGTTCTTTGTTGATGGCACCACGTCACGTGCTGGCGCGTGATTTGAAGCCGTGTTAAAAAATTAATTTAATATTTCAAAAATACAAATATATATACCATTTTAATAATAAGATATATATATATGGAGGGGGTCCGAGGCCCTCATGACTTTATCACTTATAAATAATTAAATTTAATAAATATAATTAATAACTCACTTAGTCTATAAAATATCATAATATATAATAGAAAATAAAAAAAATTGTTTCTAATGTAATTGGAAAAGAAAATAAGTATACATTTATAAATTATATATACGAGTATAAATTTATAGATTCTCTTTTTCTAATGAAAAACATTCCTTAAGTTATTTTCTTAATCAATTGAATCATTAATATATAAAAAATAAATGATATTCTTTATTTTCTAAATGCAGGAGGCAAATGGGCACAGCCAGAAGAATTCGAATGTTTATATTATTTATTGCATTGAAAAGCGATAAGCGACTCGGCCAATTCTTTGAAAAATATTATTAAAATAAATTAAAATATTTAAATAAAATAAAAGAAAAGAATTGTAATTTTTAGTTTTCATTGAACAGTGAATAGAAAAACTAGTCAAAATTGTTGAGTGAACGTTCTAACAGGTAATTAGCATCTATTATATTGTATATAGCCAATAGTAATTCCTTTTTAATTATAAATATATTATTAATTAATCAAAGTTATTCGTTTAATAAACTTCCTCTATGAATACTTCAATTACTTTTTACAAGGTGAATTACAAATGATTTGTATTTGATATTCTTTGAATAATGAAGGAAAAACTAAAATAAAAAAAAATCTGGAATGTCTCCACTCGACTATCCCCCAATTTGAATTGGATTAAATAACATAATATATTATATATTTAAATTAAATTTAATTAATTATAAATTATAAATTAAAATTAATAAATAATATTTATTAAATCAGCGCATATTTGGCTCTTGGTTGATGGCACCACGTCAAGTACTGGCGCGTGATTTGCAGCCGTGTTAAAAAATTAATTCTGGTACTTTCAGCGATTCAATCAAGCTGAAATTCTATATATAATAGTTTTATACAATTTTTAATCATGTGGAAAAAACTATCAAACATATCTCTTTATTTTTACGGTCACTTTAGAGGAAAAACATACACACACACACATACACATACACAGACAGACATTTTGAAAATGATTCAGGAACCTTCAAAACTTATAAAAACATCAAAATCTCGACATCGAACATATGGCGAGATAGTAATAATTTCATATTTTTTGATTTTTTATGAAATCTGATATCTTTTTATCTCTGATTTTCTTTTGATAGTGATTGCGTGAAATTCATTATTTGGATATCTTTTCGACTAAACACATCAAAATTCTGAGGATAGATACCTAGTCAATATTTTTCAATTGTACGGGTGAACTTGTTTTAATTTTTCTCAAGTAGATTTTTATTTTATACTAAAATTAAATCATCAATCATATTTATAGAACAATAAAGCAGGCAAATTGGACACTCAACCTATAAATTGAAAAAAAAAATAAAATCTTTTTACTAAAATTATAATAAATAATATATATCAATTAAACAACCAAATTAAGCTCTTTTCAATCTTGCAGAAATTTGAACAGACTCTTCTCCCACAAAAAAAAAAAAATATTTAATTATTCAACTATGGATCAAAATTTTTTTAAAATATTAGTAAATAAAACAGTAATAATGATTAATTTAAATTGTAATAAAAATGAAAAAAGGAATATAATTAAAGAATAAATGATGAATAAATTTTATTTGATATTGAGCTAAAAATAAAATGTCAATGACCTTCTCAATTAAGCCAATTAAGAAGAACAAAACAGCTGAAGAAATAAGTCAATAGGGCATTAGGTCGGATATAAATCTCTATTTTCGAACTATGGCATCCCTAATTAATATCGATTTAATTCATAATATATATATACATTAGCTACTAAAGATTCTTCACACCTAGACAAGAGACTCCAGCCCGAATACCTCCGCGGTGATGGATGTTTGTGTTAAACTTAATAAAATCTGATTTATTTCTTTACAAATAATAATTATAGATAATAAATAATTTCTAAGCTCCTAAACTGTCAATTTTATTGTATAATAGAAATATTTTATATCAGTTTTTTGTGTGTTTAATAAAATTTATATTTTTACAAATATTTGATTTAATAAAATACATGCGCCCAACGTTTTTCGTTCAATAGGAATCAATTCAATCATACTGTCAGGTTTATTGAAAAAAAAATTTATTTTTTTTAGTCCTCGAGAAAAACTTGTATTAAAATTTTTTTTTTTTAAATGAATACCAATTACAATTTTTTTAGTGATCTATTACAATTGAAAAGATAAATTCAAACTAAAAAAAAAAAATTGAAAAATCAATAAAATAGTTTTTAATTTCTTACAAGTGTTCAGGTAGTGATAATAATAAAAGAAAAAAAATTAACGATAGTTTAGAATATAATTTTCAACTCATAAAACTTTTGTAATTTCAACTAGAAATAATTGAAGTAACATATGACACATCTAGTTAGTTGAATTTCTACATGGCTACTGTGTATGCCTGTCCCTTCTCTCCTGGGATGATTAAAGCTGAAAACACGAATAACTTTATCAAAAGGCTATAATAAATTTAATTTGTTTATTTTATTATTTTTTTGTTTTTTTTTTTTTGTAAAAAAACCAAAAAACTTTTAACTCTTTTTATATATCAAATTATAATTATCTATTATAAAAATTCAAAAGCAATGAGAATATGATATAATTTATTATATTTTAATAATTACACAATATACTTATTTCTAAACAATTAATGTTATCAGCTGTAATGTCCCAAGGGCATTGATAATTCGAAATAATTTTATAACAATCCGAAAGCATGTTGCTTGGGGGGGCTGTTTCCTGTAAGCAACGGTGAGAAAATTTTTTGCCATTTTAAATTTGTAAATAATCTAAAAATAACTAATAAATTACCTATGAGTTTATCTAATAAGCCCATCTAATTTATCATCTCTGGTGTTGCAAAAGTTTATAAATAATTTCCAAATGTATTTCTTCTTATCTTGATAAAGTATTTTTCCGTGTATTATTTTTTAATAATTTAATTAATAGAATCATTATTTTCGTCACCATATCGTGAAAATGACATTTTAAAATGCAAAGGATTACTATTTATTAAATGACAAAAACAGTTTGCAGCAAGAGGGATCTTTTCAGTGTAATTATTCTCTTATTGGCTATTTTTGAACACGTGACTCGGAATTGAAGAATTTGATTGGCTATTCATTTCATCAACACATTTTCATTGAAAAGTCCAAAATAAAATATACTTACTTTAGTTATAAATAATAATAATTAATAATATGATTTGACAAAATAGAGTAGTATATTTGACCATTACTTGATTAGAAAGTACCATTAGTTATATATTATAAGTAAAATTTGAGTTCAAATTTAAATGGAAATCTAAAAAGAACCTAACTACATAGGTAGTAGTCATTCAACTTTGGAAAGAGATGAATCAAAAAGAATTCTTAAATTGCAATTTTTGTCATACAATAAATTGTTATCTTTTCATTTCTATCTCTTTGCGGAATCCAAATAAACTTCTATTACTTTTTCGCTGAGAGTTGATGAAAATCAAATTGAATGTCACTCGGATAACATTTGTCAAATTCCTATTTCCATACTTGTTCAACATCGATCAAAAAAAAAAAAAAAAAAAAATAAAAAAAATAAATGTTTTTATTCCTGTTCTCTTTTTAATCAATTTTAAATATTTTTATATTTCAATTTCAGTATATCTAATCAAAATAATAAAAACAAAGTTAACATATTAATTTATTTTTTTTATAGATGTAGAAAAATTATATTTCTTAAATATTTTAAATATTTATTCATAGATCACTTATATACTTATAACATTCATTTTTTTTTAATTTATTAACTCTTTATAATTTCAGAACAGTGACTTTTGATTTTATTTAATAAGAAAGAAGAAATATTTGTTTTGAGTTTATTATATAATTTGTAAAGAAAGAAAATTATTTACTAATCATTTGAATAAACGGTAATTAATCATGAAGATAAGTATATAAATCTACGAACAAATATTTATTTTGGTGAAACGCTTAAATTGCAATTTTTTCAAAATGATAAAATAATTATTTTTTTTTTAATACTAGGAAGAAAAGATTAGTTAAAATCAAAAAAACAATTTATCCGGGATATAATCACGTTTGTTTGTGAGATTGTTTTCACGACGTTTCGGCACCCACATTGGCGCCATTTTCACGTAGTTATTTAGGTGGGAATATTTTTGGGATTCTGGGTCTTACACAATCTGTGTGACCAGGAGTCAGTCGATATCGATTGATTTGGGAATTGCAGCTATTAAGGTAAGGTTTTTAGGAGTTTGACAATAAATAGTTGGAGCTGAAGTTGATTGAGTTTGAGTTTTGACGGGAGGTTGGGAGTGTGATTTTAGAGTTAATTTTCAGGACAGGGTGAATTTCAGGGCGTCATCCCTTGTGTTGAGACAAGTGGGACGTTTTTCTATCTCAATTGCTTCAAGCAGGTGTCTGGGATGTCGGAGTTGAATGGGTGTTAAGGTTTTGGCTTTGGAGAGAGAAGTTGATGTTGTGGCTGATCTCGTTGTGGTGCTTGGTCGGTCAAAGCCGAGGCCGGATTTTAAAGGGTTTGTTATTTCTAGAATTTTTAATAAAATTAATTCTAATTAAAAGATATAAATTTGAAAAAAGATTATTTATATCAATCAAAACATTCAATTTCGAAATAAAATTCAAAATTATCTATTTTATAATATTTTTGTTTTTTAAATTAAATTTACAAAATAATATAAATAAAATTAAAAATATTTGATTATAAGAGGTAGGTGACTTTTCAATACATTAAGTATTCATATTTTTATATTTATAAAAATATTAATTTGATTTGATTTCAATTTAATATTAATATTTCCCGACACACACAAGAATATATCTGTTAAAAAAAAAAAAATTCCCTCCTAAATAAACTCTCTCTTGAAAATTGCACCAAAATGAGCGCTGAATTGTCGAGACTCAAATTTCACAATCAAACGTGAAAATAACCTGAAAATAAATTCTCATATATACTTATATCTAGTGGTGTATTGGGAGGGGAACGCGGGGGAACGACGTTCCCTTACCTTTTTTTCAGAACCGGAACGCGTTCCAGTACTTTTTCATGTTTCGACAACTCCCACTTAAATCTACTATTAGAATTTCTTTTTTCATGTTCGTTAATATTTTGTATAAGAAAAAATAAAAACATGTATGGAAAAAAATAGTTTGCTGAAAATAGGACATTTTTTTTGCTCCCACTATGCGTTTTTGTTCCCTTACTTGTTATTTTACCAATACATCATTGCTTATATCTAAATATTCAATATATATGAGAAATGGTTATAGATTATTATTAACTGAACAAAATATAATTTATTTTATGTAAAATTAAAAGTTCTATAATTAATAAAGTTAGTATTATATTAAAACATACGAAGATAATTACTTTTAGTTGATTAGACATTTGAATTTGAATCTTTAGTGAAAAGGAACACACAGAGAGAGAGAGAGAGAGAAAAAGATAAATTGATTTAAATCTTTACCTCCACCACTCCATGTTGGATTTCGGTTGTGGTATTCGGACTCTCACCAAATTTCGGTAAGGCGGTAGCGAGACTCGCATATCCGGTGGGCAGTGAATGAATGGCCGAGGGGTCTCGATGTCTGCAAAAGGTAAAGAGGAACAGATGTAAACATGCCCTAAGCGACAATCTTTCAATCGTTTTATCTTGACCGGGGCGATGATGGATTAGCATGAGAAAAAAATATAAAATAACCAAAGCTCACTCCATAAATCACTCGCGACACAACATTTATTCACTGAAAAAAAAAAAAAAATAAAAAATAAACCTCATATCAATCGCTCTATATTCCTTTAAACAAATTTGGTTATTCAATTAACTTAAAAAAAAAAAAAAAGAAAGAATTTAATTATCAAATTCAAAATAGATGGTAGTATTCGAATGCCACGATACTCATTAAGCGCTGAGATTGGTTCAAGGTGTCCGGATGCTAGAACTGGTTTGTTTTGTTTTTTTTTAAAGCAATTTCTAACTTGCCTGTGGGGTCAAATGAAATTTTAACATGATCCTCCTTTATCATGTCATTTGTAAAATTTAAACATGCAAAATTTTCTTAACGCTAATAGGGTGTTAAAAAAAAAATACAAAATCCAACCCTAAAAAGGAAGTAAATATTTTAATGTTTTAATTAAACAACTTCTTAATATTTCAATTTACTAAGTCAAAAAAAAAAAAAAAAAAAAAAAAAAAGATTTATTAAAGCAAAATACTTTTAATTGGTATTTAAAAAAATAAGTGATTAGAAATGATTTAAAATGAGAATAAATGAAAAAAAAACAAAAAACAAAATAGAATTTAATTACCATTCCAATTCATCAATGTCAGATTCCCGATCTCGTACCATTCGGAATATATTCATTTAAAATTCAAACTAAACACATATGAAATTATCCTGCAATATTTAATGAGCTGTATTCAAATAATCATCCTTCGCTTCTGATTATGCTAGTTATAGTTTAGTCTCTGTCATGCATGAAAAATAGATTTATTAAAAATAAATACGTTTATAAATAAAGATACACTCACTAATAGGGTTATTTGATATGGAAAATACTTTTAATTTTTAAGAGGCCACCAGGAGAGTGTATTATTTTATAGACATTTGTACCTATTGGACAAATATTTCAATGTAATTGTACAAAATTGAGAAATTAGAGAATATGTATATTTTACTAACTACTCTGAAAAGCGCCAAGGGCGTTGACGGTAGGTTCCTATGTACCTTTCATTTTATCGTTCTTGTCTTTTACTATTATTTGGATTGGATTTTTTAATAAAATATTTATAAAAGAAATTCTAAAATAATGAATTATTATTTTAAAAAATTATAAATGATTTATTATTGAAAAGATCTCTTGATTTATATCAAATTCTATTAAAAAAAAAAATCTATCTCTGTGGCTCTCTAGAACTCGAAAGTTCTTGGCCGGGGCAACCACATATGTTACCTTCAAGTATCCAACTCCTATTTTCTCTCATCTCTCTCCTCACATTTTTATCCTACATTTTTTCCTACCCATCGAAGTATATCTGATTTAATGAACACTAAAATGAATCGTGAACTGCAGTACAACACTGAATAAATGGCTGCGGCGATTGTTTCTCGCAATGTCTCACTAATGAATGAGAAATAAAGAATCACACGTTTACGACCACATTACGCTCGCAGTTTCAGCAGGACAAGGTGGGTTCCTCTTTTTAGATGCATCAGGTGGAACTGGCAAGACATTACTTATTTCGCAAATTCTCGCCGAAATACGATGATAATAATGACATCCCATTGGATGTTGCGGCAACTTTATTGGATGAAGGCAGAACAGCTCATTCAGTATTTAAGCCAGTGGTTTCTAACCTTTCTGAACCGGCGCCCCTCCCCCTTTTTTTAAAAAAAAATTTTGCACCCCCCTTAATTTTTGTAAGAATCTAATTTCATAAATACTCACATAATATAGTAACCATATTGAAAAAATTGAAAAAAAAAAATTGAAAATGTTCAAAAGCTTTATCGCAAAAAACATTTTACCGTTTTTTGTTTTTTTCTTAATAACCATTTTGAAAAAATTGGACGACACCTGTTATAGATTTCTATAGATTTCTATAGATTTTAGAAAAAAAAAATTGATTCTGAACATTCGCGCGCCCCTTACAAAAGTCTCGCGCCCCCCAGGGGGGACGCGCCCCACAGGTTGGAAAACGTTGATTTAAGCTATCACTAAATAATCAAAATAACCCTGACGCAGTGTGGGAAGACCGTTTGGGGAAAGTCCGCTTGGAAGACCAAGTAGATAATGTAGAAAGGGAGGTGAGAGAGATGGGAGCGGGTAGGGATTGGAGGGTTGTGGCTCAAAATAGGGATACTTGGAGAAGGGTGGTTGCTGCGGCCAAGAACTTTCGAGTTCCGTAAAGCCACAGAGATAGATAGATTATTTATTAATAAAATTATGCATTATAATATAAAATATAATTCATTTTTGGGTTCTTGACTATCATTTATCATTTATTTCTGTAACTAGAGATATTGTTTTTTTTTCCAAACTTATTTTAAATTTGACTTTTTTTTGTTGAAATACAATAACCTTGTCACAATTGTGATATTTGCACCTGACAACTTTCTTTGAAAAGTCTCTGGCAGTAACACCAATTCCCTTTTAAAACAGTCTTGTTGAAAGGAAAGAAAGAGAGAAAGAAAAACAGAAAGGGGGGAGAGGGGGGAGGGAGTTATAAATTTATTAAAATGAAAAGAATAAAAATAAAAATAATTAAAAATAAGACGATTAGATACTTAGATAAGAAATACAATTTTACAAAAGAGTTGTTTTTAAAGATTACTGTTCATTAAATAAAAAAATAAGTTAAAAAAAATGATTACTTATTTGATTATGCATTTGCATACAGAAATAACAATATTCTTTTCTATCTCTCTATTAATAATAAATTTTAACATATCTTATATCTTCTCTATCAATTATTAATTATTAAATACATAAAAAAACTTAAATAAATCTTTTTACTATCTTGCCAGAGATAGTATTGCAATCACGAAAATTTTCGATGTAGAGATTTTGATGGTTTTATACGTTTTAAAGGTTCCTGAATTATTTTCACTAAGGTTGAGAAATATGTCTCTCTCTCTCTCTCTCTCTCTGTGTGTGTGTGTGTGTGTGTGTGTGTGTATGTATGTATGTAGATAAGATTACGCTAAAACGGTTTGAGCTAGAAATATGAAATTTCGTACATGGGCATTATTCAAAATTCGTAGTTTTCAATCCACTTTTGAGAAATGTAGCTCAACCGGAAGAGGGTCATTACCTACAACATTTTGATTTTTTTTCCTCTAAAGTGACCGTAAAAATAAAGATATAGGTTTGATAATTTTTCACATGATTAAAAATTGTATAAAACTGCTATATATAGAATTTCAGCTTGATTGAATCCCTGAAAGTACCACAATTAATTTATTTAACACTATTACTGGAAATCACGCGCCAGCACGTGACGTTGTTCCATCAACAAAGAGCCAAACACGTGCTGGTTTAATAAATATTAAGTATTTATTAATTTTAATTTATAATTTAATTAATTTAATTTAATTTAAAAATAATATATGTTATATTATTTAATGTAATTCAAATTGCGAGATATTCGAGTGGAGACACTCCAGCTATTTTTATCTGTTTATATTGTTTTATACGTGATATATACAAGAAAATTCATTTAATAGGATTTGAATGAAGTGTGTAAGGAAGTGCTTCGACCTCTCAGTTATGAAAAATATTTATTTTATCGATCTGACCGTAAAGAATTTTATCTGAATGAACGTTTCCTTAACGCATAGAAAGTAAATTCTCGTTGGGCCAGCTGGTCTATTGCGATCGCAGTATAACTTGGGAGAATTTGGATCTGGCGAAAGACTCTACGCAGACTCCAAGACATCAAATCTGAGAAAAAAAAATTCTCTATCAACCAGAGATTTATATCTTTTATTTCGATACTTGAGAATCCTGTTCTCCTTTGAAAAAATCTCTATAGAAACTTTTGAAATGATTTAAAATCTTTACGAAAAATACAATATATATATATATATATATTACTCAATCTGCAACCCCTCTTAACCGGTTAAAGATGAATAAAGTTTAATTAATTCATGCTAAAGTAGCCAGTGAATGGTCATGAATTATCCTCTTAAATTGTTAATCATTTGTATTAATTGATTTTTGATTTTTTTTTTCATCTCAAATTATCACTGTCAATTTAAATCAAAATTTAGTAATAAGTAGGTAAGTATATTATTTCAATCACCCTTTATCGATATCAAATCTATATATTGAAATGACAGTTCTATCCCCTACTCCTCCTAAACGACTTAAGCGATTTGGGACATTCCAATGCCATTGGATATTCCTCCCGCTAATCTATTAATAGCGTGAAATTCATTGGAAAACAAGAAATACTTTTGGAGAAAAGTGAAAAAATAATTTTTCTCTTACTTTTTATTATTTGTGACGTCATTTGTGACGTCACATCCAGTACCTCTTATATCATATAGTATTTTTCAATCTTTTGCGTTTTAATTTCTTTAAGTGTGAGGGCTCTCACACTGCTCCGCTAATATATTATATAATTAATTTACTGATTAAATTAAAATAGATTTTAAATAAGAACACAAAAAGAAAGGAATGTTTTATGTAATATACGGATTGAAACAAAATGGATGAAAACCTTTTACTACTTTCAACCAAATATTATGTACCACTCGGGGGTACAGGGGGCGGAGCCCTCGTCTAGGTGTGGAGGCGCTCTGAGCAGCTAGTTTTATTTAAAATTCTGTCTGCGCTTAAATTATATAAAATAAATTAATTGCAAAAAAGTGATTATTAAATTAGTTTAGTAAATTTGGAAAATTATTATTATTTTCAAAAGCATAAATAGGTACATACTTATACTTTAAAGAAAATTTTGAAAAAATGTATAAAAAAGTTTTTTTTTTTAGAAAAAAAAAATTAAAAAAATTGAAGTTATTTCACAATCCTTAGGATTATTACGAGATCATTGAACAATACAGAACATAAAATATAAAATCAAAGTATGAAATAAACTATTCATACGTATTACAATTGGAAACTTTTATAATCAGGAGATACAATTATCCATTAATTACTTATTTATTTATTTGTACCTAAAAGTTTAAAAGTTTTATGTTATAGATTTTAAAGAAACAAAACAAACAATCCATGGATTTCTCTCTCATCATAGATAACAAACCTAAGTTTATTCTTTCTTTTAGAGAAATTTGTTAGTATTAATACAATACAATCAAATTTAATTTTTATACAAAGCCAGAATTTAGGTTAGATTTAGGTTTCATTCAGAGCCTCCTCGCCTCCGTTGACTCATTGAAAAAGTCGATTCATAGAAAATTCATACATATATGTAATAATTCTAGAAACAAAGAAAGAATTATTAGAAGTTTTCAATTTTGATTTTAATTTCTATTATTCAAATATCATTTCAATTATTTAATTTATTCTATCATAAATTCTCATTTGAACGGGAACGGAAAGTTTGTCAGCTTCAATGAATTACCAAAATTTTATCAAAATCAAGATACTCTATGGGTAAATAGGTTTATGCAACCTCAAATGAAAAAAGCTGGAGTGTCTCCACTCGACTATCTCGCAAATTTAAATTGAATTAATTAACATTTATTATATATTTAAATTAAATTTAATTAATTATAAATTAAAATTAATAAATAATATTTATTAAATCAGCGCATGTTTGGCTCTTTGTTGATGGCACCACATCACGTGCTGGCGCGTGATTTCCAGTAAATAAATTAATTCCGGGACTTTTAGGGATTCAATCAAGCTGAAATTCTTCTATAAATAGCAGTTTTATATAAATTTTAATCAGATGAAAAATTATCAAACCTATATCTTTATTTTTACAGTCACTTTAGAGGAAAAAAAAAATCAAAACGTTGTAGGTAATGACCCTCTTCTGGTTGAGCTATATTTCTCCAAAGTTGATAGAAAACTACGAATTTTGAATAATGCCCGTATACCAAATTTCATGATTCTAGCTCAAACCGCTTTTGAGTAATCTTGTCTACATACACATACACACACACAGACATTTTTCTCAACCTTAGTGAAAATGATTCAGGAACCTTTAAAACGTATAAAAACATCAAAATCGAAAATTTTCGTGATCACAATCCTACCTCTGGCGAGATAGTAAAAATGGTAAAACAAAAATAGATCTCGTGTTACACATGTTGAACATATTTAACGCCTAATATTGAATACAATTAATAAAATTAAAAAAAAAATTGAAATTTTATTGAATATTAATATTATTAGAAAATTTATTGTAAAATCTCATCTTAGATATTTTTTATTTATTTATTATTTTTTTCCTATTGACATCTAAAATAAATATTATAATAGATTATAAAAAAAAAATATCTCTTATAAGAAAATTAAAAATTTTTACTTTTCACATTAAGAAAAATTAAAACATTTTTCATATTTTCTATTAAAAAAAAAAGAAAAAGATGAATATGAAAATTATGTTTTTCTAAAAGTTATTTAAATAAGAATATTTATAATTTCGAGATATCCTCTTTTTTAATGATATTCTTTCATAACTTTTGCTGAATATTTTTAATTAATTTTGTTTTAGTCAAAAGTTCAAGTTGAAAGAAGTCGAGTTTCCTATTCAAATCGTGATATTAAGTTATGAAAAGTGCTTAAGAGAAGACGTCGCCAATATATATATATATATATAAATGCATACAACGGTTTTCTAAGATTTTTACAAGAATAATAGAAGGCTTTTGAGCAAATGGCAGTGACAAAACATCAGATTATTGGTTTATGAAGATTTATTAAGGCATGAAAGAAAGAAATCCAAAAGCGACATGGAAAGAGTTACGTACAAAAAAGACAAGAGAGAGAGAGAGAGGGGGGGGGAGGAGAGAAGGTCAAAGACAGCTAAAGTTGAAAATAGCCAAGATAGATTATGACCGTTTGATTGGAGGAATTCGGAAATTGCGAGAATATAAATTGCCTCCTAATATAAATAAATATTTTTTGGCAAAATAAATTGTTCGAAAGTTCAATTTATCTTGAATATTCATAGTCAAGAATAGGAGAGGAAGAATGAATAACAGAGTGGGTAGGCAAACGAAAAAAAAAGAAAAAAAATTGAAAGATGTAAAAAATGGTTTGGAAAAGATTCAAATATTGGATCTCTCTACTCAAAGGCTTCTCACCCAGAGATTCATCATGAATGATTGAATTGCATTCAATCAACTTTGTACAGCTGCGAATCGTTAGAAGGGGTGGTTGCGTTTCTTGTTAAAATCGTCTTATTCGCAAATGCTTCCAATCCCAAAGAACGCGATGGCTTCGATAATTTATAAAATGTTGCGAGTTTTTTCACACGAGATTTTTTTTTTTTTTATTTTTTTTATTTTTTAATGGCGGTAGGCAAGCAAGCTTCTTGCAGTGGCTAAAAAAGAACTTTTCCATTCATGGGTTGCTGGTGATACATGAAGATCGAAGCTATACAAAAAATAAAAATAACGTTGACTCGACTGCTGATGGATGAACTTTTGCCTTGCTTGCTGTAAAATGTGAAAAAAGAAAGAACAAACAAGAAGTTTGAAACCCTTAACTTAAAGTCGTTCGATCGTGTATATCACTTCTCGATTTTCACTGATCAGATTTATATTTTGCTAAAACTTTTAATTGCAATTTATTAAGTAGAGAGATTTTTTTTTGTTTTGTTTTTTTTTTAAAAGCAAACAAATAAATACACTTTTAACAAGTATGCAAATTAGTTTATTTGGAAATTGTACATATTTATTAAAAATGTTTAATATTTGTTTATTAGACATTAAAAGTAAAAAGAATCTCTGCAATATTATGATTATTATAGAATGTTTCGAATATATTCTGTTATTATTTATCCCTTTATTTATAATTTACATTACCATTATAATATTTTTTTTTCTATATCTTAACTTGAATAACTACTCGTATATATATTAAAATGAACAAGAATATTATTATTGAATAGCAGAGATAAAATAAATTAAAAAAAAAAGAATAAGCTGGAGTGTCTCCACTCGACTATCTCGCAATTTGAATTGGATTAAATAACATAATATATTATATATTTAAATTAAATAAAATTAATTATAAATTATAATTTAAAATTAATAGATAATATTTATTAAATCAGCGCGTGGCTTTGGCTCTTTGTTGATGGCACCATGTCACGTATTGGCGCGTGATTTGCAGCCGTGTTAAAAAATTAATTCTGGTACTTTCAGCGATATATATAGCAGTTTTATACAATTTTTAATCATGTGAAAAACTATCAAACATATATCTTGATTTTTACGGTCACTTTAGAGGAAAAAAAAATCAAAACGTTCCAGGTAATGACCCTCTTCCGGTTGAGCTACATTTCTCAAAAGTGGATAGAAAACTATGAATTTTGAATAATGCCCGTATAACAAATTTTAATTATTCTAGCTCAAACTGTTTTTGCGTAATCTTGCCTACATAAACACACACATACACACACACACACACACACACACACACACACACACACATACAGACATTTTTCTCAACCTTAGTGAAAATGATTTAGGAACCTTCAAAGCGTATAAAAACATCAAAATCTCGACATCGAAAATCTGGCGAGATAGTAAAAAAAATAATAATTCAAAAAAAATATATTTTATAATATTTTTATTATTATTAATATTAATTTCATTGAATGCCAGCATTTAAGAGTTCAATAAAAACTAAAATAAATCAAAACAACAAATAAAATTTAATGTTTTTTCGATTTTAAATTCAATTTACTTAATTTGATAATGAAATATTAAAATTAAAAATTAATTATTTACTTTTTTGATAAATTATACTATAAGTAATAGAATATTATTATTAAAAAACAACCTGTATGACAGGATTTAAACAAAACGAATAATATCTACATATGAAAGTTAACAATTTAAATTAATAAATATTTAGTTGCGAATTCCTATGTAATAGTAATATAATCGCATACCTTTGACACAGGTGGGTATTTCTGCAAGGGTCCATTGCCGATTAGCCTGGCAGGTGAGGAGTGCGGGACCAGAGACCAGGAATCCTCTCTCACAGTGGACCACGCAATGCTCCCCAACGAATGTCTTACCACGAGTACATGACTCAGGTATGACACGACCATGCATCGGAGACACGAGTCGAGGGCAGGCTACAGCTGTAACATCACAATTACAAGAATTATGGCAGTGAATATAGAAACAAGCAAGCCTCTTTGCTTGTCAGATGGCGAATAACAGACATTCATTCATTGCTTATTCAAATTATATATTGATTTATAACAACTACAAAATATACTGAAATAAAAACACTTTCCAGTTTGCAAAAAATCATATTGCCATGTAATATTTTAAAATTATTTTAATTAAATTATTTAAAATCGAGAAGAAGCGTGAAAGGAAGGGAGATGAATTAACTTTAACTCTTGTAAGCGGGCAACTATCAGCTGAAATTAGAACCAGCTGGGTCTTTTAGTTTTTGTTTGACATTCGTTAATAGCAGACTACTTCGTGATTGAAGAAGAAAATGGAACAAAGTGAATTTCCCTCGTCCGCCCTATTCTCCGGATTTAGTCCCGAGTGGCTATTTCTTGTTTCCAAACCTGAACGAATGACTCAGCGGGCGGAAAGAGATTGCACTCCAATGATGAAATTATTTTACAAACAAATACTTATTTTGATGTCCTCGACAAATCTTATTTTTTTGGAAGGAATAAATAAATTGAAGAAACATTGAACAAAGTGTATTGAGCCCAAAGAAGACTACATTGAAAAATAAAATAATTTTTTATCCAAAAACCTATGTTTCATTTAAAAAGTTAAGGATTTATTGGCCTGCCCTCGTCTAATCATCGAGAATTAGCTGGAGTGTCTCCACTCGACTATCTCGCAATTTGAATTGGATTAAATAACATAAGATATTATATATTTAAATTAAATTTAATTAATTATAAATTATAATTTAAAATTAATAGATAATATTTATTAAACTAGCGCATGTTTGGCTCTTGGTCACGTGGTCACGTGTTGGCGCGTGAGATTTGCAGTGTTAAAAAATTAATTCTGGTACTTTCAAGGATTCAATCAAGCTGAAATTCTATATATAGCAGTTTTATACAATTTTTAATTATGTGAAAAATTATCAAACATATATCTTTACTTTTTCGGTCACTTTAGAGGAAAAAATATCAAAACGTTGTAGGTAATGACCCTCTTCCGGATGAACTACATTTCTCAAAAGTGGATAGAAAACTATGAATTTTGAATAATGCCCGTATAACAAATTTCATGATTCTCTGGCGAGATAGTACAAATGTATAATTTCTGGAATATCAAGAATGAAAAAAATAGCATTACTTTAGTATAATTTGATTTAAATTTTGCTGATTATGATATTTAACTGATCAAATTAATTGATCTATTACTAAATAGAAATAAAGATGCAAATATAATAAAATAGGTGTTATATTTGTATATCTGTTTGTTTGTTTATATAGGATTATTATGATGTATAAGTATATAAATTTAATATTTGATTTTTAAAGTTAATGAAATCAGCGAAATAGAAACACATTTTATAATAACAAGAGAGGAAATTCGAGTTTGTTCCATAAAGCAGTCTTTTTTTTTCAACATAAATCAGTGGAATAATTAGTTTCGACGCTTTAAAACAAATTTCAAATATAGAACCCTGCGGGCGGGTGAGGTCTCCCTGCCATCAGACTGTATGAGTTTTTATCCAGTTAGTTTCTCTAATGTACGCTTTTAAACTTTTATTATTCTATTATATATTTTTTTTCCATCTTAATTTATACATCATCAATGTCATAAACAATAACGTTGATATTTTAAGCCTGAAAATAATTCAGGCGTTTATTGTGACTGTCCATAGATTATTATACTTGTATTATCCATTTTAATTAATTTACTTTTTGAATCTCTTTATACGATTGAAGTCGAATTTTAATATAAAAATTTAAACATAATGAACTTATAGCATTAATTAATACATGTAACATACGAGGGTGGGTGGGGTGAAAAGTTTCCGGTCAGACCAAGAAAAACGGTGTTTTTAAATTTTTTTTTTTCTGCTTTATTTTTCAACATTCAAAATAGCTGAGACCTGTACGATGTCAGCTGAACGTGTGCGAAATATTTTGCACAAATATTTGAATATGGAAAGGTGTTTGCAACGTGGCTGCCGCGTTTGCTAACGTTACACCAAAAACTGCTTC
Source organism: Labia minor (assembly GCA_963082975.1). Classification (NCBI taxonomy): domain Eukaryota; kingdom Metazoa; phylum Arthropoda; class Insecta; order Dermaptera; family Spongiphoridae; genus Labia; species Labia minor. The sequence goes on along the minus strand of OY720345.1, from coordinate 3,858,036 downwards.
GAAAAACCATTTCTACCGACAATTTGGCACTGTAGACGTAATCCAAACGAATTTTTGCGTCGATTCATAACTGTTGATGGGACTTTATTAAATTAAATCAAATTTAATTAATTAAATTAATTAATTAAATAAATAAATTAGAACACCGTTATGAGATTATGTTGAAAAATATAGCAAAAAAAAAAAAAAAAAAAAAAAATTAAAAACATCGTATTTCTTGGTCAGGCCGGAAACTTTTCACCACACCCACGTATATTATAATACTAATATCCTTGACAATATTTGATTTTCATTACTTGATGATAAAAACAGTTCATTTTTGTTACAATCAAAGCAATGTACTCGTATATATGTTATACATACATACATAAATTCTTCTTAAAATATTTAGATTATAATAATTACGATTGTGGTAAAGAGAAAATATTTAAAATATAATAATTAATCAACATAGAGGATGTAGATATATATTCTACATAATATATGAAAATTAAAGGCCATTATTTATATCATTTTGAGATATTTAATATCGAAAGAAAAATATTACACTTTTCAAAAATGACAGGAAAAAATAATAATAAAAAAAAAATGTAAATTTGTATGTTCATTAAACTCATACCTATCCTATCTACCAGTCAAATAACCTGAATTCTTTTATGAAACATAATAGAAAATATAATAAAAAATAGAATAATAATTTTTATTTTCTTTAAAATTAATTTAATACATTTTTAATGATTAAAATACAATTAATATCTGAATATAATATACTTTTTTAATGGAGCTATACTATAAACTTCATATTATCATTATGATTGTTCAAATACTGTTACATATATTTAATTATACGAAAATATATATAAAAATATACTATAAGTGTAAATGTTTTAATGCTGACTGAGAAGCAAACTATGAACTTGAAAATGATGGGCTAAGTTTAGCTACAGAAAAGACGGAAATAATATTACTAACTCGGAAACACATGCCACTTGAGGTAAATTTCAATGTACTGGTTAAATATCTTGGCGTTCGTTTTGACTCTAGAATGAGGTTCACTCATCAAATAAAATACACTTCGAATAAGTGCAGCACGGTCACTGGAATGCTAATCCAATTAATGGGTAACGTATGTTAAGAGGACCTGTGACAAATGAACAGGAACCTGCTAATGGACACCACCAACTCAATACTCTAGAAGATCTGCTCATTGATGAACGAATACATATTTGGGAAGGCAAGAAGAACAACACACAACAGCACAACAGCAGACAAAGCAGAATTGTGAAGAAACACAATGAAATGTTTACAAAGACGGTGGAATCAGTCGCTTAAAGAAAGGCGGAGAGGTGAATGATTAAATCATTCAGATGCTGTCTGAATCTGAATATTTCAGAAGGTACCTACATAAAATAAGGAAGGCTGCCATATATATACGAGGTTAGTGAAATTAGTGTAACGTGAATACGATGCAACCGTGTACAAACGTACCAGCAAGAATGTTGAATGATGAGAGAAGCTGGAAAGAGATTGGATTGTTTATGGATGGTATTCACTCTCGATAACCAGAAATAAGAAGCATGAATAAACAAAATGTGGAGGAGCCTAAACGTCGTAGGTCAACACGATGAAAACCAGGGTGAATATTGTTTTCAATCACGAGGGAGGTTTTTTAGTGGATAAAAGTCCCACTTACCAAGATTGTTACGACAATCTTGAGATGTATTAGACATTTTCCTACCTCACCGCAAAAAAAAAAATTAGCCGGAGTGTCTCCACTCGACTATCTTGCAATTTGAATTCGATTAAATAACATAATATATTATATTTAAATTAAATTTAATTAATTATAAATTATAAATTAAAATTAATAAATACTTAATATTTATTAAACCAGCGCATGTTTGTCTCTTTGTTGATGGCACTACGTCACGTATTGGTGCGTGAGATTTGCAGCGTTAAAAAATTAATTCTGGTACTTTCAACTATTCAATCAAGCTGAAATTCTATATATATCAGTTTTATACAATTTTTAATCATGTGAAAAATTATCAAACATTTATCTTTATTTTTATGGTCACTTTAGAGGATAAAAAATCAAAACGTTGTAGGTAATGACCCTCTTCCGGATGAACTACATTTCTCAAAATTGGATAGAAAACTACGAATTTTGAATAATGCCCTTATACAAAATTTAATTATTCTAGCTCAAACCGTTTTTTCGTAATCTTGTCTACACACATACACACACACACATACAGACATTTTTCTCAACCTTAGTGAAAATAATTCAGGAACCTTCAAAACGTATAAAAACATCAAAATCTCAAGATCGACATCTGGCGAGATAGTAAAAAAATAAAAGATAAATTTAACTTTCAACTTGGTTGGAAATCATTTTTACAATATTTACTTTAAAATTTAAAATTTTTATTTTAATAAAAATTAAGAAAAAAAATTTTGACCAGAAACATTAAAAACAAAAAAGATTCATTAATTTCATAAGAAAGAATAAAGAATAAAGAGGATTAAAGGGATTGATTATCTTTATTTCCCCCAACAAGTTGCAATCTCAATTTCTTTCTCTAATTCTTCTCTTTATTCATTTTAATATAATATTTAAAAATCGTTATTTCTCTCTGATTATTAGATGACTCTCTCTGAAGAAAAAAATATTGTATAAACTTTTAAAATTATCAGTAAATTTTTCATAACAGAGTATGTAAATCTAGAATAGATAATACATAATACATTAAACATTAACACAATTATATTAAATAAGAATAAATATATTTATATAAATAATACACTATCATCATTTATATTATATCTATGTTTTGTTAAAAAATAAGAAATAAAAATACACTTTCAAAATTGATTTTTGAATTATTTAAATGAGTTTTTTTTCTTTTTATTTATGATGAGATGAGACTTAAAATGAACTCATCTATGTGTGAGTGGTTTAAGTAACATAATGGAAACTAAATCGGCTTTATATAGGTAATCAACGAGTAAGCAACCAGTCTAATTCGGACACCACTAAAAACTCTGCCCTGCCCTTCCCTGATCTTCTCTTCTCTACTTAACTAACACTAATACTTAAAAGAACATCTCTATTTAATAAATAAAAGTAATATATATATATATATATATATATATATATTCCTCACCTTCATGATTTATTAATCTTGAGGTATTTTTATTATTATTATTATTAAATAATTAATTTAAAAATAAAAAATAAAAAAATCCAATAAAAAGAATAAATATTTGAAATTTTTCTAATCTTTCTCCTTTTTTTTGTAAAAAAAAAACATTTTAAAGTAAAGTTTTCAGTTCATTTCTCTCAATTCATAAATTAAATGTGAAAATAAAAATTCATTAAAATTTATCTTATTTATTTTATAAGAAAAAAAAGAAATAAGCTGGAGTGTCTCCACTCGACTATCTCGCAAATTTGAATTGCATTAATTAACATATATTATATTTAAATTAAATTTAATTAATTATAAATTATAAATTAAAATTAATAAACAATATTTTTAAATCAGTGCATATTTGGCTCTTTGATGATGGCACCACGTCAAAGTGTTAAAAAATTAATTCCGGTAATTTCAGCGAATCATTCAAGCTGAAATTTTATACCAATAGCAGTTTTATACAAATTTTAATCATGTGAAAAACTATCAAACCTATATCTTTATTTTTACGGTCACTTTAGAGGAAAAAAAAATCAAAACGTTGTAGGTAATGACCATCTTCCGGTTGAGCTACATTTCTCAAAAGTGGATAGAAAACTACGAATTTTAAATAATGCCAGTATACCAAATTTCATGATTCTAGCTCAAACCGTTTTTGAGTAATCTTGTCTACATACACACATACACACAGACATTTTTCTCAACCTTAGTGAAAATGATTCAGGAACCTTCAAAACGTATAAAAACATCAAAATCTCGATATCGAAAATTTTCGTGATTAATTTATAATAAAAAGAATTTTATTAAATTTTAGATTATATATTAATGTAACTATGTTATTAATATTTATTATGAAATCGTAAATTCAAATATTTTCTTTAATATATTACCTACATAAATATAATATATTCAAATTCCATATACTCAAGATACGTCGATTTATTTTGTTCGGATTAATTTAATCTTATATATCGTAAATAATCATAAATTTTGTCTTAGGAAAAAAAAAATACTTAGATTTCCATCTTTTTTTTATTTTATTTTATTTTTATTTTTTGTTTGTTCGCGCAGAGAAATTTATATATTTTGACTTGATAATATTTTCCTGGATTCAACTTCTTTTCAACACTTTCTTCTCTACCCTCCAATCCCACCTACCCCTTCCATCCTCCCTCCACCCCCCCACCCCTTTTTGTTAGATAGACGGAAAGGCTTTTTCCAATCTCTTCCCCAACCCTTTCTTTTTCATCATTCTCCCTTACTATTACTAATATTGTTCTGCTCCCTTTCTATCCTTCAATTCTTCAAGGAGTCCATATTTCATTTCTTCTTCGTTTTTTTTTATTCACCTATAATTACCTAAACTCTTGAGAATGAAAGTAATTGAATATAGACTGAGTATCTTAGCACTCTTTCATGAATTCTTTGTCAATCGACATTAAAAAAAAAAAAGAAAAAAAAAAGATTGAATTACAAAAGAGAAAATCAATCAATTATTTCTAAGAAATCTTTCAAGTTCAACGGGCCAATAGAAATTTTTTTAAAAAAAAAAAGATTCTCTTTATTCTTCAGGAAAAAAAAGATATGGTTTTTAAAAAATTTTTATACCTACAAGACAAGAACAAAATATACTTATATAATCATTGTACACTAAAATACCCAGCCTTAACAAATTATGAAGGTATATTAACTCTTATTATGAAAATACTATACATTTTATTTTTATTTAGCCAAGATGCTCGTATACGTTAAATTATTAAAGCTTTGGTGGCTGTTTTTATTTATAAGGGAATTTTGTAAATAAAACCACATATTTTGATATTGTATTAATGCAATGTAAGACAGAAAAGTATGGCTTGTGGATATAACATAATATATATAGGATCTGAAAAAAAATGAAATTTATTTTATTATTGTTTTCTCATGAAGATGTTCTCGGAGCGACTAAATAAATTCAAATTGGGCTCGGACATTTATTTAAAACCTCGCTACCCCCTCTTAGAAGCCTACGATTGGCAATAATAAATGTATTTTTTGTATTTTTTTGAATAAATTTACAATAAAAATATCAAAATATGTGGTTTTATTTACAAAATTCCCTTATAAATGATCGTATGCGATTACATAAATAAATAATCATCATCATGATTGAAGGAGATTTAATAAAAGAGTTAATATAAAATTACGTTTTTTTTTCTTTTATATAATAATAATACTTTACTTAACTATATTAATAAATAATTTTAAATTTTATTATTTAATTATTTTTCTTTGTTATTAATAGTTTAAATTAATCTACTTGTTTATTATATATTAATTACGAATCTTTCACAGATTAATTCACTTTTTAAATATAAAAATACCATATATATCTTATCTTCTTATACTAGCAAAAATTGTATATATATTTGTATTTTTGTATTTTTGTGATATTAAAGGATTTTTTTGAAATTCACACCATAGATAATATTTAAAATATTTAAAGAAAAATCGATCTGTAATGGTTTCAGCCTCAGGAAAAATCATCTTTCTTATTTTCTTAATTTAAAATAGGAATTTTAATAATAATAAAATGGCGCCGGGCATTCAAAATATTATAAATAAAATAAAATTAAAAATATTTATTTTAATATCATTATGTAATCAAATTACGAAATATATATGTAGGGTTGGTGGCTTCGATAATGAAGCAGATGTATTAAAAAATATCGTTTTTGTTGAAAAATGTAGCAAAAGTAATATCGTTTTTATTGAAAAATATTAGCAAAATAATATCGTTTTTGTTTAAGAATATTTCCACAAAGTGGATGTTTCGTCGATGATCGAAAATCTTCGGTTCTTCGTTCTTCGGATATGTTCGTCGTTCGTGCTAACTTCTTGAATCACAACTGACAACTGGCCTCGGTTATCCTGTTTCACGGCTTTTTATACCCCGGTGGTGACTCTAAGCGGAGTGGTGGAGGCTCTCGACGACCAATAAAGTGTTAGGTGCTGAGTGGCGACCCAATGGATAGCTCGTTTATTATTGCCAATCGTAGGCTTCTAAGAGGGGGTAGCGAGGTTTTAAATAAATGTCCGAGCCCAATTTGAATTTATTTAGTCGCTCCGAGAACATCTTCATGAGAAAACAATAATAAAATAAATTTCATTTTTTTTCAGATCCTATATATATTATGTTATATCCACAAGCCATACTTTTCTGTCTTACATTGCATTAATACGCAAGTTTAAGGCAGGTATGTTTTATGACTTTTTTTTTTAATTTACGTTCTTTTAAATTATTTGAAATTGTTTCAAATATTTTGTCGTTTATTTATTTAAAATACTATTAATATTATTCACATTTATTTTCACAATAAATCATTGATTTTGATTATAATCGATTTTATCTGGGTTCTATAAAATGCTATAAAATTATTTGATTTTTTTTTAAATTAACCAAAACAAAATTAAACAGATTGAATTTGTTTTTCTGACACATGCAGCACAATCATTTTTACCGACCGACGATAGTAAGGGAGGTATTGTTTTCACACCAAATTTCACATATGGAGATTTTTTACTCTTTAATCTCCACGAATCATGCATTTTGTATTGGTTTTATCTTCTGGAAAATCATCTTCATTAGTTTTTTCTTAATTTAAAATTATATGACGTCACTCAACCCTTCATGACGTCACAGCCAGCGCCTCCTTAGATATTATAAATAAAATAAAATTACAAATATTTATGTTATATTCATCCAAATCTGTTTTTTATTGCATTAATAGATACATTTAAATTATTTGAAATTGTTTCTGTTGCTGGAAATTAATTTATTTCAAACCGTCGGTCGGTTCTGCGCCTGGCCACAGGTCAACTTATTTAAATATTATTTCTATGGATGACGAGTAAATATTTCAAAATGTAGAACAATTTATGAAGATACATTCTTTGAAGCATAAATGTAGAGATCATATAAGATTATTAATTTAATTCATTAAATCTTTTGAAATTATATCATTAATATATACCTAACTACTTATATATATATATATATATATATATATATATTGAATATAAAAGTATTAAATAATACATCTTGATGTTTTATTATAATTCTTTAGAAAATATAATAAAATCTTATTTATATAATAACATTTACGCGTAGATATTAAATTGAATAAGTAATTTCACTGTAAAAGGTAAAAAGAAATACGTTTTGGTTTTTGTTTAATTTAAATCTTAATATATATATATATTTAAGAATTTAATTGAACTATGATAAACTCAAAGCATGAATGAATAATTATTAAAAGTTACTAATAATACAATAGTAGTTTTTCTAAGTCATTTTATTTCTTTTTAAGGAAAATATTTGCTAACTCTTTTAAATTGTATTCATCTCCGCTTTAAGAAAGCTTTTGAAATAATAATGAACTATGATTAAGCAAAAAGCCTGATGTTAGTATTCTAGAAGAGACCACTTAAAAGAGAAGAGAAGCGTGAGGGGTTGAATGAAATTCTCTCATTTGGGATCGAGTGAATTGGAATCCTGGAAACTTTTCTTGGGAAATGATCCTACTATTCACTCTACTTTTCCTATCTATTCTATTTTTTGGGTGTTCTTACATGTACTAATTTATTTACTTGATTGTGTATTCTATTGATTTTCACGCGAATTTTCTTTTATTATATTATTATTATTATTATCATTAAATTTGAAATTAATCAAAAGAGTCAAAACTTTTATTTGATTGGTTAATGAAAAAAGAATCTTTATTTTTTTATGATATTTTATTTAATATTAATGTATTAATTATTAAATTATATTTTTATTTATATTTAACTATTTGGTAATGGTTTACAAAAACGGAATCTTCAGGGATTTGGATAAAACTTTACCAGTGTATTTCTTTTTTTAATTCCAAAGAAACTTTCCTTATGCAATATTTTTCGGTCACTTCTAGTTTCCGGGGGATAGAAATTATTAAAATTTGGCAGATAAACTAGTTATGAACGTCCAAATGAGCAGCCATTTAGAAATGTTTTATTCACTAATTCACTAATTATTCACTTATTCGCTAATTTTCGTTTTTTTTTCGATTCGGTTTTGATTATTTAATTAATTAATTTTTAATTGTTTAATTAATTAAATAATTTTCCTATATCCAAACCGAACTGAAAAAAACCCACGAAAATTAGTGAAGCACTTTACTGGTCAAATGAATAAAACATTATAAATATGGTAAATTGAATGTCAATGGATTTATATGCAAATTTTAATAATTTTTATCTTGGAAGCTATAAGTGACCGATTCATTTGCTAATTTAATAGTCAATTGGAATTAAAATAAGAATCTACTGGTAAAGTTTTATCCATATCTTTGAAGCTCTCGTTTTTGTAAACAATTTCCAACTATTTTATAAAAACAAAAAATATAATTTTAAATATACATATTCTATTCTTTATTTTATCTTATACGTATAATATTTAAATATTTAAACATTTATGCTTTTTGAACATTTTATGGACATGCAAACAAGACGTAATCATTAGCTGCTCTCTTCGGATCTCTCCATACCTAGACTCTGCCCCCTGAACCCCCGAAGTGATACATATTTGTATATAAAATAGGTTTTGATTTATTTTATTTCAATCAGGTTTATTAACACATTCATTTCATTTTGTGTTCTTATTTATATTTTACTTTAATCATTAAATTATAATTTTAATTATAATGAACTTGAGAAAATTTATAAAAATTAAAATTAACATTTTTAACTTTATATAAATTTATTAAAATAAATACATTGATTAATAGAAGTATTAATTTAAATTCATTGATTTATTTGTTTTTTCCATAATTTCTCCTTTTTTTATTAAATTTAGAAAGTTTTATATCTTATGAAAAGAGAGAAATATACAAATAACATAAGAATTGCTAGAATTATTAATTTTTATATTTTCATTACCAGAAATAAAATGATACCTTCGCTGAACTAACATCGGTCCGGAATGAACAACATGGAGTATTATAAATATTTTCAAAAATTTATTTCTGCCATGATTGGTTAGATATTGATATAATTTATAGCCAATGTTCAAACAGAGGTATATAAGAATATTGTGCTGTAATTTCATAATAAGTAATAGGTTCAGCTAATTTTGAGTCTATAACGTGACAATTTTCCGGACAGACAAACATGAAAAATTCTAAAATCATTTTTGGATTCTAGAGGTCATGAAAAGTAGAGATATGTATAAAAATTTTAAATTCTGAACAAAGTGCAGACAAAAACCTTTATATATATATATATATAGTATGGTAGATAAATAAATAAATAATTTGTTTTTTTTAACAGTGTTTTATTTAACTTGCTTGGTTGTCTGTATGGTTCAAATCTAGTAACTCTCATTTTTAACACCGTTGCAGTGGACCAATCGAACTAAAACTTTGCACACTTTTCAGATTTAGATGAGAAAACATGAATATGAAATAAAGTTTTCATTTTATTAATTAATTAATAATTTAAAGTTGATCAATCGAATTATGTTAAAAATGAGTTACCAGATTTGAACAATACAGAAGGATTAATTAATAATTAATTAATTAATTAATGAAGAAAAATGAAAACTTTATATGAAACTAGCTGCTCAGAGCGCCTTCGGCGCTCTTCACACCTAGACGGGGGCTCCGCCCCCTGTACCCCCGAGTGGTACATAGTATTGGGTGGTTGAAAGTATTAAAAGGTTTTCATCCATTTTGTTTCAATCAGTATATTACATAAAACATTCATTTCTTTTTGTGTTCTTATTTAAAAAATATATTTTAATCACTATATTAATTATATATATTATTATTGTATATGTTATATCTATCTACCTATGTGGCTCAAAGATACTCTAAAGTTCTTAGCCGCAACAACCACATTTCTCCAAGTGTCCCTATCCTGAGCCCTTGTTCCATCTCTCTTACGTCCCTTCCTACGCGTCATTGGTTTTCCAAGCGGACATTTTCCAATCGGTCTTCCCACCAATATCTTTTTCCTCTCCCATTCTAGCCACGTGCCCTGCCTATCGAAGCTTTTTCCCTTTTATAACCCTAACTATTTCTGAAGATGCAGAGAGGCCATGCAATTTCTTGTTATACAGTCTCCCTCATACCCGGTGACCTCAACTTTCTTTGGCCAATAAATGCAGGGAAGAATCCTATTCTCAAATACTCTGAATCTACTCTCATCTCCAAGGGTCATAGACCATGCCTCCCACCCATATAATGCAACAGGCAAAATAATCTTTTTATATATTCCCTTTGATAATAATTTTGAAGAGATAAGCCTCTTTATTGCAGATAACAGGCGTTTCCCGATTGCAACCCCGATTTAAATTCTTCTCAAATATTATTATCCTTCGTGATTACATTCAATTTTTCTACATATTCAAATTCTACATTTTGTATCTTAAGATTTTGTATGTTAATACTCTTCCTCTTTGTTACTAAATATTTTTTCTTATCACTATTAATTTCAAACCTCCATTAAATTTTCCTCGCTATCTGTAATTGAAATTGCCGAATCTCCTATTATATTTAAGTCGTCTGAGTAACCTAATATTTTACAATTGATTTCCGCATCTTATTCTTTTTTTACTACCTTCAAGAGAAATTTGAAGATTGAAAATTTGAAAAAGTTTATCCGGATCTATTGAGTCATGCGTATGTTTTACTAAAGTCTACAAATAATTAGTGAACAGAAATATTGAATTCGCGGTTTTTTTCCTAATATCTGTCATAATGAAAATATCTTAATTAATGTTGGTCGATTTGGCCTGAACCCGCAATGATATCTCCTAATATTTCCTCCGCCTATGGTTCTTAAGTATTGTATATGTTATAATAGTGAAATAGAGTATAATATTTCTTGATCATTACATTTTGGTATTTTATTTTCATTGCTAGATTATTATTGAATATTTTTAATTATAATGAAACTTGAGAAAATGCAAAAATAGAGACTTGAGACAATTTATAAAAATTAACGGTATAAAACTATAGATAAATGACCAATATATACATTCATTAACAGTATTAATTTAAATTAATTGATTGATTTGTTTTTTTTTATTATTAAGTTCATTTATTAATTTTTTTAGATCTTAGTTATTTTCCTTAAAAGAAACTTAAATTCTGTGGTGCTAGGGGATTTGAAAATTATTCGTCGCAATATGAAGATTTCGCTTACAGTTTCTGTCATGTCCGACCTCCATCCAACAGTTATTTTCTGTTAAGTTTTTTGCTTCTCTTAATCATGTGATCTATATATTTAATTTTTTTTGATTCATTATAATAAAATTTAAACAAATAAAAATTTTTACTTTGTTAATTTATATAAATTTCAATATAAACTGATTGTGAGTGATACGCTTAGCCAATACTCTGAATAATTTGTGTACAAAAATATTGAATGTTCTTAGCGAGATTTGATATAATGTTGTACGATTTGTCCTAAATCTGAATTAGAAGAAAATTATAAATTGCCTCCTCTTCCAGCCCAATTCATTTACCCACCCATGTTGCATATGGCATCTAAATTTCTTAAAACTCCGTTTTTTTAATTTAAAATAGAAGGAGAGAAAGAGTTTTAAATTATATTCGAATTGTCTATATATTCTATATATCAGTATTTTTTTTCTGAATTTAATAGCAAGTTGATTTTAAAAATTTTCAATTCTTAATGCATATGATTGATTACATGTGTTAAAATTTAAAAAAATTCAAATATTCTAATTTTTATATTTATATACAATTTAATATTATTTTTTATTAATATCATATCAAAAAAAGAGAATTTATTAAAAATTAAAAATAAAAAAAGAAGCCTATTAATAAAAAATTGAATGGTGATTTAAATATTTTATTAAATTAATTAAAATGAGACCTTTTAGAATAAATTATTTAATTGAAATGATATTTAAATATGAGAATTTAAAAAAATATTATATTCTTTGTTTGGCAATTGTTATTTAATTATGTGCAACATGATTCGACTTGCACAGAGCATCGTTATTTTTTATTAATATCACATAATAAAAATGAATCTTTTAAACATAATAAATAAAAAAGACATTTTAATAAATTTAAAAAATATACCCAATTTAAAAATGTCAAAAATTTAAAACAACTTTATATCATCATATTTTAATTTTTATATATATAAGATAAAAATATGATCTAATAAATATTTTATAAAATTAATTAAATTGAGAACTTTTAGAATAAATTATTTAATTGAATTGATATTTGTATATTAGAATTTAAAATAAAAAGTGAAATATAATAATTCTTCGATTGGAAATCGCTATGATAATTCATTGTTTGAAATGATTCCGCTAGGCCGGCAGTGAGCCGCGAGCTGCTCTTGAATGAACAACACGGAGAATTATATAAACTTTAAAAAATTAATTTCTGCGGTTATTGTTGACATATAAATAAAATTTATAGCCTATGTTACTCTAGGGGTATATAAGAATATTGTGATGTAATTTCAAAGAAATCGGTTCAGCCAATTCTGAGTCTATAAAATAGTAATTTTCCGGACAGACAGACCGACAGACAGACAGACCGACAGACAGACAGACAGACAGACAGACCGACAGACAGACAGACAGACAGACAGACAGACAGACAGACGTGAAAAATTCTAAAGTCACTTTTGGATTCTAGAGGTCATGAAACGCGAAGATATGCAAAAATTTTTAAATTCTGAGCAATGTGCAGACAAAAACCTTTTTTTATATATATAGATAAAATCTGAAAAGTGTGCAAAGTTTTAGTTCGATTGGTCAACTGCAACGGTGTTAAAAATGAGAGTTACTAGATTTGAACCATACAGACAACCAAACAAGTTAAATAAAACACTGTAAAAAAACAAACAAATTAATTCACATAATTTAAATTACAAGTTGTATACAATTACTGTTAGTACATACTTAATTATTTCGCTTTATACTCTGAGAAAATAATTTATTTAATTTATTTTTTTTTTTTTTTTTTTGTAATTTTCATCCACTCCACAAGTAGTGAAGTGGATTAAATTTAACATAAAACATTTAATAAAACCAAATTATAATAAATGTACCCACCACAAGAGGGCTATTTAAAATGTTAAAAGTAATATAAATGGAACAATTCGAAAAATGTCAGGTGAAATGACACGTATTCATTTTAGAAAATTAATGCGTCAATTACAAAATTTACATTTTATAAATCATAAAGTGACATATATATATATATATATATATATATATATACTGAAATGACCATTTTTTTTTTGTCACTTTTATTTAACAAAAAAAGATTAATTTATTTTAAGACTTTAATTAATTTTCACACAGCTAAGAAGAAAAATGAAAATTGAAAGAAAGATGAATGAATTTTTTTTTTCTGATTATATATTTATTAAATTAATTAAACATATGATATTAAATTTCACGTGCAAGATAAGTAGAAGACTGTCAGCAAAATATTTTACTTCATTAATATAAATTAGAGTTTGAAATTATTATAGGCACTTAATATTCCATCTATTTGACTAGAAAATTGAATAAAATGTACATAATTTTATATAATATATAATGTAATATTTTAGTACAAAACTTTTAAACATACCATTAAATATAATTTTTTTTATTATTATTTATTTAATTTTATTTTACTTTTTTAATTAAAGAATTGGTACTTAATGTTTTTTGAAAAATTCTATATATTAAAAAAAAAAAAATATTTAAAATAAAAATTCATACAACTTTTTGATATTTTAAGAATTGATAACCAGTCACTAAATTCATTTAACTTATAATTATTATTATTTTATATATTAGCTATTAATGTTATATTCAAATTTATTCTCAACTTGTCATTCTCTAATAAACATGTTTAAGAATTTATAATCCAACTAGAAGAGAATCTTTTTATTTATTTCACTTCATGGTGATTCTGAAATTCCTGACCACAATATTCGTAATTCCATTTCTTCACCCATCCATCCAATTACTATCTTCTCCCAATTTCTTTATATCTATTTATACTTTTGCCCTTGATTTACTCATCCTCAATTTTTTATCATTCAATCGTGTCCCACTCTTTGATTTATGAATAACTAATTAATTAATAAAAATACTTTTTATATAGTATGTGTGTTCAGAAATATTTACAATTGATTAAATTTTCTATTTATATTCCTTCCTGTTAGTTTTCGAGTTTTAGTCATAATTTAATATTTGATTTTTCATTTTCTTATTTAAAATAGAATATTTAGAGATGGAAATCTAATTATTTATTAATTGATTGGGTATTATTAGTATTGTTTTATTTTTTTATTTAACTTTCATATTTTAATTTTATGTTTACATTACAAAAGATATCAACTCTTACTTTTTACCGACCGACGATAGGAAGGGAAGGGTTATTTTCACACCAAATTTCACACGAGGAGAATTTTTACATATCTCCACGAATCATGCACTTTGTATTGGTTTTATCCTCGGGAAAATCATCTTCATTAGTTTTTTCTTAATTTAAAATTATATGACGTCACTCAACCCTTCATGACGTCACAGCCAGCGCCTCCTTAGATATTATAAATAAAATAAAATTACAAATATTTATGTTAAATCCATTCAAATCTGTTTTTTATTGCATTAATAGATACATTAAAATTATTTGAAATTGTTTCTGTTGCTGGAAATTAATTTATTTCAAACCGTCGGTCGGTTCTGTGCCTGGCCACAGGTCAACTTATTATAATTATTCTTATAATAAATTAAATAAAGTAATTTAATGAATGCTTTTGAGAAATTTTAATTCGAATAAAGAATTCAAATTATAACTATATGTAATTCACACAATTCGTTTTTTTTAATATTTATTTTTTTCTATCTATCTATCTCTGTGGCTCTACGGAACTCGAAAGTTCTTGACCGCAGCAACCACACTTCTCCAAGTATCCTTATTCTGAGTCTCAACCCTCCAATCCCATTTTTTCTTCTTCCATTCTAGCCACGTGGCCTGCCTATCGCAGCCTTCTTATTATTTTATAATTCTAACGATATCTGGGGATGCATAGAGATCATGCAACTTTGTAACTTACCGACACAAATCGGCTCTGGACTTGTCCATTTGCCATCTTCTTGGCATCGTCGCACTCTCGGTCCATGCAATTTAAATCCACGTCGACACCTCACTTGGCACCTGACACCTGGGGCATAGGTGTCCTCCATGTCCAAACTGGGACAACGCACCTCACCGTGTCGTAATCGATTTGGCGCTACGCATCTTCCTTGAGAAGAGACGAGATGGTGGCTTATGCTACCTGGGATGCACTTATGACCATCCTCTGCCAGGTGGAAGTTATCACTACAAATGCAACGATAACTTCCATGTGTGTTAATACAATCGTGACTGCATCCTCCATTCTGGCCCTCGATACATTCATTGACATCTAAACAAATTAAACAAAAAAAAAAAAAAATTGTAAATTTATCTTTTCTGAAAAAAATGTTAATAAAAATTCACACAAAATTTATATGAAACTTTATCTTTTATATTTTCTTTTTCTTTTATATACCAAATTAATGAAAAGAAAACAAGTTTTATTTTGTTGGAAGGAGTTTTAAAATGTGAAATTATTTATTACAAGTTTACTTTTTATCATTAATTGTGAAATAAAATAGAATTAATTTGAAATAGAAAATAAAAATACTTTACTTTACCAAAACAAATTCTTTAGATTCGTTGGCTGTTGTATTAAACGTTATTTTGTAGCAATACGAGTTTATCATGAAATTGGATAACTTTAAATTTCTACACGCCACATTTTTAATTAAATCTTAATTTCGTTCAATTTAAGATATTATAACATAATTTTAAATTTTTTTATTTTAATTTTTGTTTTTTTCAATCTAGTTTAATAAAACATTAATTTTCGTTTTGTTTTCTTCATAATTTTTTTTAAAAATAATTTAATAAATTGATTCTATAGATTGATACTAGAGAGATAAAAGATAAAGAAGATGCGAAAAACAATTTTTCGTACAATTAGATCCTTTAATAATTTTGAGTGTACATAAATACTTAATTCTTATAAATATACTATATATATATATATTATATAATAACACATATATAATAACATATATATATATAATCGTTTGATTAGAATTTATTTGAAATTAATTTGAAGATCTTCAAATTTAATTATTTGAATTTCAAAGAATTCAAAATTACAAATAAATAAATAAATAAATAAGTGAATGAATAGCTCATGGCAAAGATGAGTGAATAAAGTGATAATAATATAATTATTATAAAATTTAATATAATAAAAGAATTAAATATTTAACTAATATATATATATATATATATATTATTTATTATTTATTTATTTATTTGTAATTTTGAATTTTTTGAAATTCAAATAATTAAATTTGAGAAGATCTTCAAATTAATTTCAAACAAATTCTAATCAAATGATTATTTTATTTTACTTAATTATTATAAATTCTTTCTTTATTCAAAAATGTATCCAGATTTACTTATATTATTTTTTTGTTTTTGTTTTTAAAAAAACATTTTTAGATTTTTATCTTAGAAACCAATTATTATTTTTTGTCTACCAAAATATAGTATTATAATTCTCTTGTCTCTCCTATTTTTTTTCTGGATAATAATGAAGAAGAGGAGAAATTTTAGAGTAAAACACATTTCGGTTATCTTAGACAATAATCTTTTCAAAACACTTTGAAAATATGAAACAGTAAATTAAGTATACACCAATATCTGATTTTTAATCATAAAGTTAAAAAAAGATTGTATCTCTTAAACGCGCCGTATCATATTAAATATCAATATTAAAGATAAACTTAAAATAAAGTTATTAATTTAAGAAAGAAAAAAAATAGATTTTATCAAGCATAGAAAAAAAAAAAATAAAAATAACGAAAATATAGGATCTGATAATATATCCTGGGGTCAATACATAAATTTATCTTTCAATATTTGAATACATACGTATTTGTATTTATTTAAACTTAATCAAAGAAATATATATATATTTTAAAAATATACGAATGATGATATAAAATCAAAAGTTTTGTTTATTAAATATTTTATTCTATATTTATCTCATGTACCTACCATAAGTAACTTATAAAATTAATGTTTACATTTTCAATATTCAAGTTAAGGGCTAACTAATTAAATGAAATTATTTATCCATAAATTATACTGATTAACATGAGCTTAGTTGTTTTTATATGTTATTATATAGGGGTATTTAATAATATGATAATCAAATGAAATTTGAGAGGAAATAATTATTTTTTATTCTTATTTAATTATTTATTTGTTATTTAATATCAAAAATATAATATTTAATTCGAATTTGAAAAGAAAAAAGAAAAAAACAAATAATAATAATCTTGATAATTTGCTAATCAATCTTTGACTTATTCTCACTTATTTCCAAATATACAATCCTTTAATAATTATATTTTCAACTATTTTAAAGCAACAAAAAAAAAAAAAAAAAAAAAAATTAAATTAAAAATTGTTATGAGAAAAATATAAATTCACGATTTATAAATGATATGTGTGATTAATTTATTGATTTAAATCAGTGAGTCCCAAAGTGGGTGCTACCCTGGATGCTGCAGCGGGTGGTGATGGCCACAGGTGCATTTAGGAAAAATTACTCGTATATTCCTTTTCTATTCTAAATTCAGTAAATAGATACATAATTTCAATGTTTCTATCATTTATTTATAATATTTTGCGAATAGGTTTGTTTAATTGTTATTAAAAGTTAATTTCCAGAGGTAGGAGTGGGGAGGGGGGGGGGTGAGTAAATTTTTTTCTGGAAAGGGGGCGCTTGACCAAAAAGGCTTTGAAACTACTGATTTAAATAATAATAATAAACATACATAACTACATATAGGAAAGTTTATTTATTTAATAAGTATGAATTACAAAAATAAATAAATAAATAAATAAATGATATACTCTTTTGTGAGATTTAATTTTTGTTTGTTAAACAAATCAAGAAAACTAAAATTATGATGTATTCGAAAAACAAAAATATATTTCATATTAAGTAATTTTCTTATAAAAATATGAAGTTACAGTTAGAATTTTTTATTATTAATTTGTAGGATAAAGTTTTATAAACATTTATTATATTATTATAATTTAATTTGATAATCATCTTTGTATATGGTATTATATACCATATATGAAAAGGTGGTAGGTAATGACTCTCTCTTCCGATTGAGTTACATTTCTCAAAAGACAACTACGAATTTTGAATAATGCCCGTATAACAAATTTCATTATTCTAACTCAAACCGTTTTTGGGTAATCTTGTCGACACACAGCGACATTTTTCTCAACCTTAGTGAAAATGACTCAGGGACCTTCAAAACGTATAAAAACATCAAAATATCTGGCGAGATAGTAAAAAATTGATAAATATATTAATTTTTAAAAGAATTTTTGTTTCTAAAATAATTTAAATCTCGTTATTTTGTAATTCTTTTTTTCGTTTGAATTCTATGCGTTTTATGGATTGTTTGGGATGATAAGATAAGATCTATTATATCTGATTTTTAATAATTTTATTTAAAAAAAAAAAAAAAACTCTAGTATACATTTTAAATGTATTAAATTGAGCCTAAGTTTGAAATTAAATGACTATGCTGATTTTAAAGATGAGGTGAATATTTCAAATTGCAAAATGCAAACTCTTTCACAAAGCCTTTAAGGGTAAATGGAATGTCTATTAAAGATAAAACTTTTAATTAAAAGCAAATATGTAAGGGAAAGAAAAATATCTTCAATTATTATAATATATCATGAGGTTGCTTAAAAAAACAAAAAAAAATTTGGATGGAAAGATTTTTATTTTTTTCAAATCAAGATAATATAAATTGATGAAATATTAAATGAAATAATCTTGATATTTTAGGGAATTTATTAAAATATACTATAGTTAATAGGGAGGGGGACCAATAATATATATATATATATTTTTTTTTTTAGAAATTAATCATTGGAGAATTAATTAATTTAAAAGTGGTGCTCGTGATTGAAGTTTGAAAAAAAAAAAAAAAAACAAAGTTATAAATTATAATCAATTCTAAATAAAGATGATGTATCTGGAGGAGATGAGGAGGTGAGTGAGTGTGAGAGGTAAGAGGGAGAAATGGAAAGAGCCCCTTGAGCCCCTGTGGCCACTTGTTGTAGACACTTACCCAAACACTTGTTGCCGACTGGTAAGAAGCCTGGAGAGCAGACACAGCGATACGATCCTAACGTGTTGAGACATCGACCCCCTGTTCCTGTACAATTCGCCGTACCGGTTGTACACTCGTCTACGTCTGCAAAAATATATGCGTGACTCGCCATTTGCACATAAACCACTCGAAAGGTTCAATACAAGTGACACAGCACAGACAATCAACAAAAAAGGTGGCTGGTAGGCTGGTACCCAGAAAACAAACATGCAACTACATGGAGATTTAGATAGAAACATTCAAGGTATATATGTTATTAAGAGAGTAAGGGGAGGGGAGGAGTGGGGGAAATGTTTATAAAAGAATAGCATATAAAGATTATAAATCATGATTCGTTTGGATATTTGTAAATAGAAATAGAAATGACCATCTTGATCAACATCTTTATTTTTTTTTTTTTTCATTCTTGAATAGCAACTCGGGTGGTCGGTCTACACATCCCAATTTCTATATTCATCACCAACACTGAACAAATAAAGTAATTTATACATCATTCATTATAACTGTAAAAGATTTAAATACTTAATACGAATAAAACAATCGTATTAAACTACTTATATAAATTATGTGAGAAATTTCTACTTGACATTTTCCTTGTTTTCACATTAATATTTAAAAAAAATAAGAATAAAAATAATATAAATATAAAATTTTTTTATAAAATAACGTTTTTCTCATGGACTAAAAAGAATCAAATAATTTTTCTATAAGACTGATAAAGTTTATGGATGAATTGCTTCATATTTAACGAAAAACGTTGGGCGCTTTTAGTTTTATTTATTTATAAGTAACAAGTCAAATTTTTGTAATAATAAAAATTTTACTAAACACCTAATCTGACAAATTTTTTTATTATGCAATAAAATTGATAGATTAAGAAATTAATCTTATATTATTTATCACTATAAAATATACATATATCAAAGTATGTATCAAAATTTAAAAGAATTTTTATTAAATTTACATATTATCAATCAAATTCAAAATGGTTGATTATATTAGAAGAAATAGTGTTACTAGTTAATGAAGTGTTTTAGTGTGGTATGAAAGTATATATATATATGAATTATAGCTCTATAAATGAAGTTAATTACATAGAAATCAAATGAAAACTAAAACCGCCCAAAGTTTTTAGTTGAATATGAAGCAATTCATCCATAAACTTTGTCAGGCTTATAGAAAAATTATTTTATTCTTTTAAGTCCATTGTCGGATATTGTACTCATATTGTCTTCATAAAAAAAGGTTATTGTTTTGTTTCATTTCTATGCCATTGGAGGGGAAAAAACCTCTCTTCATTGACGGTACAACTGATTAATAAGAATTCATCATTAATTTTAATGCTATAAAATATTCTTAATTACTTTCTGTCTCTTTTCATCAATAGTAAATTAAAATCATCATAAATCAGAAAAAATCAGAATAGAAACGACCAAGTATTTTTTTTTTTAGATAATTATCAAATTTGTATTTAACTTTGAATGTTGAAGGAAAAAGGAAGAAATGGGTTGAGGGAATGACATATTATACAAAACGGGTGGTCGCTGTTACAGAAAAAAAGAGGGTGGGGTAAAGGGGCTGGGTACATTTCAACAACACGCTTTCTGATTCAATGGATTTGAAATCAGAGAAAAAGAATTTTCTCGGGGTGATAAATTGCATCCATTTTATAATATTCCTTTCTACTATATTATTGTAAAGATAAGAGGAAATAAAATGCTTAAATAAAAAATAATAAAAAAAAAAAAATCTGCTTTAGCATCCTAATCCGAGTTCATTATGGATCTCTCTCCTACCTCTTTTAACTCGACTTAAAGGGGATGTTTTTGTTTAAATGAAATTATATATTTTAAATAGAGAAAAAATAATAATAATAATAATAATAATAATAATAATAAAATAAAAGTCACTCTTTGTCTTGTGTACTTCAAAATATAATACTTATTGTCTTAATTAATTAATCACTTGTTAAAGAAAACAAAGAAATGTAGTAGTAAAACCACAATTAAAGTCAAGAAAAAAATCATTCAATGATAAATCTTTTAAAGCTTAAATGATTCAAACTTTATTTTTATCATTTATTCAAAGAGGAATTAATGATATTTTTTTTAAAATAACTTTATTGATTGAGAAAATTGACAAGAATATTGGCTAAAGTTGACATAAAACGACCCATTAGAAATTTTTTTACTAAAATAATCTTCATTTTTTTTTTATTTATGTTTTACTTTTCAATTTTTTTTTACAAGCTTTTTTTTTAAAAAAAAAGAAAGATAATCAGAGATGGACAATTTATTAATCTGACATGATATCATTCATATTTTACATGATTAAATAAAAAATAATTTTCTTTATCTAAGTATAATCTATTTAAACCTCTATTATCATTATACTTATCACCATTTGGAAGGCGCCATTGGGTGTGCGGGTAACAAACCTGCCTCCCATTCACATGGTCCCGGGCTCAAGTGGCAAGGGCATTTCCCTAGCTGGGGTCTATGGGACGGAGTCAACCCAGCCTCCGGGAACAACCTTGGGGAAAAGACTTGATTGCGCCTCCGATCAAGAAAATCAAGGTAAAGGTCGAGAGGACACGTTCTACTGATCATAGGACACCTCATTGATATAACCGGCTTGATAGGCGTTGTTCTTGCGTAGGACGTACAAAGTCAGAGGTTTATTTTTATCGCCATTTACTAAGATTCTTTTGATATATATAATGTGTATTTATTTATCTAATTAAGTGTGGAAAAAACAAAATAATTAAATTTTGGAATTTTTTATAATTTCTATTTAACTTTTAAAAAATATTGTTTTGTGGGAATTATTTGAGAATTAAAATATTCTTTTCTTGAGGAGTATGCTTGTCTTTCTCTCTCTCTCTACGGGGTAGGTATATTAGTAAAAGAAATAAATTCATCCATCTATTGTACGAGTTATAATGCTTCTAAAGATAGGAAGGAAAGTGTCAACAAATTATTTGTCTTATTTTTCATCATATAACATATTGATAATCGATAATTTAATGTCTATTTTATTCTATACTCTATTTTATTCTTAATATTATTATTCGATTTGATACACTTACTCAGCACTAGTGCTGGTAAACTTTCACCTACCCTGGAGTTATTTTAAGGGTTAGGCTCGGACGATGCGAAAAAGAAATTCACCCTGGCCCGCAGCGTCGTCTTCAGATAATTTTTCAGTTAAGGAACTTGCGGACAATATGGCAGGTTTGAAGGAGTATTGCCTTCTGCCCTATCCTTAATATGTCAGTTGGTATACACAGTTCCTTGATGGTGTTCGTTATTTTTTTGGAGACAACTCCTTCCGCCGAAATAATAATGGGATGTATTGTCACCTTATCCAGCTTCCATATATTTTTCAATTGAAAAGCGAGTTCCTCATACTTGCTTTGTTATATTATATTATTATTATTATTATCATTATTATTATTTCAATTGTATAAATTTTCACCCTCAAATTCAATTAAAGATTGAAACTGATTAATAATCTCTTTATCAATTATTACACCCGTAATAATTTATTTCTCATTTTTTTACTTATTCAAATTATTTTCAAAATCAGAGCGCTCATGTTTTATTGAGAAGAAATTGAATCAAACTTCTCTTTTATCATTAAATTAAACGTTCTACTCTTAAATAGTCTTATAAATAGACAATTAGTCAAAAGAAAAAAAGATAATGAAATTGAATCAAATTAACTGTTAAAGGAAAAGAAAAGAAAAACAGTCCATGGAATCAGTTAAAGAAAAACAGTTAATTGATTCAATTCCATTAACTTTTTTTTTAAGAGACAGATTTCGAATCAATGGATTCCTTCCAATGCCTGAAATATAAAATAAGTCTCATACACAAGTATCTTATCTCTGTAGCTCTTCGAGACTATACGGTTCTTGACCGCAGCAACCACATTTCTCCAAATGTCCATATCCCGAGCCACTCTAATAAAAATTCCTATTATCTCCTATTTTTAAACGTTTTTATCAACTTCGTTTCATGTCTGTCTGTCTGTTCGCTTTTTTGACAAATTGAAATTAATTTTTCATCAAGTTTATATATTGAGATAGACATTTGAAAATTTTTATAGATATTACAATGGATCCCTAGAAGGTATGCAAGAAATAAAATTGAATTATAATTAAGTAATGAATTTTAATGTAATTAAACATTAATTGTTTTAATATGTGAATTTTCATTCACGCCATCTAAATCTAAATAATAAATATTGAGTTAGTTTTCATTTTGAAAGAAATTCAAAATAATTTATAACATTAAAAGATAAATTTTTAATTAATATAATATATTGTTTTTAAAAACATTACTTCATTAATAACATTTACTTAATTATAATCATTTTTTAAGTTTAATTCTATTTGCAAGTAACTATAACTCTTTTTGTATTGCTCCAATTAATTTTTTTTTCAAAGGATTCTGAAGCATAAATATTGATTTCACGATAGATTTTCATTTTGAAAGTAATTAAAAATATTTTATAGCATTAAAATTAATGATGAATTCTTATTAATCCGCACTAGCGTCAATGAAGTATGGGTAGGTTTCCCCTCAAATGGCACAGAGGAAACAACCTTTTTTTGTTCAAATTTTATGTTTAAAAATATCCCTTTCTGTTACTAAATATTTTGTCTTATCCCTATAAATTTCAAGCTCCACCTCTTTTCTACAGTATCTTTAATTGCATTTGCCGAATCTCCTATTATATTTAAGTCGTCTCTTTTATAAGTATAAATCTACCATCTGTGCCACAAATTTTATTGCAATTCGTTATGCTATGATTTATA
This sequence comes from Labia minor, assembly GCA_963082975.1. Lineage (NCBI taxonomy): Eukaryota > Metazoa > Arthropoda > Insecta > Dermaptera > Spongiphoridae > Labia > Labia minor. Next base: position 3,833,690 of record OY720345.1, on the reverse strand, counting down.
AATTTGTTATATATTTTATTTTAATAGATGTAAAGATACAGAGCTTTTATATTTTTGTTAATATTTATTTTTTAACATATGATATAAATAAATAACGTCCGTGTGGTTTATTATATGAAACTTCTCTCTTTAACTGACATCTATCAGGGGATTATTTTTTTTTTATATTTTTAATGATATTCTCTAATACATACGTACATATATTCTCATATTATCTTGGGGATTGTGAAATAAAATTGAGATCAAAATGAATTTCTTAGAACAAATTATTAAAATGAATCTGAAATATTTTGATGTTTAAATAAATTCATTTGGGCAATTGACTATTATTATTATTATTATTATAATCAAGTAGGAATGGGTATACTTTAAGTAGAGAAAAGAGAAGGAACATTTGTTTTCGGATATTAGCTTATTTAGATAACGAGAAGAGAAAGTTGATTTATACGAATTAATATTTAAAAGAAATACAATCGAATAAATTATTTTAATAATATAGAATTATTACTAAATGAACTCTATTATCCTTTTTTTTATTAAGGATTAATTTATTATATATTCTCCTAATGTATATTTATTATTATTATTATTATTGTCATTGAAAAAATAGCCCGGGATTCGCCGCAGCTAGAATTCATAAATTATAAATAAATTAAACAAATTATTTCTCTTTTTAAATTTGTTATTTAAATATATATATATATATATATATAATTTGTATTTGAGTGAATTAATTAATTCAACAATCCAGAGAGATTACGTTGTAGATTATAATCCTCCAAAAATCATGTCAAGATTTTTATCTAAATTGAGAATAAATTAATTAAATTATTGCCACTCTGATTATCTTCTTAATTTGTCATTTATGTTTTGTTAATTAAAATTCTTAAAATCAGTTTTTATACATTATATATATATATATATAATTAAGTGAAGATGAAGATTTATTAACATTTTATTTTTACATACTTCAATTTATTTTAGAAACGTTTGTTTATTTTATAAATTAAATTTTGAAATTTATTTTTATGGTTCTAGGCGACTCGTAAGTTCTTGGCCGCAGCAACCACCTGAGCTTTAACCATCCAATTCCTACCCTCTCCCATCTCTCTCATCTCCCCTCCTACATTGTCCACCCACTGCGTTTTTGGTATCTCAATCCATCTCCTCACCAATTCATTTTTCGCTAATCTTTCCTCTCCCATTCTAGGCACTTGCCCTGCCCATTGTAGCTTTCTCGATTTTATAAGTCTAACTATGTTCAGAGATGCATAGAAATCGTGCAATTCCTCATTATGCAGTCTCCGCCATTTCCCCGAGACTTCAACTTTTCATCCTATTTTCAAATCCATCTCAACTCCCAGGGTCATAAATCATGCCTTCTAACCATGTTAATTCAACCGACAAAATAATTGTTTTTTTATATTTTAATTTTGATCCCCCTTGATAATAATTTTGACGTTTTTTTAGAATAAAACATAAAATAAGTTGGTAAGTATCTCATATTAATAATAAATTCAATTTTGGTTTTTAATATTTACTTATATGTAGGTGTATGTACTTTATTGGTACACTAATATTATAAATTTGAGATAATCATAAATCGATTTCCCTTAAAAACATCACCATCATTATTTTGATCTTAGAATTTACTAAAAATGTACAGATATTATAAGAAAATTAAACAACTTTTGAATTGAAAATAAAGGAAAACAATAATTTACTCTTGTTGTTGTTGTTGTTGTTGTTATCAATATAAATTGTTAAGTAATAATTGTTGTTAAAAAAATATGGAATGTGCAATTTAGTAATAAAATGAATATATGTTAAGCAAATTGTAACATATATTTAATGCAAAAGTATTAAATTAATTTTATTTAAATTTTATATCAATCAATTTATATGAAAACTACATATAATAACATTAATGCAACAAATTGTTATTATCAATTATTATTGTTATTATAGCTTTTTTCATAAATTGATATTAAAAAAAAATTATAAATACCTTATTAGTATTAGTATTAGTATTAGGTTTATAATTTCATTTTAGACCGGTAAGTATATTAAAAAAAATCATCAGTCTTATCAAATCCATGAAGTAGAGAATTTATTGCTCTAATTTAAGTTTGTACTGTTTTTTTTTTTAAATCCTTTTATAATATGTATTTGAAGAGTTTTAGTCCTATTTAGGTACATCCTGAATAATCATTATTATACGAATAACGATTTTTTTTTTCAAAAAACAGAATGAATATAAAGCAGGATTATTTTTTTAATTGATTGAAATCTATGAATAAAATCCGTCTATTAATGTTGGAATTTTCTAATTCTGATTATTTATTTAATATTTAGATTAAAATTTAATTAATTTCTTAGCTCTTAATTTATCAATTTTATTGTATTTATAATAATAAAAATTTGTCAGTTTTTAAGCGTTTAGTAAAATTTTTATTATTAGAAAAATTTATATTATTTTTTTTTTTTACATTAATTTTGAATCCCAATTGAACTTTAATCATAACTTTTATAGTAAGTAAAATATGAATGTTTCGCTCGTTTAAATGCAAATTGATTACTGATGTTTTATCGGGTTTTCAAATGTCGTAAGGTGATCTCACTTTTTATTTATAAACTGTGTGTCAATGAAAAATAAAATAGATATTTAAGATAAATAAAAGTCATACATTTTGTTTATTATTATTTTTTTTATCAAATAAATCAAAATATATGTAATTATAAGTAAAGGATGTATAATATTTTTTGAAAAACTTTTACAAAAGATAAAATAAAATAAATATCGAAAACGAAATTGTGAATTTGATTTTTTAATTAAAATTATTTATTTATTTTAATTTCAATTTTCAATTTTTTTTTTCTTTTTAAAGAAAAATTTTTATTTTTACAGTGTTTTATTTAACTTGCTTGGTTGTCTGTATAGTTCAAATCTAGTAACTCATTTTTAACACAGTTGCAGTTGACCAATCAAACTAAAACTTTGCACACTTTTCAGATTTAGATGAGAAAACATGAATATGAAATAAAGATTTCATTTTCTTCATTAAATAATTAATTAATAATTTAATTAATAAATTTTAACCCATCATTAAATATCATTTATAATCTCAAAGTATATTCAAATAAAACTTAAAACCTCAAAAATTTATTTACTAAAAAATTAAAAATAAAATAAATAATTAAAAAAAAATTAAGTTACAGTGTTTTATTTATAAATGCACTAAAAACTAGAAAATAATTTTTCACTTCAACAACAATGGTCTAGATCAGTGGTTCTTAAACTGTGGTCCGCGGACCCCTGGGGGTCCGCGAAGCCTTTACTGGGGGTCCGCGGTCCTCGGAAAAAAATCATCGTAAAAATATATACATATATAAATATTTAAAGTTCATTGTTTAACTATATCCTCCTAGAGAATTACGGCTATAATTTAATACTATTAATAATACTATTTTATTTTATTAAATTGATAATTATGTCAATTAATTTTTTGTGAATAAATAAACATATATAAAAAACTATATATAAAATTTGAATTTTCATCCATTCATTCATTTAAAATCATTTTTCGATTGTTCCTTTAAAATAACCCCTCTTAGGGGCTCGGAAGGGGAGGCATATAAGGGAATTTTCTTTCACTTTGTTATTGGGGAAAACCAGGGGAGGGGACAGTCTTACCCGGAAAAACCCAAATTGTCAGCGTCCACTCTGGGGTTTTAAACAGTTTTAAAGCAAATGTTAATTATAAGTTCATTTCTCAACGAGTTGTATCTTTAAATTATTTTTATTAATGTTAATTATAAGTTCATTTCTCAACGAGTTGTATCTTTAAATTATTTTTATTAATTTAATTAATTATAATTAAATTATAGCTAATAATAGTTTATTATAGCTAATAATTTTTTTTAATTTTTAGTGTAATTTGCATGATCATTATTTTATAAAAACACTAAACACATTTTGCAATTTCCCAGAAAGGCTGTTTTTGAGAGTAAGTATAAGTTAGTTTTATGAATAAAAAATATTTATTTTAATAATATTTTAGAATCAAATTACGAAATTAATAATATTTTAGAATCAAATTACGAAATTAATAATATTTTAGAATCAAATTACGAAATATATTTATTATATAAATTAATATTCATTTAAAATGATATTAAATCATTTATTTAAAATGATTTAAAACATTTATTAAAATGATTTAAAACATTCATTTAAAATGATATTAAAACATTCATTTAAAATCATATTAAAACATAGCTAGTAAATAATAATTCGTTATATTTATATTATATTTATATTATATTTATATTATTGTAGTTCAATGTTAATAAATTACTCCATAAAATGGATCGTTGGCTACAAACTGGTTCAACACAGAAACGGAAAGAATCAGATGATGAGGCATCAACAGCAAACTCTACCAAGAAACGCAAAACTAGAAAATATTCGGATGATTATTTATCATTTGGATTTACTTATATTTGCAACAATGATGTGGAAAGACCAGTCTGCGTTCTATGTCAGGAAAGTTTATCCAATGAAAGTATGAAACCTGCTAATCTCAGACGTCATTTACAAACAAAGCACAGCGAGCATGTTAGTAAGTCTATCGAATTTTTTAAAATGAAAAAAGAAGAACTTAATTCAAGTCAGAAATTGATGGTAAAGACGGGATCTGGTGGTATGAGTAAGAAAGCAGTAATGGCATCATATGAAGTAGCTCTACTTATTGCTAAAGCAGGAAAGCCGCATAATATAGCAGAGCAATTAATTCTTCCTGCTACAAAAGTAATTACAAATATAATGTTAGGAACTAAAGCAGCAAACGATATAAATTTGATTTCATTATCAAATGATACGGTTAAGAATAGGATTGAAGACATGTCATGTAATATAAAAGAAGAATTAATATCGAGAGTGCGCAAAAGTCACTATTACTCATTACAATTGGATGAAAGTACTGATGTCACTAATAATGCCAATTTGTTAGCTTTCATTAGATATGAGTTTGAAAATCAAATACAAGAAGATGTATTGTTTTGTGATTCACTACCTTCACGAACGACAGCTAATGACATATTTAACAGTTTGAATAATTTTATAACCGAAAATGAAATAGAGTGGCCAAAATGTGTTGGAATTTGCACTGATGGTGCTCGTGCAATGTCAGGTACAAGAACTGGATTGATTGCTCTTATTAAAAATGTTGCGCCTCAGGTTGTTTGGAATCATTGCTGCATTCACAGAGAATCATTAGCAGCCAAAAATATGTCACCAGATTTGAAAAGAACATTAGACGAAGTAGTTAAAATTGTCAATTTCATTAAGGCTCGTCCACTTAATTCCAGAGTTTTTAAAATTTTGTGTGAGGAAATGGGTAGTCAACATACACATTTATTATTACATACAGATGTACGTTGGTTGTCCCGCGGGAAAGTACTCATTCGCCTTTTTGAGCTTCGAGATGAAATACGATTGTTTTTAATAGATGCGCATTTTGAACTGACCGAATGTTTCAATGATTTTATCTGGTTAGCTAAGGTGGCTTACTTGACTGATATTTTTACAAAATTGAACGAACTTAATTTGAGCCTGCAAGGTACTGTTGTAAATATATTTAAAGTTGAAGATAAAATAGAAGCAATGATTAAAAAAATCGACTTGTGGTCGAAACGCATCCAGAACGGTGTATATGAGTCTTTTCCAACTCTCAATGATTTCATAGAAAGCTCCAGTGAAAAATTGCTTAATCAAACGCGTCAATTATTTGTTGAACATTTAATTACTTTGAAAAGCAACTTCAGGAAGTATTTTTCTACTCCTGATCCTTGCAATAACTGGATCAGAGATCCATTTAATATGGAAATTACAAATGCTAAACATTTATCTGCACCTGAACAAGATATTCTCGTGGAATTATCATGTGATACAACTTATAAACTAAAATTTAACAAAACTGAATTGAGCAACTTTTGGTTACTTCTCAGGTCAGATTATCCTGCGCTTGCAAATAAAGCACTTCAACACTTGATTCCATTCTGCACAACATATTTATGCGAACAAGCTTTTTCGGTACTATTTTATATTAAGTCTAAATATAGAAACAAATTAAATGTAGAGCCGGATCTTAGATTAAAAGTTTCCAATATTAAGCCAGATATTGAGATTCTTGTTTCAAGAAAACAACTGCATACATCTCATTAAATATGTAAGTTATATTTAATGAGATAGATGCAGTTATTTTTTAAAATATTTCTTATTTAATATTTTCTGAAAAAAATTATAAAATATTTATATGAATTTAATGTAAGTACCCATTATAATTTGTGAGATTTGTTGCTATGACAATGTTTGTATTTTCTTTCTTCAATATTATAATTTCTAATAAAATGTGTTCTACAATATGCAAAAAAATCGTTATTCACCAATCACTGTTAGAAATATTCATCATATATCCTTGTCCTTATGAGATCGTAAGCCAGAAATTAATTAATAAAATGACGTAAAGTACCTAAAGTTGTGATGGGGGTCCGTCAAAAAAAATTTTTTCAAGTGGGGGTCCGTGGAGTACATAAGTTTAAGAACCTATGGTCTAGATTCTTTGAATAAAGAGCCTAATTAAAATGAATTCGTTAATTAATTTTTTAGGGATCTCTCCAATAAAACGCTTGCAATTAAATTAAAAATGGTGACAAAATTGAAAATTAAATGCAAGCGTTTTATTGGAGAGATACATAGAAAATTAATTAACGGATTCATTTTAATTAGGCTCTTTATTCAAAGAATCTAGACCATTGTTGTTGAAGTGAAAAATTATTTTCTAGTTTTTAGTGCATTTATAAATAAAACACTGTAACTTAATTTTTTTTTAATTACTTATTTTATTTAATAAATAATGAATTAATTAGGAGTAATTAATCACTTCAGCAATTGAATCTAAATATAATTGATAACATTGAAAGATAATTTTAAAATGATAATTACCAACACAGCGTCCATTCTCATGACGGAATCCATGTTTACAGATACATTGCGACGTGCCATTGAAAGTGACACAAGTGCCATAACAACGACCAGGACTGCATTCATCCATCTCTGAAAAAAAAATCATTTTTTTTTTTTATTTTATTTTAAATTAACTTATAATATTATTACTGTATAATTATCAAAAATGATTTACAAATTCAAGTATGTGTTGTGACACATATTAGATTTAAATTAAATTATTCAATGATTAATAAACAGTAGTTATCCAATTATGAAATTGAATGGATATTAAGAATATTTTTGCAATTAATCTCTTATCACACAATTTCAATTATGAATCGTTAACTTTATTTCCTTTCATTAGACTAATAAGTATATATATATATATATATAGAAAGGCAAGAGAGGAAGAGCACAAATATGGATTTAAATTTAAATGGATAATTTAAATGAATGGTTTAATTTATCATACCATATTGCTATCAAATATCATTTATTAGGTTTCATTTTATTACTACCTTTAAAGAAAGAAAAAAAAAATTATCTAAATATAATTGAGTAAACAAGGATGATTTTACTAACGCATGTTTCTCATTAAAAGAAAATTATTTTTATCGTTTGGATTTATCGTTTATTTAATCATTTCAGACACCATAAGTCTATCTTCTTTTCTTTTCTTTTCTTTTCTTTTTTTTACCTCTCCTCTATAAATAAAAAAAAAAATCCATAGAAAATAGAAAAATATCTAATTTTTTTTTTTTTTTTTTAAATAATTGAATAATTGAATAAAAATAGACAAATATTTAAGTTAAATAAATAATATAGTATAATAGGAGTATATTAAAAAAAAAATAAATAAAACCTACCTGTACAATTATTGCCAATTCTTTGATAGCCTGGATGACATCGACATTCGTAATTGCCCAAAGTGTTTTTGCAAATATGTTGACAGGGGTTGGATTTACATTCGTCGATATCAATACATGTCGTTAAATCACGGAGAAGATTAAATCCAGGTTTACAAGAGCAAATTGCCAGACCCTCTTTACTTGAACATATTTGTGAACATCCTCCATTCCGTACAGAACATGCGTCACGTTCAACACATCGTTTCTCAAGCATTTCCCATCCATCTGGGCAGGTGCAATAAAAACTTCCAATTGTATTTACACAGAGATGGGAACATCCGCCATTCTCAAAGTGACACTCGTTGATATCATGACATGTGTGTTTATTTTTAAGAAAATTCCAACCTTGTGGACAGGAACAATGATAACTTCCTGGCGTGTTTTGACAATGGTGGGAACATCCTCCATTATTATTATTATTATCCTGGCATTCATCAATGTCGCGACATTTTCGACGATCAGAGGCTAACTTAAAGCCTCTTGGACATAAACATCGTGCACCTAATACTGTATTATGACATCGATGGCTACATGGTGGGTTTAATAATTGACAAGCATCTACAGATTGGCATGTTCTGCCATCTGAATGAAGCTCTAATCCTAAAGGGCAAGCACATCGAAAACTTCCTAGCATATTCCGACATAAATGAGAGCATCCTCCATTATCATGTCTACATTCATTTAAATCTAAACATGTCCGATTATCTTTGGCAAGTTGGTAACCTTCCAAACATTCACATTTAAAGCCACCAACTGTATTTATACATTTTTGTGAACAATCATGGTTTGCATGAAAACATTCATCAATATCCATACATTCCGTATCATTTACTAAATAACCATCTTCACAAAGACATTGAAAACTTCCAATTGTATTTATACATTTGCCTCCTGAACATTTGGATAAGTCAAGGCATTCATTTATATCTTGACAAATGTTATTACTATCTAAATTATAGCCCGGAAGACAATCACATGAAAAATTACCAGGGAAATTAATACAAGTGTGATTACATCCTCCATTATTATTTTCACATTCATTAATATCATCGCAAAGTCGTGCATCATTGATATTTGGACTATAACCTTCTGGACAAGCACAGTGAAAACTTCCAAAAGTATTTGTACAAAGATGAGAGCACCCACCATTTTCATAATAACATTCATTTATATCTCTACAATTTTGTCTATCATAATTTAATTTTAATCCATTTGGACAGGAACAATTGTAGCCACCATCATAATTAATACATTCATGTGAACAATGTCCATTTTCTTCAGAACATTCATTAATATCTTTACATGAGACTTTATCTTTTTTATCTAAAATAAAACCATCAGGACAAATACATCGAAAGCCAAAATCTGTATTAATACAACTATGAGAGCATATGGCATCATCACATGTTTCTAAATAAGCACAGGTATGTTTATCATCTCCTAGAATCCAACCCTCTGGACATTTGCATTTTTTAATTTGATCTTTGTAGATACACGAATGTGAACACCCTCCATTATTATGATCACATAAATTAAATAATTTACAAGTTTTGTTATTATTATCATCTAATTCAAAATCTTCATAACAAGAACAGACAAAACTGCCTTGTGTGTTTATACATATTTGTTCACAATTTCCATTATCATTATCACATTCATTAATATCATTACACGAAACAGCATCTTCGGCAAGTTCATACCCTATTGGACATATACATCGAGCTGACGTTCCAGCTAATTCACATGTATGTGCACATTGAACTCTTTGACAAGGATTAGAAGGAAGACAAGTTGAATTATCAGTTGATAATTGATAGCCAGATGAACATTCACAATAATATCCTCCAGGAGTATTTTTACAAATATCTTCGCAATTGGTAGTATTAGTTTCACATTCATCAATATCAATACATGTTTGAGAATCAATATCATCAATTTTATATCCTATAGGACAACTACATTGAAAACTACCGATTTCATTAATGCATATATGTGAACAAAAGTTTTCATTTTCACATTCATTTATATCTTCACAAGAAATACCATTCGACGATAAATGAAATCCCTTCTTACATTCACATCGATAACTACCTATTTCATTAATACATTTATATTGGCATATTTCATTATTTTCACACTCATTAATATCATTACAATTGAGCCCATTTTGAGTTAATTGAAAGCCTTCATTGCATAAACATTTAAAACTACCATCTTCATTTATACATTGATGTTCACATGGATTTTCATTTTCACATTCATTTATGTCGTTGCATAATGTTTTATTTTCTGATAATTCATATCCCAATTTACATTCACATCTATAACTGCCTAATTCATTAAAACATTCATGTTGACAATTGTTTTTTTCTTTACATTCATCAATATCAATACAATCAAAACCGTTATCATCTAATCTAAAACCATCATCGCATATACATTTAAAACTTCCTGGTTCATTAATACAATCAAATTCACATCCTGCTTCTTTACATTCATCTATATCAATACACTCTAGGCCATTTTCTGACAATTGATAGCCTGAAGTACAAGTACAACGAAAACTTCCTAATTCATTTATACAACCTTGATCACACACTTGTTTATCACATTCATTTATATCAACACAATCATAATTATTTGATGCCAAACGAAAACCTTTTTTACATGTACATTTAAAACTGCCTTGTTCATTTAAACATCCATGTTCACATATTGTAGGCATATTATAGTTGCATTCATCAATATCTTCACAATTAATACCATTTTCTGAGAGGCGATATCCAATTTTACAACCACATCGATAACTTCCAGGTTCGTTTGTACATCCAAAATCACAAATTCCGTCTTCTAAACATTCATTGATATCAACACAAGACCCATTTGAATATAATTGATACCCAATATCACATTCGCATTTATAACTTCCTGGTTTATTTATACAACGATATTCGCAGGGTTCAGTTTCATCACATTCATTAATATCATGACATGTTTTACCGTCATCCAATAATTTAAATCCTAAATCACATTCACATTTATAACTTCCCAATAGATTTGTACATCCATATTCACATAAACCTTCAATTTGGCATTCATTTATGTCCGAACATGTCAATTGATCTGAATTTAGTTTATAACCAACATGACATTGGCATTTATAGCTTCCAAAGTCATTAATACATATTTGCTCGCATACACCTTCTACTTCACATTCATTATTATCTTCACATTTAGTATCATCATAAGATAAATGAAATCCATCATTACATTCACATTTATAACTTCCAATTTCATTGACACATTTGTGTTCACAAACTCCTCCTACTTGACATTCATCTATATCTAAACACGTTGATTTATCTTCATCTAATTGAAAACCTTCTGGACAATTGCAAATAAAACTTCCTTCTATATTAGTACAATGATGAGAACAACCAGAATTTTCATCCTCTTCGCATTCATTGATATCAATACATGTTCTTTCATCGTCATCTAGTTCATAACCTTCTGGACAATCGCATTCATATTGTCCATTTCCTCTGTCAATGCATTTATGTGAACAACCTGAATTTTTACATTGATCTATTGCCTTACAAGTGAACTGATCTTCAAGAATGTATCCTTCTGGACATTTGCAACTAAAACTTCCTTCATTATTCAAACATTCATGTGAACATTTGGCCATACCCTGTGCACATTCATCATTATCAATACAAGTTTTTAAATCGGGTCCAAGAGAATATCCAGATGGACATTTGCACACAAATCCATTATCTTCTGTTAAACATTCATGGGAGCATTCGGCATGCTTGCAATGATCAGCTTGAATACAATCATGACGATTGTTCTCACTAAGTGCATAACCTTCAGGACAATTGCATTCATAATTTCCTAATAAATTTGTACAAGAATGAGAACAACCTGAAATTTCTTCCAAACACTCATCAATATCTAAACATGTGTATGTATCTTTAGCTAGACGAAATCCTTCTGAACAAATACAGAGTGAAGTTCCATTAATAGTCTCACATTTATGGGAACATGGATTTAAACGATTTTTACATGGATCGTTGTTGTTATTAGAGCAAGTTCTATTATCTTCATCTAATTCTAAATCAGATGGACAAGAACAATGAAAAGATCCCATAATATTATGACAAAAATGAGAACAGGAATTATTATTATTATTAGATTGTTGACATTCATCAATATCTTCACAAATTCGATTATTTTCAGCAAGTTGATACCCACGGGGACATTCACAACGAAAACTACCTTCGGTATTAATACAAGTATGTGAACATGCTCGTTGGGCCATTTCGTCTTCGTCTTCTTCATCCTCTGCATCTTCATTACATTCATCATAATCAATACATGTTTTTTCGTCTTCACCAATATCATAACCTTCGGGACAAAGGCATTCATAACCACCATCTTCATTTTGACATTCATGAGAACATCCATGTGAATCAGTTTCGCATTCATTTATATCTGAAATAATAATAATTATAATAATAACAAACATTGTCTATCTAAATAAATATAATTAGAAAATTATACAGGTATATTTTTAGCAAGAGAAAAAAAAAATTGATTTTAAATTTTTTAACTATGATAAATATTGTTTCTCAAAGAAAACTAAAACTATTCTTAAAAGATCCTTTTCATTTTCATCTTCATCTTCATCTGAAGTAACTGCTTGAAAAGTAATTCACCTAAATATATTATAAAATAAATAAATCTGGAGTGTCTCCATTTAACTATCTCGCAAATTTGAATTGGAATAAATAACATAAGATATTATATATATAAATTAAATTTAATTAATTATAAATTATAAATTAAAATTAATAAATAATATTTATTAAACTAGCGGCTGTTTGGACAACTCTTTTTTGATGGCACCACGTCACGTGTAGGCGCGTGAGATTTGCAGTCGTGTTAAAAAATGAATTCCGGTACTTTCAGTGATTCAATCAAGCTGTAATTTTATATATATATATATATATATATATATATATATATAGCAGTTTTATACAATTTTTAATCATGTGAAAAACTATCAAACATATATCTTTAATTTTACGGTCAGTTTAGAGGAAAAAAATGTTGTAAGTAATGACCCATCTTCCGATTGAGCTACATTTCTCAAAAGTTGATAGAAAACTACGAATTTTGAATAATGCCCGGATACCAAATTTCATTATTGCGTAATTTTGTCTACATATATACACAGACATTTTTCACAACCTTAGTGAAAATGACTCAGGGACCTTCAAAACGTACAAAAAAACATCAAAATCTCAACATCGAAAATTTTCGCAATCGATAGTAAAAAAGAAAAAAAAATATCCTGAGCAAAAGCCAGTCGTTTTGATTAGAACATTTTAGAAAAATTTTTAGTAACATTTTGAAAAAAAGGCAGAAACTAAAATTGTATGAAAAGTATACACGTATTTATAATTAAAGAAATGTTCTATTAGTGTTATTTTATATAATCTAGTATTGTGTTTCATTTTATTTAAATACATTTGCTTCCAGAAGTAAAAGTATTTAATATTAATCCTTCATTTAAGAAATTTTCTTTTTATTAAAGTTCTAATTATAATAAAATATAATTTACTACAAAAATGTTGAAATACATTATTATTATTATTATTATATCAGTTTAAATGTGTATTTTTTATATTTTATTAGGTTAAAATGTATTCTATTTTATTTATATTTTTTTTTCATAAATGTCCTAAATAAAATATATATTTAGAAATGTTTGCCATCCTCATTGAAATTTATCCGAAAGGCATAACCTACAGATTGAGAATTGTTAATATAATATATGTAGATTATAGAATTATCATTTTCTTGGCAATTGCGATCATCACTCATTCACTGTAACCTCGCTAAATTCAATAATTTAAAAATATGTTATAAAATAAAAAGAAATATATATATATATATAAAATAATAAATTCATAATTTAATTTATAATAATTAGTATTTAAATAAATGAAAAATTGTCTATAATAGACTTTAATTCGGGTAAAATAATAATAAATCGGTAAATTAAAATTTTATGAATTTATAAAATCAAAATCTAATAAAATTTCAAATTTAAAGTAAACATTTTTAATGATTTTTATGCTATCTAATAAAAATCGATCAATTAAATGTTTAAAAATTTAAAATATTAACTCACCTATACATTCTTCAGAGTTTAACGTATTTGGCCCGTAGCCTTGTGGACAATGAGATGATAGGACACTTGATGAGGACTTTAATGTAGTAGTATTTGTTGTGGATACTTTCAAATCAACTTCATTATCCTCCTTATCTTCTATTTCTTTTTCATCTTCTTCTCCTTCTCCTTCTTCTTCTTCTTCATCATCATCATCACTATCCTCTCCATCATAATCTTTATTTTTTATTTCTTTATCTTCTTCTAGAAGAGCTTTTATTTCCCGTTCCTCGTAGGGTTCGCCACCTTCAGGCAAGCATCGATATGAACCTGGTGTATTCTTGCAACCGAATTCACATTCAGCTTCATCTTCAGCGCATTCATCGATATCTGGGGGGAAAAAAAAATATTTCTAAAACATAATACATGGATATTTATTTTTGTATAAATAATTCAATAGTATAATTGAATAGAAATATAGAAGAGCAAACTATTAATATTTTATTGTTCAATTGTTTATACTTTATAGAATAGAGAGAACAATGTTGTTTGTATTGAATCTTTTGATATATTCTCAAATTAAAAGAATATGGATGTGTGTGAATGGATGGATATGTTTTTCCTTATCCATCATTAATTAGAATATCTATTTTGATAAGGTTCTAAATTATTTAAAGTAAATCTTAAAAACTTGAAGAGCACAGATTCTTATTTTCAGATTTCATTTGTGTATTAATAATATTATCTTGCAGAATTCATTAAAATAATTATTATAATAATACTTTAGGAATATAAATATGAATATGAATCATATACAACGAAAAACGTTTGGCGCATTTGGTTTTCATTTTCTTTCTATAATATTCTTTTATAGAGCTATAATTTATATATATATTTACATTATAACACATTATAACACTTCATTAACAAGTAACACTATTTCTTCTAATATAAACATCTGTTTTGGATTTGAGTGATAATATGTAAATTTAAGAAAATAATAATTCTTTTAAAATATGTTACATACTTTGATATAAATATATTTTACATTGAAAAATAATAAAAGATTAATTTCTTAGCTCTTAATCTATTAATTTTATTGCATAATAAAAAAAAATTGTCTTTTTATCTGTTTAATAAAATTTTTTTTATTATTAAAATTTGACTTGATGTTTCATATAAATAAATAAAACTAAATGCGCCCAATGTTTTTCGTTGAATATGAAGCAATTCATCCCTAAATTTTATTAGGTTTATAGAAAAATTATTTTATTCTTTTTAGTCCATGAGAAAAACGTTATTTTATAAAAAAAAAAATTGTTATATTTATATTATTTTTTTTATATAATTTATGATTTTCTATCTAATTTTTCTTAAAATATTAATTGAAACTTTTTAATTTTATTCCTTACTTTTACATTATTGGGGGGGGGGGGTATTGAACAAAAAGTGTGTATGTATGTGTGTGGGGGGGGGGAGAGAGAGAGAGAGGAAAGAAAGATAAAAAGTCACATGAAGGAAGGAAGATTCATATTCATAAAGAGAGAAAAAAAAAATCACAAAAATAAGAATTCATATTACGATATAATATTTATTACCCAAACACAGACATATATATATATATATATATATGCTATTTTTAACATATTGGCACATTAACATTATGAATGCTAATTGCCTTGCGTCAATAATCATTAGGCTTAACACATTCAACCCCTCTTTGCCTCATTAAAAAGTTTATATGAAAATAAATGATTTTTGATTTAAATAATAATAATAATAATAATAATAATAACTAATTTTAACATATTTAAAAATAAATAAATTATAATAATTTGATTCCTCCTTTTTTTTAATTGCGAATAAATTATTCTAATGCTTTGCAATATACAATATGCAATATGCAATATGCAATATGCAATATATGTAGGTATCATAATGGCAAATCTGTTTTATTCTTTCAACAGACTAAATGACTAAATCAATATTCAATTGAAAAGCTTCCAACCTCCTCCGTTCCCAGTCTATCCATCTCCATATTATTAATATTATTATTAATAAATATTAAATAATAATAATAAAACAATCTATTGTGTTCGAGTATTATTTAATTATAAGGTTGGTGTAGTTATGTAGTTTTCTACACTCGTACACAATAATATTATAGAATATATTACAATATAAAATCGATTTACATTCTATCTTCTAGTTATTTCGTTAATTCATCACGTAATTGAATTCTACATTAATAAAGGCATCCCAATGGTATGTTGTTCTAAATTAGCATAAACAAGTTTGGATCGGTAGATAATAGCTAAGAAGTTCAAACTGGAGATGAAATTTGTTGTTCTCGTCTGTCAAGCAAGGCTCGAGTTTGAAGTGACAACCAAAATTAAATACACTACGCTAAACAAACAAACAAAAGGAGGACAATATTTGCTTTGGTAACTGCTAATGTCAATTTATTATTTTCTATTGCAGGCTCAACTCATCCGATTACTTTATTTTGTCAAATTTTAATGTTCGAAAAGTGGTTTTTTCTTAATATAATAAAGAATCTAAACAAATGTCACGCATTGGATATTGAAATAAATCAAAACGTCAATTCAAGCGAGAAATTCTTTTTCTCAAACGTTTGATTAATTATCTTGAAGAAGAGAGAGAGAGAGAGAGAGAATTCGTTTGGTTTTTGGTAGAGTTGCCGAAAAAATGAATTGCAAATTTCTATCATCTCTTCTTCTTGTTAATCCTGCCATAGGATCAGAAGAATTTTTTTTTTTTTTTTTACATAAATCAGAAACGTCCAAGACAGGATGTTTTCCACTAAATATCATTACTCAATTTATCGAGAAGTTCATTTTTTGCATTCCTTAAGCAAAAAAAAAAAAAAAAAAATTTAAAATAAACAAATTTGATCGAATCTTTTGCTCTAATAAAAAATTTCAATTATAGAATCCAAACTCATTTACATAATAATTTGTTTTTTAAATTTAAAAATTGTCAATTGATATAAGCACATATCTTATGAGAAATTTATAAATTGATTTTTGTAATTTTCTCAAGAAATAAAAATTTCCATGTACTTGAATTAGAAGGAATTTTTTTTTTAAAGATAATCACATGAATGAAACAAACTTATATATCAAATGTTCTTGTCAAATTAGAAAAAGAAAAAAAAATTATAAAATTAATTGTAATTCAATGTGAAAATACAATAATTACAAATAGATCGTTTAATTTAAATTTAAATAAATAAAATAAAATATTGTGAATTGTTTTTATTTTTATTTAGAGCAGTTATATTATATATTTAAAAAAATAATCAATGAATATTATTTTTAATAGGTAAATATATATTTTTTTTTTTCTAAGTTAATTCATCGATTATAGACGATCTTTTTTACTATCTCGCCATCTTCGATTTCGAGATTTTGATTATGAATGTTCCTGAATCATTTTCACTATGGTTGAGAAAAATGTCTGTGTGTATGTAGACAAGATTACGCAAAAACGGTTTGAGCTAGAATCATGAAATTTGGTACAAAATTCGTAGTTTGCTATCAACTTTTGAGAGAGCTCCTTCATTTTTTTCCTCTAAACTGACCGTAAAAATAAAGATATATGTTTGATAATTTTTCACATGATTAAAAATTGTATAAAACTGCTATTGGTATAGAATTTCAGCTTGATTGAATCGCTGAAAGTACCGGAATTAATTTTTTAACACGTTGACTTGCAATCACGCGCCAACACGTGACGTGGTGCCATCAACAAAGAGCCAAACTTTCGCTGGTTTAATAAATATTATTTATTAATTTTAATTTATTAAATTAAATTAATCTATATATAAATTTAATAAATATTCAAACAATAATTGAAACAATATAAATAAAACGATTCAATATTTTACTTACATTGTGATTTATATTTTTATTTTTATTACAACTATTATTATGGGTATGTTATTTTTGGCAGTTTAAAAAATATTAAAAATATTAATAAAATTTATCAAAATAATAAGTTGAAAAGATTTCCAATTATTTTTATTTATTTATTGTAAATTTTTCAATGTAACCATGGTAACCATAAATAGACTTTTACCAAAATATTACTAATTAAATTAATTTTGGATAAATTAATTTTGGATTTAACTACACTAAAACCTTCCCTGGGACGCCCACAACAATCCCTGAAAGTTTCATCGCAATCGGACGGGTAGTTTTTGAGTATTTGACAGACACACACACACACAGAGACAGACAGACAGACATATATATATATATATTCATACACATCGTTTTTTTAATATTTTTGTAATAATTTGTAATAATAATGAATTTTATATATATATATATACGTATATAAATTTCATTTTTCTCGTGAAGCTGGTGCGCATTCCGTCTGCTTTCAAATTTCTTACGCACAAGTTTTCACTTCTGTCGGCCAGTCCCACGACTGCCAATTCGACTTTTTGTTACTCTATGATGTTGGGGTATGACGTATCACCGATTTCTCGTCTCGCACAGATGTTGACAATATCTATTGGTTACAGTGGACACCGTAGCTGTTTTTCGCCAAATACCTACTACCGTATATAAAGGTATTTATAATAATATTTAATCATTTATTTTCATTGGAATGCCACGTGAAGATGTGAAGATGTCGCCGATGTGTAGTCTAGACATTAATATTATAAATATTTTTAATTAATGAAATTAATCTATATATTGAAAAGACAGTTCTATCCCCTACTCCTCCTAAACGACTTATGCGATTTGGGCCATTCCAATGCCATTGGATACCCCTCGGGCTAATCAATTAAATCAATTAATAGCGTGAAATTCATTGGAAAACAAGAAATACTTTTTGAGAAAAGTGAAAAAATAATTTGTATCTTACTTTTTATTATTTTTGACGTCATTTGTGACGTCACATCCAGTGCCTCTTATATCTTATATTTTTCAATCTTTTGTGTTTAAATTTCTTTGCGTGCGAGGGCTCTCACACTGGTCCGATAATATAGAATTAATTTACTTATTAAATTAAAATAGATTTTAAATAAGAACACAAAAAGAAATCAATGTTTTATGTAATATACGGATTGAAACAAAATGGATGAAAACCTTTTACTACATTCAACCAAATACTATGTACAATTCGGGGGTACAGGGGGCGGAGCCCCCGTCTAGGTGTGAGCAGCTAGTATACATTTATTTAGCTGATTTCAGAATGCAAAGTGTACTCATATATTTATGTTGTTATTATGTGTTCCATAGAATACCAGTCAAAATAAAATAAAATAAAATTTCAATCCTTTAAAGATTACAAATCATATAAATTCATGATATTTGTTTTCTTGTAAAATTTTATGATAATCTGATTTGACAAAAAAAAAATTAAAGAATATTAATAGATGGATTATCTCAGGAGATGGTGACAAATGAAATTCATGACCATGAAAATAATAATAAAGTTACCAAGGTTGTCTTAAAAGAATCTCTTAATGTCTTAAGTACAGTCATCTTTATCCAAAGAGTGAAGGTTTATCCGGGACTGAATCATAAAAAATTATAAAAGAAATTATCAATACTAGATCAGAGGACAAATTTAGAAAATAGATCATATATCAATTTTAAAACTATTGTTTGTTAAGTGTCACAACTCAAAAAACAACAATAATAACATTAAAAAAAAATTAAACATTTTAAGAGATTACTTTTTACTATCTCGCCAGAGATAGTATTGCGATGACGAAAATTTTCGATGTCGAGAGATTTTGATGTTTTTAAAGGTCCCTGAGTCATTTTCACTATGGTTGAGAAAAATGTCTGTGTGTATGTAGACAAGATTACGCAAAAACGGTTTGAGCTAGAATCATGAAATTTGGTACAAAATTCGTAGTTTGCTATCAACTTTTGAGAGAGCTCCTTCATTTTTTTCCTCTAAAGTGACCGTAAAAATAAAGATATATGTTTGATAATTTTTCACATGATTAAAAATTGTATAAAACTGCTATTGGTATAGAATTTCAGCTTGATTGAATCGATGAAAGTACCGGAATTAATTTTTTAACACGTTGACTGGCAATCACGCGCCAGCACGCGACGTGATGCCATCAACAAAGATCCAAACACGCGCTGGTTTAATATATATTTATTAATTTTAATTTATAATTTAATTTAAATATAATATATGTTATTTAATCTATTTTAAATTTGCGAGATAGTCGAGTGAGGACACTCCAGATTTTTTTTTATAAGCGTAAGTGGTGATATTTTAAAAATATTATTTTATTTATTCAAAATTACTTAAATATTTCTAGGACAATCAATTAATTTTTGCATACTACTATCATGATAATATAAATAAAATTGTATTATTAAAATGTAATATTTCTTTATCTTATAAAATTTTTCTATTTATTTAAATTAAATTATCCACAAGCGAAAGAATAAAATAATGACTTGCGAGGAAATATAATAAATAATCTTTGGTGTTTGATAGTATAATTATTAATAAGCAATTCTTTGATGTTTTGGTTAAAAACATGATCCATTAAAGGTTAAAGAGAGATAAAATATACTTATTTTTGCATAGAATTTGTGATAGAATAAAACTCTGCAATAAATTTTAGTTATATTATATATGAACATAATATTTAATAAGAAAAAAAAAAAATCTGAAATTTATCTTCTACATTTCTCCATGTTATAGTCTAGTAATATTATTTTAGAAATTTATTTAAGTAGATGCATTCACACACAAATAAATTTCCGTGAATTTTATTATTAATAATATTTCGTTGTATGTGTGATATATACAAATGCATAAATACTATCAAGAGAAATTTAATTTAAAACTTTAGTCATAAATATATTTATTAACATTTAAAACATCATTTATAAGAAGGATATACAATAATATATGGTAAGAGGTTCACTCAATAAAAAAAAAACAAAAAAAAAAAAACCGACAGGAGACACCCAAAGCTTGGCGTATCTTACGGCCTCAGTTTCCGCCAGCAACAACCACGAAATCCACGTGGCGCCTGTTTCCTCTCTACGCCGCTCCACGCAACAAGCGCCTCACTCGCTACACTGACGTACGTGAAGTAGACAGCAGTCGCCGCATTCCCCAACTCCACGCCTATTCAAGGACCAATAGCAACCGCGTTCCAGTCGTCTGGAACTTCTTTATAAAATGGACCCCGGCACGATTCTATTCAGAATATCTACATATATCGCAAGTATATCGCAAGTATATCGGCACTACAGATTATCAACTCGTTATCTCTGGTCTCTGTTCAAGAATTTAAAAGATCTATGAAGAAGTGTTATTATAATCAAGAACTGAAGAAGTTATATTTTTATTTAATTATCTTTATACTGTTCATTTTCTTTAAATAAAAAAAAAACGACATTATTTTGCAAATATTTGTCTAAACAGAAACGATATTTTTTTGCTAAAACAATTCCCTACAATATAAACTTACATTCTTTAGAATAATTTTTTTTGTTTTTTAATAATTTTTAATAAAATAATCTAATGAAATAAAAACTTTGAAAATTCCTCTCTTACCATGACAAGTCTTCCAGTCTTCACCCAAATTCCATCCGTTGGGACAAAGACAAAAAACGCTGCCCATCGTGTTAAGGCAATTATGAGAGCACCCGGCTGTACCCTCTCGGCATTCATCGATATCTTCGCAAGAGTGGTTGTCAGCTGCAAGTCGAGTACCAGGTATTCCCTCGCAACTACACACATACGAGCCATATTCATTTAGACAGGTGTCCTGACAAGGGCCATGTCCATTCCGAAGGAGGCACTCGTTGATATCTACGAACAAGGCAAAGAGACAAAAATTCTCATTAGCATAGATAGAATGGAATTATCTATTCATTCGTAAATTATAAATACATTCTGTATTAAATATTAGCATTAGTATTAGGATAAATTCTTCTTTAAATCAAAATTAAAATTAAAAAATAAATAAATACATCCAATATTACAATATTATTTTTTTATTACAACTGTTTAAATAACAAATACTTAAGTACTTCCCTTCAAAATGGAAAAAAGCAAAAGTGCTCCCTTTAAACCTCCCCCCCTCCCCCATACACACAAACAACAACAACAACAACACAAATACATTATTAAATTACAGACTAATAAGCCTTCTTTCGTATAATTCGTATATATCGTATCCAATTTGAAAGAATTATAAATGTAAAACTGGTGGTATGCTGCGATGATAGGGAAATTATTCTTGACACACAATTTAGGTTCAGAAAAGGTCAGTCGACATACACAATTCACTTAATATCAAAATTATTATCATTTATTGGGCTTTAAATAATAAAGAAAGCGTTGCTTAATAGATGTAGAAAATGCGTTTGACATAATCTAGCAAGAAGACATGAAAAGGGATTCAGAAAAGATTTGATAAAAATGGTTTGGAAAATGATAGAGAATAGATCGTTTTGAGTTTCCAACAGATCAGTGACATCATCCACTGTAAACTCCGGATATACACCAAAAGTTGAGCAATTCATCATATTGATGCATTAAGTACACCTAAATACACCAAATTTCATCACAATCCGTTGAGCCGTTCAAGCTGTACACATCTAAACGGACGGACAGACGGATAGACATGATGCTAAAAATACTTTTTTCTATTAAGAAAATGCATGATTCGTGGAGATATGTAAAAATCTCCTCAAGTGAAATTTGGTGTGAAAACAATACCTCCCTTACTATCGTCGGTCGGTAAAAATCCACCCTTGGTAGATTAAAAATTAATATTTACAAACAAATGTGAAACCATTTTATTTAGATTAACAATAAACAAATGAAATTATAGCACCAAAAAAAAAAAAAAAAAAAAAAAAACGAAAAAATTCCAACTAAAGTTCAATAAGTAATGTAAACATTCCAAACAAACCGCTATTATGTAAAATACTTGGCGTTACAACTGGATCAACAATTATCTATATATTTTAACAACCATTTACATAATTAATAAATTATCGAAAGCAAAGGCATCATTTATGATATAAAATATAAAGTATTATTCTATAACAAATTCCTTGACACCAGGATTAAAATAATTTGATACCAGCTCCTCATCACATATGATTGTAACATTTTCTTCAGCATAAATGCTTCTACAATCGAGGCAATTAGAATATTTGTAAGGAAATGCCTAGGAAAAGCCCGTTCGCGGGCAAAACTGAATATCTTCATCATATAAGTAATGAAAAAATATATGAAGAAACAAATATTAACCGCATAGACAATTTCTTCATAAAACTAATTTGGAATATTGTATATTATATACATATACCACACTCATCCTATTATATTTACAACTTTGAAGATAAATTTTTTGAAGATGAAAAACAAAAACAAATTAATTTATTAATAAATTCTTATAATTCTTATTTATAATATTTATTGGCTTGTTTTATAAATATTTCTATCTCTAAATATATATTATCTTTTCTATTATTATTTGTATTATATTTTTCAATATTGAAATAGTTACATTTACGCATTGTAATATATAAGCATAAAAATGCCTTTTAATAGGGAAATATCATTCCAATGTGGTATAAATAACATTTGTAACAAACATGGACCTAAATGAAATTCTTTCGATTGATGAATATGTAGAACGTATTGTTATGAATTCGACTTTTTCATGGCTCCTAAACTACATAACCTATGTTTCTTAAAATTAGCGGTAATTGATTATTGAACACGTGTGTGAGTGTAGGTGTGTTATTGTAAGAGTCACGAAAACTTGTACGAAAGGAAGTAAGAGTTATCCTGCTGGATGGTAACAAGAAGGTATAGTATTCTTCGACATAGAGCGGACAGAAGAAAGACATTATCCCCAAGTGATACGACAGTGCCAGGATCATACATCGCGGCCAACCCAGAAGTTGCATGCCCAGAGAAGGTGTATCCTTGAATGCCTGGAAGGAACTGCCCGGGGAGAATCATCACTTGTCTCTCCTTACACTGAACGCTTTACTAGTAACATTAACAGTTAAGTGGTCGACCCTTAATAAATTGCAATTGCAAAACAAATATAAAATTTGATATATCCATAATAATATTAATATAAATTAACTTTATTTTATAGTTAATTTCTAAGTTAATTTTAAATCCATTTTTTTCATAACCCAACCTATACTAAGCCTCCAATATACGACAAGATATAAGTATTATATTAAAAATATTATTATGTTGATATTTCTTTTCATTTAAATATTTAGATTGCAGTTGAAAAATGTTTCCAATATTCTAAAAAGGGAATGAATCAACAATTATCAATTTCAATTTAATTTCAAAACGTTAACATAGAAATTTTAGAAAAATTATACTTTAACTTATATTTGTTTTGTTTTTTAAATTTATGGTAATTAATCTTTAAAATTTTACTATACATTTGATATAACTTTGATATACTTTTACTTAAAAGTATAGGTATATTATATTTTTAAAATGTATAAAAAATAATATTCCAATTCTTTTTTATATTACTATAATAATCACAAAAAAAAAAAAAATAATAACTATAAACATAGGAATATGAACAAACTTTTCATTAAAAAAAAAAAAAAAATTGAACAATAGACCATTCGAGTTCATTTCGAATCTACGACGGTCAGAATTACAGACAAAAGTTTCGATTAAACAGATTATTATATTGAATATAGATCTAATTCAATAAAATGAAATTAAAAAACAAAAAAAAAAAAAAAAAACAAAACTTTTGTGCTTGATATTCTTTAAAGTACCTATAATTCATGAATACCTTTTGAAAGTCTTTTATTCAACTTTATAACCCCAACTAAACTAGGAATTCTTAAAAAAAAAAAAAAAAGAATAAAATAAAAGCTGATATATATCTAAAAATAAAAAGTTGAACTCCAGCGTCGAGTTGATTAATTGGAAACAATTTTTTGCTTCAATAAATGCAGAATTCGTGGCCTCCGTCTTTTTCTTCCATTTTATTATCTTTATCTTGATGCAAGAGAGATTGAAAGACCATGAAGAGAATAAAAAAAAAAAAAAGGTCGCAAGTGTGACAAAGCTAAGGATACTAGAAAATATCGTTGGTTACATACTACAACATGTCGATAGTTAAATTAAAAATTATTACCCATACCCAGGAAATCGATAAATTCACGAACAAAGATCACGAAAAACAAACAAATATGAACAATTTAATGTTTGTATCACTCTTCAAATTTGATTAATTACAATTCAGTGAACAGTTTTATGAGTTGAGCGCTTGCAAGCCTTGGGGCTTCCAGATTGATCTCACTCCAGCAACATATTTATCGAGTGGCTGATCCCACGAACAGATCTCGAAAGAAAAATTATGATTTCAAGTTCATTATATAAAATACATATCGTTTATTGAATAGCAGCACAGAAATGACTTAATTTTTTTTTTTTTTTTTTTACGATCGACGAAAGTAAGGGAGGTATTGTTTTCACACCAAATTTCACATGTGGTGATTTTTACATATCTCCACGAATCATGCATTTTCTTAATAGAAAAAAGTATTTTTAGCATCATGTCTGTCAGTCTGTCCGTCCGTTTAGATGTGTACAGCTTGAACGGCTCAACGGATTTTGATGAAATTTGGTGTATTTAGGTGTACTTAATGCATCACTATGATGAATTGATCAGCTTTTGGTGTATATCCGGAAACCGGAAGTGGTAGAATTAGCGATCGACGATAGGAAGGGAAGGGTTATTTTCACACCAAATTTCACATGAGGAGATTTTTTTATATATCTTCACAAATCATCCACTTTGTATTGGTTTTATCCTCGGGAAAATCATCTTCATTAGTTTTTTCTTAATTTAAAATTATATGACGTCACTCAACCCTTCATGACGTCACATCCAGCGCCTCCTTAACTCCTTATATATTATAAATAAATATTATATTATATTATGTTATATCCATCCAAATCTGTTTTTTATTGCATTAATAGATACATTTAAATTATTTGTAATTGTTTCTGTAGCTGGAAATTAATTTACTCCAAACTGTCGGTCGGTTCTGCTCCTGTAAACTTATTTTTCTTATTTGTGCCATTGTTTCTTTTTTAGAGCATCAGGCTTGTAAATTTTGACACTTTGTTTATGAAACTCACAATTTAGTTTCTCATTAAGTTATCTATCTATTATCTTTTTGATTCCTCAAGGAATCCGTTGAAACAGTAAAAAAAAAAATAGAAATCGATTCATTTAATCTAATACCTGTTATAAGAACGAATTTAGAATAATTGTTAAAATATCTAAATATATGATGAATGTTAATATTTTGTTTTCTTCATTTACCTTATTAAATGTAATTTTAAATGGAATTTTGTTTTAATGATAGAATGATGAAAAATATATTTTAAAGTAAGATTAAAAAAAAATTATCCACAGTTATGATTATAATTTTTTTAATTTAATTTAAAAAAAAATAATTGGATTATATATTATACCCAATGGACAATTTATTCAACTGATAATTTTTTTGAAATCGTCAAATTCAAAGCATAATCAATTTTGAAATTTTATATTTCATGTAGAATTTTATTTTTAGTCTAGATTTATAAAAAAAAAACTATTACGAATGATATTTGCAATTCTGTCCCCTGACTCACACAATATAAAATTTCTTGATGGTACCTATAAAAATTACTTAAATTTTAAATAATACAGAAAAAAACCTTTTATTATAGATATATATTCTTGGTTTATACATATATTAGTCAGCCTCGAGCTGTTGTCCAGAGCGGACGTGTGCCAGTCTCAGGATTGCCCAGGATTCTTCGGAGCTTAATAGCAACGCAGTGAGTACAAAATTATCCAACCTATCAACCCAAAATTAACCCTTGGTTACACGGACTAAGGCCCAGAATCCCAAAAATATTCCCACCTAAATATTCTCTTGAAAATGGCGCCAATATGGGTGCCGAAACATCGAGAAAACAATCTCACAAAAATACGTGATTATATCCCTGATAAATCTGATAGTAATAATAATAATAATAACATTTACGGAAATCTAAACCAACATATATATTATATAAGTATATATCTCTTTGTTTTGTTTTTTAATTTAATTTAATTACTTACTTTTATTAATAATAATAGTGCTTTTAGAGAGAGAATATTCATTTTATTAAAAAATTCCTAAGAAAATTGAAAAAGAAATTATTTTTCCTTCTCTTATTAGCTATCAAATTCTTATCTTATCTTTTTTTTTCTCCATAAGTTGAGGGAAGTCGAGTTGAGTTGACATCTCCAGAGGCATAAGATATTGTTCCAGGAGGGCTTGAGTTTCTTGTATATAATATTAAATTCTCTACATCTCTCTCTCCCTCTCTCTCTCTATCATTGCTCTCTCCCACACACAACTTGGAAGATCTACTTCAAGAGTTGTTGTTCTATAAAGCCTGGATTTCTATTTGCTAAACTCTTGGTTGTTTTGTATATACATACAAACACTTGAACGACAAACGAACAAAAAAAAAAAAAAATAATGAATAGTGTGTGTGGTAGTTATTAATATAATTTTATTTATTTCGAATATTTTCAAAAATAAAATGTATTAATTGTGCAAAACTGAAAAAAAAAATTAATTAAGATGATTTTACATGTAACTTGTGTTTGGATTAAACATTAGAAAATGTATTTTTACAATCTCGCCACCAGAAATAGTATTACAATCATGAAAATTTTCAATGTCGAGATTTTGATGTTTTTATACGTTTTGAAGGTTCCTGAATCATTTTCACTAAAGTTGAGAAAAATGTCTGTCTGTGTGTGTGTGTCTGTGTGTGCATATGTGTATGTATGTAGACAAGATTACGCAAAAAACGGTTTGAGCTAATATCATGAAATTTGGTACATGGGCATTATTCAAAATTCGTAGTTTTCTAGCAACTTTTGAGAAATGAAGCTCAACCGGAAGAGGGCCATTACCTACAACGTTTTGACTTTTATTCCTCTAAAGTGACCCTAAAAATAAAGATATAGGTTTGATAATTTTTCACATGATTAAAAATTGTATAAAGCTGCTACATATAGAATTTCAGCTTGATTGAATCGCTGAAAGTACCGAAATTAATTTTTTAACACTGCAAATCTCACGCGCCAAACATGCGCTGGTTTAATAAATATTATTTATTATTTATTAATTTATAATTTATAATTAATTAAATTTAATTTAAATATAATATATTATATTATTTTATCCAATTCACAAATTGCGAGATATTCGAGTGGAGACACTCCAGCTTATAGATTTTTCAATAAGGCACTAAAAAAAAGTGTAAAATTTTTTTATAAAAATTCAAAATCAATTTAGGGGGTCTACCCAAAACCGAAAAACATGACAAAAAATCTACGACACAAAAAAGTTTGGGGACCTATATGGTTTAAATCATTGAAATTAACTTTTTCATTAATATTTTTTTTTTATATTACAAAATATTATCTATAATTTTAAATTATATATATATAAAAATTTATATATCAAAAAATTGAAATTATGTATTTGAAATAATTTATTATACTAATAATATTAATATTTATCTTTTTTAGTTGTATACCAAGAATATTGCTAATATAAAATAGGAATGTATATTATATTTATATTTTGTTTAAATTTCTATAGGCAGGCAGTGTGAAAGAGAACGGGTTTCTACAGAATAATTCGTGGGTCAAAAATATTATATTCTTTCGAGAAACGATAAGATACTCTTGGAAAAAATTCTAAGTATAATAAAAAAAACAAAATAAAATAAACTAAATAAATATCTATTTATATTTATTTTATTAGTTCGCTTTTAAAAGTGATTAAGACAAGACATCAAACCCATGGAGACTATGTAAGTAATATTTTAATTATTGATCATTAATCATAGCTATTAATTTTATAGAATCTAAATATGTAAATACATAAGTGCATATGTATTATTTAATATTAAATACAAGTTATTACTTTATATAATTAATACTTCTTAAGAATAAATTAAATAATTTAACTAATATCTTTATTTTATTACTATTAATAAACTATTAATTCTAATTTATCTAATTTTAAATGAAATCTATATATTGAAAAGAAATTTCTATTGCATACTCCTCCTAAGCGATTTGGGCCATTCCAATGCCATTGGATACCCCTCGGGCTAATCAATTAAATCAATTAATAGCGTGAAATTCATTGGAAAACAAGAAATACTTTTGGAGAAAAGTGAAAAAATAATTTTTTTCTTACTTTTTATTATTTTTGACGTCATTTGTGACGTCACACCCAGTGCCTCTTATATCTTATATTTTTCAATCTTTTGTGTTTCAATTTCTTTGCGTGTGAGGGCTCTCACACTGGTCCGATAATATAGAATTAATTTACTGATTAAATTAAAATAGATTTTAAATAAGAACACAAAAAGAAAGAAATGTTTGATGTAATATACGGATTGAAACAAAATGGGGCTGTAAAAGTACTCTAATAAGTTAAAATACTCTCTACTCTACACTCTTATACAAATTCATAGTTTTTTTACTTTTTGTACTATCTCGCCACTAAAATATATGTAATTGAATACACATTGAACATCCCATATAAGAGATGTCGAGTACCTGGTAATGTATTTAATTTTTATCAAAACTATGACAAAAGTTAAATGCAGCTAAAAGCAGTGGAAAACAAATGCTATTTTTTAAATTTTCGCAACTAACAAAAATATAGTATTAAGCCAAAGTCTTCTTATTTCAATAAAATGTTATCAGTGAAAATTATGTTAAAAACCTTCAATCCTATGATCGGATAGAATAAAATTTTAATTAATTTTCAAATATAGAAAAAAAATTTGATTATTCAATTCAAATTTGCGAGATAGTCGAGTGGAGACATTCCAGATTTTTATGTTAAATAAAAAAAAAAAAATTGTATCTTTTATCTTAGTACCTATAAAATGCAACAACTTTTATTAAATTCTTACAGTTTTATTTATACTTATTTAAGAAATAATATCAAAACATTGATATTTATTTATTAAATGGCTTTTATGTATAGAAAAACATAAATTTTTTTTTGAAAGGAAATAATAACTTTATCATTAGACTAAAATTATTCTTTAGATAGGAATAGAAAAATTAAATTCCAATTTTTTGATAAAAAATTGATGATAGTGGGATATTTGCATTTGTTTCTTGCTTGATAGTAATTGAATATCTGGATCCATCTTGATAACAAGCAATTTTAATTGGTCCTATCAAATTTTGTCATGAAACACATTAAAAATGTTGACTCGCAATCTTCTATGTAATCCATAAGTTGGAAAGCAGTGAGGTAAAGTAATGGGGGTCTCATTATGTTGTAAAAACGCTTGGATCTTTTCCCACATTTCCTGCTTTGTTTTATCATATAAACAAATATTAAAAAAAATTTTTTTTTTTTATTTTGTATATTTTGTTTTGATATAGACGAAAATTGTTAGATAAAAATTTAAAATTTGTTGTTATATAAAGTTAAAAATTTAACCTGTTAGTCAGTAATAGGTATGGTAGATCTGAACTGTTTGCAACATTTTTTTTAGTCTAAAGTTGTCATTTGCCAAAATTGACGATGAAGAGTTGCATTTACGCGAAGTTACAGGTTTTTGCATAAAGATTTTGCTGAAGCAAAATGCAGTGAAATTATATTAATAAAGCAACGAATCCTTTAGTAACTTAATTAATTAAATTTCATTAAGATCGATAACATATTTCTTTAAAATTTTCAAAAATATCAATTCAGCAAATTCTTCCGATTATTGTAACCAGTTCAAAAATTCTTTGTAACAGTGAAAATCTTTAGTTACAATAAGAATAAAGTATAAAACTTGTGGGGACAAACAAATCTAAATAAGTTGACCTGTGGCCAGGCGCAGAACCGACCGACGATTTGAAATAAATTAATTTCCAGCTACAGAAACAATTTCAAATAATTTTAATATATCTATTAATGTAATAAAAAAACAGATAGGCATATAACATAAATATTTTTAATTTTATTTTATTTATAATATATATGTAACACCAGGCTGTGACGTCATGAATGGCTGGGTGACGTCATATAATTTTAAATTAAGAAAAAACTAATAAAGATGATTTTTCTCGAGTATAAAATCAATGCAAAGTGAATTATTCGTAATGATATGTAAAAAATCTCCTCATGTGAAATTTGGTATGAAAATAACCCTTCCCTTCCTATCGTCGATCGCTAATACTACCACTTCCGGTTTCCGGATTTGCACCAAAAGTTGATCAATTTATCCCACTGATGCATTAAGTAAATATACCAAATTTCATCAAAATCCGTTGAGCCGTTCAGCCTGCACAGATCTATACGGACGGACGGACAGACGGACAGACATCATGCTAAAAATACTTTTTTCTGTTTAGAAAATGCCTGATTCGTGGAGATATGTAAAAATGTGAAATTTGGTGTGAAAACAATACCTCCCTTACTATCGTCGGTCGGTAAAAATAAGCAAACATCTTTATTTTCAAAAATTTGAAGCAGTTGTTCTGTAATATTTCGGGAGAATTCTTGTTGTTGGACTGTTTGAGTTGTTTTTACTATCTTGACAAAGATAGTATTGGGATTATGAAAATTTTCGATTTTTTCGAGATTTTGATGTTTTTATACGTTTTTCAGGTTGAGAAAAATGTCTGTCTGTCTGTCTGTGTATGTGTGTGTGTGTGTATGTAGACATGATTATGCAAAAACGGTTTGAGATAGAATCATGAAATTTGATACATGGGCATTATTCAAAATTCGTAGTTTTCTATCAACTTTTGAGAAATGTAGCTCATCCTACCACGTTTTCATTTTTTTTCCTCTAACATGACCGTAAAAATAAAGATATATATGTTTGATTGTTTTTCCACATAATTAAAAATTGTATAAAACTGCTATATCAGGTTGATTGAATCGCTGAAAGTAACGGAATTAATTTTTTAACACATTGACTTAAATTAAAATCAAAATTTATAATTTATAATTAATTAAATTTAATTTAAATATATAATATATGTGCTAATTAATCCAATTCAAATTTGCGAGATTGGAGACACTCCAGATTTTTTAAATTTGCAGTTGTTTATATTTTTCTCGATCCAAGATATAGTCACTGTTTCAACATTATACATTATTTAATTATTTTTCTTTGTCTTTTTTTTTCCAAGTATATGTATACTATTTTTTAAGTAACATCAACTGAGATAAAATTTTTCTTTACAAAAGGAGTAACAGGTGTCTATTGATGATGATTATCTTTTTTCAGTTTTTAATGTGCAGTTTTCTAAATTAAAATATATATATGTATTCTTTTTTTCTAGGTTTTATTTGATTTTGCTTTCAAATGTGTTCAATATCAATATTACCGCCAGTAGTTACTGTGAAACTTACAATTAGATTCATAGCGTTGTTATTTATTCTAATAATTATTTTCCAAATTACTCATATCAAAATTGATAGTTAAATATTAATATAAAATAGAAGTAAAATAGAATCAAAGACTTTTTTTTGTTTTAGATAAATTACCTAATACTATGGTGACCATATTTCGATAACAACAAACCGGGACAAACGGTTTACCTTTTTCTTTTCTTAGAACCAAATTGAAAAAATTTTAAAAAAAAAGTACGAAATGTCCTAAATATTTAAAAAAAAGATTAGCTGGAGTGTCTCGCAATTTGAATTGGATTAATTAACATAATATATTATATTTATTTATTTAATATTTATTAAACCAGCGCGTGTTTGGTTCTTTGTTGATGGCATCACGTCACGTGTTGGCGCATGAGATTTGCAGTGATAAAAAATTAATTCTGGTACTTTCAGCGATTCAATCAAGCTGAAATTCTATATATAGCAGTTTTAGACAATTTTTAATCATGTGAAAAATTATCAAACCTATATCTCTATTTACGGTCACTTTAGAGGAAAAAAAAATCAAAACGTTGTAAGTAATGACCCTCTTCCGGTTGAGCTACATTTTTCAAGAGTGGATAGAAATCTACAAATTATGAATAATTCCCGTAAACCAAATTTCATGATGCTAGCTCAAACCTTTGTTGCGTAAATCATGCCTACATACACATACACACACACAGACATTTTTCTCAACCTTAGTGAAAATGATTCAGGAACCTTCAAAACGTATAAAAACATCAAAATCTCGACATCGAAAATTTTCGTGATCGCAATACTATCTCTGGCGAGATAGTAAAAACGGGCCAATAGGCTGTCCAGAAGACATTTTTGGGGACGCCGGAACAGAGCCCCTAAAACGGGACGTTTGGTCACCCTACCTAATACTATTTTATTTTATAAATTAATTTTTATATTTATTATTAAATTCTATTTATAATAATAATAATAATAATAATAATTATAAAAATTGAATGTATTTTTTTTCTTTTTAGGAGGGGAGAGAGAGAGAAATTTCAAATGATATAAGTATAAAATGTAGGTATATTCAAAGTGATATTTTATTATCTAAATAAAATGTTACCAGGGAAATAGGGAAGAAATTCGATACTCTTCGAGTGAATCGTGTTTTCCCCCGAGGATATTTTAATAAGCCACTACGACAGCCAGGTTGATACAAAATTTCCAACTAATATTTTTTCGTACAGCTGACGTTGTTTCAATTGAAAAAAAAAAAAAAAAAAAAGAAATAGGAAATAGTTTAGAGAGTTTTTTTTTTTTGCGGTGGATGGGGTTGATGCTTCGATTTGTCTTGTAAAACATTTCCCAAAGGAGTTGTACAACGAAACGCAACTAAGCACACAATCTTACATGTCGTGCTTGGTAAAAAAAAATGGAAGGAAGTATTGCTTTAAATGAAAGAAAGTGGTGGTTGAAGATGAACTTACCGACACAGGAACGACGATCATCATCAAGACGATATCCAGGACGGCAATCGCAAGAAAACGAACCAGCGGTATTCTCACACAGCTGGGCACAACCCGATGATAAATTTGCACATTCGTCCACATCTACAAGCAAAGGGAGATAGAAAGAGAGAGAGAGAGAGAGAAAGGAAGGTTAGTAGTGCTTTTCACCTTTTTTTTTCAATTAACATGCACCATTTGTTTCCATTTCTCTCCCCGGGAATAATTGTTGCCATGCATTATAAAATTAAAAAAATAAATAAAAAATAAACAATTTTAACAATTATCTTATTTTCAGAAATATATATATATATATATATACGAGTATATTCTATAAGTAAATCGATTTAATAACAAAACAAAAATAGGCAAATTATTCTTTGTCAAAATGAAAATAAATAAGTTGACCTGTGGCCAGGCGCAGAACCGACCGACGGTTTGAAATAAATTAATTTCCAGCTACAGAAACAATTTCAAATAATTTAAATCAATAAAAAACAGATATCGATATAACATAAATATTTTAAATTTTATTTTATTTATAATATATAAGGAGGCGCTGGATGTGACGTCATAAAGGATTGGGTGACGTCATATAATTTAAATGAAGAAAAAAATAATGAAGATGATTTTTCACGAGGAAAAAACCAATACAAAGTGCATGATGATTAGTGGAGATATTATATGTAAAAAATCTGGTGTAAAAATAACCCTTCCCTTCCTATCGTCGATCGGTAAAACAATCACTTACGGTTTCCGGATATACATCAAAAGTAGATCCATTCATCACACTGATGCATTAAGTAAATATACCAAATTTCATCAAAATCTGTTGAGCCGTCATGATGTACACATCTATACGGACAGACTGACGGATAGACATGATGCTAAAAATACTTTTTTCTGTTAAGAAAATGCATGAATCGTGGAGATATGTAAAAAAATCTCCACATGTAAAATTTGTTGTGAAAACAATACCTCCCTTACTATCGTCGGTCGGTAAAAAAGGAGAGTGTTTTATTTAATTTTATATTAATTTATTTTGGATATTTGTAATATTTTTGAACACGTGACTCGGAAGTGAAGAATTTGATTGGCTATTCATTTCATCAAAAAATTTTCGAGAAAAGAGATCGCTTTTTTAATTTTTTAATATCCACGCCCAGAACAACATCAAAACAAAAATTAAAGAAAACTCCGCTCAAGGCAGATTATTAAAAAAAATGATCATTATTTATACGAAAAATATTGTTTTCAAAGAACTATTTAATTAATTGCTGTGCAAACCACGATAAATTTATTTTAAACTGAAATTGCAAACACCGTTTGCAACGGGTTCAACTAGTAAAATCTTTCAATTATTAAATTAAAAATATTTTTAATATAATTTTCTATCTCAAAAACGATAGATTTAATTTCTAATTTCTCATATTGATTTATAAAAATGTAATTATTCTTTAATTCATTTATGAATAAATTTATTTTTAAATATACAAGGTAGATACTCACCTACCAATACCCACTTACACCATTTAAAAATTTTAATAATAAATTTTTTTATAAAATAATAATCGTTGAATTTTATAATTCTTCCAAATATATATTTAGATAGATAGATAATTTGTTTCTATTTTTAATTTAAGATAAATAAATAAATAAAAAAAAAAAAAAAAAAAAATTGGAAAAATTTCAAGGGAAAGTGAGAGCGTTTCGTGTTTATAAGAAAATTTGAAAGCAACATTCTAGTGAATTCATAGTGTGGTAGCGTAGACATGGAGAAACCATTAATCAATATTTTATCGTTTTTTTTTTTTTTAGTCAATTTAATATCACTCTATCATCTGTTTATTCAAAAAACTCCACGAGATATACAGACACATAATAATGCAATCAAGAAGAAAGTTATATATTCGTTCTATCAATCTTATTAACTTGGTATTAGCTCGCTCTTTCAAGCTGGTTTATTTCAATTACATTTAAATCTGGTTTATAAAAGTATTTATTTCTTGATTCGTGGAAATTTATCTTTTATTTTATTTTATTTTATTTTATTTTTTGGATTAAGATTTTAAATTAGAAGGAGATTCAAGAAAAAAAAACTAACATTTAGTTTTTAGTAATTTTTTCTGAATTATCAAAAAATAAAATAAAAAAAAAATTAATACTTTCGTTGGACTCATTTATAATATAAATCAGTGGTTTGAAAACTTTCCCTTTCCAGAAAAAAAATTGACTCAGCGCCCCCTTGGAAATTAATTCTTTTTTTTAATTTTAATAACAATTAAACAGAAAGATAAATGTACCTATTTGCAAAATATTTCGTATAAATAAAGGTGTAAATTAGAAACATTAACTATTTATTGATCTCAGAATAGAAAAGTAATATACAAGTAATTTTCCCTAAATATTCCTGTGGCCTTCAACACCCCTCATCGCTCCAGCGCCCACTTTGAGAATCACTGATATAAATGAATAATTGTTCAAAAATTGTTTCTCTATTAAATTATATATTTTACAAATACAAAAGTACAATAATATTTTCTTTCATTTAGTTTGTTTTATAACATAGTATTCAACAAAATATAAATATAAAAAAATTTTATAAAATAAGGTTTTACCAATGGACTAAAAATAATAAAATAATTTTTCTATAAGCCTAACAAAGTTTATGGTGAATTGCTTCATATTCAACGAAAAACGTTGAGCGCATTTAGTTTTATTTCTTTATATGAACAATCAAGTCAAATTTTTGTAATAATAAAAATTTTATTAAACAAATAAACTGACAAATTTTTTTATCATGCAATAAAATTGATAGTTTAAGAGCTAAGAAATTAATCTTTTATTATTTTTCACTGTAATATACTTATATCAAAGTATGTATCAAAATTTAAAAGAATTTTTATCAAATTTACATATTATCAATCAAATCCAAAATGGTTGATTATATTATAAGAAATAGTATTACTTGTTAATTAAGTGTTTTAGTGTGGTATTTATGTATATATTTGAATAATAGGTCTATAAAGGAAGTTAATTGCATAGAAAACAAATGAAAACTAAAAGTGCCCAACGTTTTTAGTTGAATATAAAGCAATTCATCCATAAACTTTGTCAGGCTTAAAGATAAATTATTTTATTCTTTTTAGTCCATTGGAAAAACGTTATTTTATAAAATTGTTTATAATTATATTATTTTATTCTTTTTAGTACAATTTTAATTTGATAAATTTATTTAATATAACAAAAGAAATAGAAAAGATGAAGTTATACGAAAATTTACAAATTGAATAAAACAAAAAATATATTAATCTTCCAAAATTAATTTTATGCATTTATGTTAAGTAAATGTTATTATTGAATAATAATTATTATATTATATTTGTAAATAAATAATTTTTATTAATATGAGATTTTATAAATATATATATATATAGTTTCTTCATAAAAAAAGGTTATTCTATTGTTTTGTTTCGTTTCTATCGGGAACATATACATGTATAAAAAAAAGATCTTTTCCCTATGCCTTCTGAGGGGAAGAAACCCCTCCTCATTGGCGATACAACTGATTAATAAGAATTAATTTTAATCATTAATTTTAAAGCTATGAAATATTTTTAAATACGATCAAAATGAAAATCTATCCTGAAATCAATATTTATGTTTTAGAATCTGTTGAAAAAAAATTAATCGGAGCAATACAAAAGGAGTTAGTTACTAAAAGTAATTAATCGCTAATTAATTACAATTAATTAATTATAATTCAATTAAATTTCTTCTATTCCTTCTAAGGATTCATTGAAATATCTATACAAATTTTCAAAAGTCTATCTCAATTTAAAGATGATGAAAAATCAATTTCAATTTGTCAAAAGAGCGAACAGACAGAGACACAGAGAGACAGAGGCCAAGTGAAGTTAAGAAAAACGTTTTAAACAGAAATACAAAATCTCGTTTTTTTTTTGTGTGTTGTTCCACAATAAAAAAAAACTCTCCCTTACCATTATCATTTTTTTTCTTTCTTCCATCTTTATGCAATTTAATAAATGAATGCAAACTTTCTATATAAACTCTGTTTCTTGATGACCCGGTTGAAAGATTTAATCTACTATTTTCTCCATTTAGTTAAAAATATGTAACTTTTTAGCTTCAAACGTATATCCAAGATATAATTTGAAAAATATTTAATATAAACTCAATGACGTTTTTTGTTAATTCAAAAGAAACTAGAATTTAATTCTTCTTATTGTCCAAACCGGGGGTATCTTTTTAGTTTAAAAAATCTGGAGTGTCTCCACTCGACTAACTCGCAATTTGAATTGGATTAAATAACATAATATATTATATTTAAATTCAATTTAATTAATTATGAATTATAAATTAAAATTAATAAATAATATTTTTTAAACCAGCGCGTGTTTGGCTCTTTGTTGATGGCACCACGTCACTTGCAGGAGCGTGATTTGTAGTCGTGTCAAAAAATTAATTCCGGTTGAGCTACATTTCTCAAAGTTGATAGAAAACTACGAATTTTGAATAAAGCCCGTGTACCAAATTTCATCATTCTAGCTCAAACCGTTTTTGCGTAATCTTGTCTACATACATACACACATACACACACAGAAAGACATTTTTCTCAACTTTAGTGAAAATGACTCAGGACCTTCAAAAAGTATAAAAACATCAAAATCACGACATCGAAAATTTTCATGATCGCAATACTACTTATCTCTGGCGAGATGGTAAGAACTCATTCAAATTATTATCCTTACATTAAATTTATTATATTTTTAAGGAAGAAATAATTTTTATCAAGATTACCAATCATTAAAGTTGTAAAGCATCATACAAATTTAATTAATCAATCAAATCATTATCAATTATTATAATGAATGAATTCAAATTTTTCTATTTTAATATTATTTATTATAATATAATATTATAATTATTATAAATAAATAGACTCATATCTTCTTAATTTTGGTCATTATAACAATTTGTATGGTAACAATAATTTATAAAATTACAAAATATAACGATTACCAATTACAATTATTAAATGACCAATGAATTTAATAGAATTGTATTCAGTTTATAAAATAAATTTATCTATTTTTGAGTAAATTTATGAGTGACTCAAACGTATGAGCTTAGAATTTTACGATTAGTTTTAAATTCCATCTCAGCACACTGAATTGGATATAAAGAATTACTGCTTTGACTACTCGACATCTTGAAATTACAATGTAATTTATTCTTTTTCAATGGGATACCTAAAGGATATTCATTCATTCATCTCATGGAACAACACAAAGAGATCAATGATTCCATCAGAAATAAATTTTCTCTCTCTCTCTCTCTCTCTCTCTCTCATATATATATATATAAGAATCCGATAATAGAGTTTGACATTTTTACTATCTCGCCAGAGATGATAGTATTGCGATCACGAAAACTTTCGATGTTGAGATTTTGATGTTTTTATACGTTTTGAAGGTTCCTGAATCATTTTCACTAAGGTTGAGAATAATGTCTGTGTGTGTGTATGTGTGTGTATGTCTGTATGTGTATATGTAGACAAAATTACGCAATAATGAACTTTGGTAAATGGACATTAATCAAAATTCGTAGTTTTCTATCCACTTTTGAGAAATGTAGCTCAACCGGATGAGGGTCATTATACCTACAA
Source organism: Labia minor (assembly GCA_963082975.1). Classification (NCBI taxonomy): domain Eukaryota; kingdom Metazoa; phylum Arthropoda; class Insecta; order Dermaptera; family Spongiphoridae; genus Labia; species Labia minor. The sequence goes on along the minus strand of OY720345.1, from coordinate 3,793,928 downwards.
CATTTTGATTCTTTTTCCTGTAAAGTGACCGTAAAAATAAAGAGATATGTTTGATAGTTTTTCACATGATTAAAAATTGTATAAAACTGCTATATATAGAATTTCAGTTGGATTGAATCGCTGAAAGTACCAGAATTAATTTTTTAACACGACTGCAAATCTCACGCGCCAACACGTGACGTGGTGCCATCACCAAAGAGCCAAACACGAGCTGGTTTAATAAATATTATTTATTTTTTAAATTTATAATTAATTAAGTAAATTGAATTTAAATATAATTAATATATGTTATTTATTCCAATTGAAATTGCGAGATAGTCGACTGGAGACAGCTAATTTTTTTTATAGATAAAGTCTAACAATCTTAAGATTTCGACTCTTAATTCTTATTTATTAAATATTATATTATTAACAGGAATATATAATATAAATATAATATAAATTTCTAAATATGATATTATTTAATTATTTTAAGTGAAAATTTATTATTTTAAATCTCTATGAATAAATGAATTAGAATATATAATACAATAATTAGTTAACAAAAGCGACATTTTCAAGCTAAAATAATGAAATTATACATTGCGCGTGAGATTTGCAGTGTTAAAAAATTATTAATGAAATAGTTCTTTGAAAACAATATTTTTCGTATACATAATGATCATTTTTTTTAATAATCTGCCTTGAGCGGAGTTTTCTTTAATTTTTGTTTTGATGTTGTTCTGGGCGTGGATATTAAAAAATTAAAAAAACGATCTCTTTTCTCGAAAATTTTTTGATGAAATGAATATTGAATTTAAATGAAAATTTTATATATAAGATATATATATATATATATATATATATATATGGAGAGGGTCCGAGGCCCTCATGACTTTTTCACTTATAATTAATTAAATTTAATATATGAAGACCTTAGAGCGAAACAGTGGTAAGCCACAAAATCAAAATGTTGAGATATTGCAGTTTAAAGTTTAGAGAAAAGATAGAAAACATTGGGTTTACTGCATATATTTCAAATTTGCTCGATATGTAATATCAGTAAAGGAAAAAAGTCAGCAACTATTATTTCTTAGATATATATATAATTAAGAATAAAACAATTTTCTACAAAAGTGGCTTACCATTGTTTCGCTCTAAGGTCTTCATATATATATATAATTAAAAACTTTATAAAATTATAAATTCAAATGAAAAACATTCCTTAAATTATTTTCTTTATCAGTTAAATTATTAATTTATAAAAAATAAATGATATTCTTTATTTTCTAAATGCAGGAGGCAAACGGGCACAGCCAGAAGAATTCGATTGTTTATATTATTTATTGCATTGAAAAGCGATAAGCGACTCGGCCAATTCTTTGAAAAAAATATTTTTTTAAAATATTAAAATAAAATAAAAGAAAAGAATTAAATTTTTAGTATACATTGAACAGTGAATAGAAAAACAAGTCAATATTGGTGAGTGATCGTTCTAACAGGTAATTAACAATTATTATATATTGTATTATTATATTGCCAAAAATAATATCTTTTTAATTATATATAAATATATTATTAATTAAGAATAAATATTTATTCGTTTAATAAACTTCCTCTATGAATATAATAATTTATTAATTAGGATTATATATTATTTTTCATATTCATAAACTCGTATAGTTATACTATAAATACTTTATAAATACTTCAATTACTTTTTACAAGGTGAATTACAAATGATTTGTATTTGACATTATTTGTATAATGAAGGAAAAACTAAAATAAAAAAAGAACACTGGAATGTCTCCACTCGACTATCCCCCAATTTGAATTGGATTAAATAAAATAATATATTATCTTTAAATTAAATTTAATTAAAATTAATAAATAATATTTATTAAACCAGCGCGTGATGGCACCACGTCATATGCTGGAGCGTGAGATTTGTAGTGTTAAAAAATTAATTCCGATACTTTCAGAGATTCATACAACCTGAAATTCTATATATAGTAGTTTTATACAATTTTTAATCTCATATAAAAACTATCAAACATATATCTTTATTTTTCCGGTCACTTTACAGGAAAAAGAATCAAAATGTAGGTAATGACCCTCTTCCGGTTGAGCTACATTTCTCAAAAGTGGATAGAAAACTACGAATTTTGAATAATGCCCATGTACCAAATTTAATGATTCTAGCTCAAACCGTTTTTGAGTAATCTTGTCTACATACATACACACATACACACACACACACAGACATCTGGCGAGATAGTAAAAATAGAAAAAAAAAAAAAAAATAAAATGATTAAGATTACTTTTTCAAAAGAAGAAAAATAATAAAATTTTTTCCTTTAAATTAAAAAAACAAATATTTGTTGTTAATTAATTTCATGAAGAATTTATATAGGAATAATACGTAGATACAATTTTCTTTCTAATAGAATTTGTTCGATAAACTTGGCTACATATAAGTATGCAAAGTAAAGTAGGATAATAGAGACAGTTTTTCGCGATCTCTTGTTCGATTTGTTTTTATTTGGCCCATTGGATTTAAATCTTGCCAAAGATCATAAATTCTTTGTTATAAATCATTTGCAATGCCTATATTTATACCTCGATCTTTTACTTTCGGCAACGCCTTCCAATTTCGCATCTTTATTTTACAATGAAGCACATTTGAAATGGAAGATAAAATATATTTTTATTGGTTTATGGTAGATGAACCTACCATTATGATTAACCGGTAGGTATTCTTCTAATGGCAGTTATCTTTGGAGGAGGAGTGACCTCAGGCCGTTTCGCATAGCGATTGGATGATTCCTCGACATGCCTTGCAGACGTTTCGGTCACGAGAAAAACCCGATGGTATCTCGCTGTCACGCGTGACGTCAAATGACACGGCATGTGATAAAATATATATTGTGCGAAAGGGCGTTGAGCCGAGAAAGCTCATTTTTTGACCCACAATTATATTATACAGCTTATAAAGTTGCCCCCACTCTTTCTGCATGAGAATTTATCTATGGCGCTATAATCAAGATTTATTGTACTTTAAGAATTGATGGAAGGTTGAGTTGATTTATAAGAATGTCTGTAAGATCACGCGCTTTCATGAGATGCATCGATAGTTTGAACTTGAAGGAGATTTACATTTCATTATTCAACATCATTTGCTATTCTATTAACAAATCAAAAAAAAAAAAAAAAAAAAAAAACAATTTAGGAATTCAATCATTCAATTTTATAATATTATTGAAATTTGTTGTTAATTATATAAATAAATACTATAACATTTTTTTAAAATTACATGTTATTATTCATTATTGTTCAAAACTATATGAAATGAAATTTTGAATTATGACATGAATTTAAAAATAATTTTTGTTTTAAATATATTATTATATACATGAATAAATGAATATATATATAAGAAAGAAGTATAGTACAACAAAACAGTGGGTTCAAAATGTTCAACAAAAGATTATTTATTTTTTAAGTTAGAAATATTATTTTATTAGGTGCAAAATTTGTAAAGTAATGTTTTTACTGGTTTGTTAGTTCATCTACTTAGAAAATAAACACATTTTTTTTTCAACAGGGTTTTAAAAAATTAAATTTTATAATTTATTACACACAAATCCCTAATAAACATTCTTCTCAACACAACTCAACAGTATCCACTAATATTAAATAAACCATTATTTCTTTATAAACTAAATGAACTAAATAGACTAAATAATATTATAATGTACCATTTAATAACAATTGGAGAATTTTTTTTTTATTTTCTAACTCTTTGAATTTGACTCATTGACTCATTACTTTTATCATTTTAATGATATAAATCATAATATTTTGGTTTTGAAAGAAAAAAAAACAAAAACAAAACAAAAATGAATTAATGAAATTTTAGATATTAAGAATTTAGATGACACAATAATAGAATAGAATGTTATTTTTAATTTATTATACATATACAATTTTAAATTATATATTACAATGGGTTATCAATATATATGTATATTTATGTGACATCTATCGCTTCATATATCATTCATCGATTGTTCTGTTATTCTTTTTTTTTCATAGAATAATAAATAATTTCAAATCTCTAGGCAAAAGTCGAAAGAGATTTGAATTTAAATTTCTATCTCGTTTGTATCTCAAATGTAGAAAAGTTTTCATACAAATAATTCAACCTATCTGAATAAAATGTTTTCCAATCCTATTTCAATAGATTAAGGGGCCTAATATATATATATATATATATATAGAGAGAGAGAGAAAGAGAGAGAGAGTATATTAATAAGGCTCAAAATGTCCTTAATCATGATTATAAAATTTTATAACAAATAAATTATACCTTTCCTTTAAACCAGTGTTTCCCAAACTTATTTCTTTTACCGCCCCCGCCCCCCCCCCACATTTTTTTATACACTCCTAAAACTTAAAAACTACAATTTCATTACTTTAATTAATTTAGTTAGTGTGCTCTATTAGTCGGTTCTTGTGTTTACTTACATTCTAATCTAGAAACTTTTACCAGTGAGAGCAATTAAAATGCAACTTTATAATATTAATAATAATAATATATTTGCACGTCGTAGGCAAGGACAACGCCTATCAAACCGGTTATGTCAATGAGGTGTCCTATGATCAGTAGAACGGGTCCTCTCCACCTTTACCTTGATTTTCTTGATCGGAGGCGCTATCGAGTAGCTTTCACCCAAGGTTGTTCCCGGAGGCTGGGTTGACTCCGTCCCATAGACCCCAGCCTAGCCCGGGACTTGAACCCGGGACCATGTGAATGTGAGGCAGGATCGCTACCCATCGTTGAACGATCGACCACAATCCAGGGTAGGTACAATTCCGGAATTGACTTTTGTAGCCAAAATTGTTAGTAGCCATTTTTAAATTAAAAAGGTTGTTTTCTTTTTATTTTAGGTAATAAAAAAAAAACGAAGGGAAAAATAAAAAAAAAAAAACAAACAAATTTGTAACCCACGTCAACGCCCCCCTTTTTTTCTAGACCTCTTAACGCCCCTCTCTAGGGATCAAACGCCCACAAAGGGGCGTTATCGCCCACTTTGAAAAACACTGCTTTAGACAAAAAAATAACTTACAAAATATTTTTATGAAATTTATTTTTACATATGTATAGATAATACATATACAAGTAGGTACAATATAAAAAATTAGACATTTTTTTTGTTTTTATTTTTTACAAATCCTTTTTTTAAAATTTAAATATTTAAATATAAGTATATCGATTATGAAAAATAATATATTAATCAAAATAAAAAGTATAAGATAAACAATATTATATACATCAAATTAAAGAAATTTATTTATTTATTTATTTATCTTGATAATAATTCAATTATAAATAAATTAAACATAAAATATATTTATATATATGTTCTTATGATTTTTTTCTCACTCTCTCTCTCTTTCTTGTGAATTATGGGTAAAAGTAATGAAAAAAAGAAAGAAATATAAAATATTTTCAATTATTTATAAAATCAATAAGATTTAAGTTATTTTGTGAGTTCATTAAATTAGTCAAAAAAAAAAAACAAAAAAACAAAACGTTATATTCATTTAAAATAAAATCGTTTTATGAATATCTTTTGAATTAATGATTGATAAGATTAAATATGCATTTTAAATGATCATCTCCTTGGAATACTTGAGATAATTAAAAGTTAGTTTAAATCAATTTGGCTAATAACAATTCTTAAAAATCAATAAAAAGTTTTGTTTAAAAAAAAAACAAAAAAAATCTCATTATAAATGTATAAGATAGATTATTCATTTTTATTATTCAAATAGAATTAATATCTTTTAATAGAGAATATTAAAAAGTAAAATCATATATAAATTTTGGCTAATCAATAAATATTTTTTTTTTTTTTTTTGAAGATTGTAAATTATATTATAACAGTAGAGAGTGTCTGTCTGCACTTGATTAGAATAATTAATAATATTAATCAAAAAACAGATATACTTATTATATTTTTGAAATTAGGTATTATTTTTATAATTCTTAATTTTTTACATTAAAAAAACAAACAAACAGATTAATTGATTAATTCAAAAGAATTTAATAAAAAAACAAAAAACAAATTCCATTTAATTTTTATAAAATTGAAATATATATATATACACTATATATTATATCGAAATTTTAATGAAGAAATTAGTCAATGTTGAATGAAGATTATTGATGATGGAATGATTTTTCTTTTTGTAACTAACAAACTCATTGGTCATTAATTTCTCGACATTAACATTCATCACTGATATTTTAGATGCATCGATAATTCAATCATTCAATCGGTGCTGTGAAATAAGGATACAGAAAAGAAGCAAATTGGGGTGTCGCCCACAGCGTTGGTTGCCAAATTACTTGTCAATGCCATTTATCAATCATTGCTTGATAAAATATGATACAATATATATTGTAGCTGAATATTGAACAGAGAATAGCAAATTCCAATCGGTGAGTTTTAAATCAAGCTCAGCTAATATAGAAACATGGAAAAAAAAAGTTTTGGAATGGTTATTAACATTTGACATTTATTGGAACATGATATTTTATGTTTTATTCGAAAATAATCAATTTATGTATCGAATTCAGAATCATAAACCTATCATAAGTATTTTCAACATTCAAATTAAAATAACCAAACCGTGACTCACTTCTTCTCCTCAAAAGCAGACATTTATTTTAATTAAATATTTCATTTAAATTTTATTAGAAATTCTGATATTATTACGTTTGTTTTGTAACTGAAGAACATTTTCCATGAAAGTATAGAGACACGATCACATACGTGGATTAGAGGTGATGTATGATCAGTACAATCGGAGACAGCTACTTTTCATTTAACCTATTAACATATTAATTTGAATTACGTAGACTGAGTGAACCTGATGCAAGAACCAAAAGTAGAAACTTTGGCTCATTGATTATTATTCAATGGATGATTTTTCTAGTGCTTACAAACACTGCAATTATATGTACGAGTATACTACCATGAAGAGATTTTATATTGAGCCAGACTGACAGGTGAGAGTGAGCCGATTGTGTCCTTTCATATACTTTGTGAATGTATACTCGTACATAACCACTTATTTCTATACAACACTCAATTCTTATGCATTTTTTTTTAAACTATTGGATCTTTAAAAGTGAAAAATTAACATCAAAATTAATTTCGATTCGATTTCTTACTAATCAGTTCAATAATATATTCATTAATATTTTCCATTTCAATCTTTTTAAGTTTTTCAGCCTTTCATTGATTCTATTGCAGATAAATTTTCTATTAAATAAAAAAAAATCTCATACACGTGTATATGCATAAGTAGTAGTAGTAAGTAGTAGTTTAATTTTTAATATGAAACTTTAATAATCTTTTGTATTGAATAAAAATTAATTAAAATAAATAAATAAATAAATCTGAATGTAGTATAGAAATTATATAAAAGTTTAGAAAAATTATACATCTCGTAATTTGTTTATATTAATTTTATTGTAATAAATTTACATTTTTCTATTAACATTTTAAAATGTATTAATTTCATATTTGTTAATTTGTTTTTATCATCGATCTAATGAGATTTCTAATTCATTATTTTACCTCTAATAATAAATAAATAAATAAATAAATATGATGTAAATAATTAAATTTTAATTAGTTAAATCAACAATTTCTCTTTAAATAAATACTTAAATCCTTTCTTCTTTTTCTTTTCTATCTCTTAATTCTAATCACTAGAAATAGAGACGTTAAAAGAAAATTTTAAATCAATTAGAGTTTTTCTTAATTACTAATTAATATTAGTTTATTTGCAATTCATAATTGTCGCTGTTGTTACTTTTTCTCTTGTATTAGTGTGATCAAATTATAAACAAATCCTATTAAATTGAATTATTATACTAAATATGTAAGTATTTTTCTTTTATTTATAATAATAATAATTTATTATTTAAACTATTTTATAGAGAGTTTTAATTTAAAACAAAGAAAATTTTTTTTTAATTTCAATTCTTTAATGCTGGTGCACTTTTTATCCAAGAGAAAATACATATTATTGTATTATAAAATTATAATTATAATTATTAAGTATTAATTCAATCAAATTTGTTGTTCACTTTTGCCTTAATTGAACATGAATGAATTGAAATGTTGAATTGAGACATATTTCATTTCCATTGAATTTACTATTATATTTAAATTTTTAAATACCAACAACCATCCTATTAATACATTATAAAATAGGAAACCTTTTTTTTAATATTTTATTAAATATATAATATATAACATATAACAAATACTTATATAAAATAAATATATTTAAATAAATTGTGTATTTTTAAAGAAAAAATAATTTTGACTTATTCTATCAGCGATTCTCAATCTGTAAAGCGTTAATAATTAACCGATTGAAAAAATTGTGTGTGTGTGTGTGTGGGTGGGCGGGGTTGATAAATTTATGTTCAAATGCAAAATCAAATCGAATATTTATTATATATTAGTTAACAATTTAAAATATTTTAAAATTTTATCTCTGAAAGATATTTCTAAATAAAGGCCAACTCTATTGAATGTATGACAACAAATCATAGGTGTATGTGAATGTACATATATTATATACTACATACATTGATGTGGCATCTGTTATTATGAAAGTCATCCAGAATCGTAGTAATAAATCTTCTTGATTCTTATTATATTTATTAAATTTTCATGGTGTTTTTGTAAATTGTTAACAATTTCAGAGTTAATCCATGCTTTAGTAGATATAAATATAATTCTAACATCATCAAATTTTGATGATATGAATCTTTTATGATACTACTACTACTACTACTACTACTACTACTACTACTACTACTACTACTACTATTGTATTTTTTAGAATGTTGGTTAATCTATATTTATATACACATTAGTAGAAGGAGATGGTGTCCAAACATTTAAAGGATTTAAACAAATATTGAATATATTTTATTAATAACTAATTTAAAATTTAAATTTATTATTATATATATATATATATATATATATATATATATATATATTTAAATTACGAAATATTTTTTGTTTTTGTTTTTCATAGTTAGAAAAGATTATCATTTATATGTTACTAATGAATGCCTGAATTTAAAATAATTACTCACACTCACTATCTTGCCTTTAAATAAATCAATTGAAACTTAAATAAATACAATTTTACTTAATTCACACAACTAAAACATTTTTAAGTGTTTAAATGTTAAATCTTGTAATATAATCAATTTTGAAATGAATCTCGGTGGTTACCATCGATGACATTGTATTGTATCATTTCCAAAATTAAACCGATTGACTTTTACATTGGATCCGAGTAAAAATTCCTTTTGATAAATTTTGATAGATACATCGCACAAACACCCCTTTTTTTGACCTTTCTCTTCTCTTCTCTTTCTACCCTTTGAGAATATTTCATTCACATTTTTCTCTTACAAACCATCGATGACCGTTTACAACTTTTTTTTTTTTGGTTTTTAATAGAAGAATGACATGAAAATCAATCCAATATTTTTCTAAAAGGAAACTAGATAATAAATAATTGAGAACTTCCTATTTGAACAAATTGATTAACAAACACAACGACCACCTGATGAAATTGTCATCAACTTGAAAGTAGTGGTGGATATCCGTTAGCAAAATGTTTTCTTTTTTTCTAGTTCAAATGTTTCAAATAAATGATTGTTATTTCTTTTGGAGTAAGAGAGTTTTTACATTGATAAATTAAACATTCAAGCTGAAAAGAAAAAAAGTACAAATGTATTTAGTACTTTTTTTATTGATATTATTCACACTTTAGTTAGGAAACATTTTTCATTGCATAATTAATAGATTAAAATGTTGTTGTTGTTGTTGTTGTCGTCGTTAACTTATTTGTGTTAGCTATTAAATTTATGTAATAAAAGAGAGAAAAGATAGAAAGAGAGAATTTATATATATATATATATAATTTGGACCATCATATTGCCACTCCTTTTCTCAATAATAATAATATGACAATCCTTTGTATGTAATAGTATTCGTAGTTACCCATAATTAATTGTTAAGTTCTCTAAATGTAACACGATCTCTCTGTTAAGGGGATTCCGTCATCCAAAAGATCCAATCATCCAAATTAGAAACATAAACATTAAAAATAAAATAAAATTTAATTACATTATATTATATTATAGAGATATAGAATTTGAAAATGTAGAAAAATTTAAATACTTAGGTTCGGTAATGACAAAAGAGAATAAATAATATTCGAGAAGAGTTTAAAGCGAGGTTACAGGGAAGCGCCTGTTATCATGCCGTAAAGGGGGCTTATCGCGTCAAAATTATTATCAAAGGGGATAAAAATTAAAATACACCTATTCCCCGATTTACACGGTAGATACGTTCCTGAGAAAAACGTGTAAATCGAAAATTAAAAATTTTCAAGTCAAAACCGTGTAAACCGAAAAGCTTGCAGAAAATGCATAATTTTGCTATTTAACAGTTGTGATTTTTTTCAATATTTTTAGGTGTACACAGAAATAAAAATAAAATGCATTGACAGGTTAAAATATGTAATATATTACGGAAACACTGTTTTTTTATTTAATTACAATACATTAAACAGAAGAACAAAAAATAAAACCAAAGGTGTTTTATTATCCTTCATCACTATCAGAAATTATTCTCATTCCTTTTTTCGGAATCGAAGGTTGGAATTCACTTTCATCACTCCGGAAGTTATTTGTGCCGATTCGATGTTTGAAGCAGAAATATTTACATTCTGAGAGGTGGTAATAAAATCGGTTATTAACGATTGTGCCCATACTCGTGGTATTGCCAGCTGCAACACTCTTTCTAATTGTGTTTTCATTTGTTCTAATAGTTCTTATTGTAGCTTCGTTCATGGTATATGATTTTGCAACATCTACTACTCTATCTCCCTTTCGTTAGCTACCCAAAATTTCGATTTTAGTTTCTAAAGAAAGAACTTTTCTTTTAACTTCTTTCGACATTATAAGCCTATAATTTTTTTTAATTTATGTTAATTTATAATAATCTAAATTATGCACTCACTTGTAATTTACGAATATGGAAAATTAAATCTTTCTGAAACTGTGTAACTTTCACTCAAATACAATTTTCCGTAGATAAAACTTTAATTTTATGCGAAGAAATACAGACACAGTGTGCATGTGCACCAAGTCAGCACATAAGCTCGGGATTCCCCGTGAGATGTGTACACAGCGCACGTGTTCAAACAGAGTAGCATTTAGTAGAGTGCGGTAAAAACCAAAAAAAAAAAAAAAATTATTTGGAAAACCGTGTAAAAGCGAAAACGTGTAAAACAAGTACCGTGTAAATCGGGGGATAGGTGTATATAAAACAATTATTTTACTATTATATGGGTGTGAGGCATGGTCTATGACCTTAGGTGACGAGAGTAGATTTAGAGTATTTGAGAATAAGATTCTGCCAAGCATTTATGGGTCAAAGAAAGATGAGGGAATGGCGAAGATTGGATAACGAGGAATTGCATGACATAGTATAGTTAGAATTTTAAAATCGAGAAGGCTGCAATGGGCAGGTCACGTTGCTAGAATGGAAGAAAATAGAATGGCGAAAAATATATTGGAAGACCATGTAAGAAGGGACTTGGGAGAGATGAGGGGTTGGAGGGTTGTGGCTCAGGATAGGGATAGTTGGAGAAGTGTGGTTGCTGCGGCCAAGAACTTTCGAGTTCTGTAGAGCCACAAAGATAGATAGATAGATCGTATACTTACAATTAGGTATATACATACTTATTTTATATATTTATTTTAGTCAGTACTATAAGGGTAGAGGTAAATATTAATTTACGTTTCAATGATTGTATCATTAAACAAAATAAAAAGTATATGTTGAATAATAGAATAGTAATTTGGGTAAAGTTATTAATTTTTCTTGTTTTCCTTTTATCAAAAAATTAATAAAGTTTGTTTATTAATTCATTAAAAGAAACATGATATCTTATTTACTCTTTGTCCACCAAAATCGAAAATTGAAAAAATTTACAATTTGGGTGTATTTTGATGAGAATTCATTCATTCATTCATTCATAAAGAGAGAGAGAGAGAGAGAAAGAAATTACAATAGGAATTGGCATCGACATGGGGGGAGGGGGGGTGAAGGGGGAAGCTGTCACCGGCTGTGAAGTCTATAAATACGCAAAAACAACAAAACGCACAATTAAAATTTAATTATGAGCTATTAAAACAAAATGTAATTAAAAAATACTGGTTAGCCATGGTCCAAATTTTCATTAAATAAATTATTCATAAGGAAATTGGGGGAGGTCCGCCGCGCGTTTATCTTCAAAGGCGGCGTCTTCTATTGATTAAATAAATAAAAACAAGTACATATTATTATTATTATTATTATTATTATAAAAGTATTATAATTATAAAAATATTGTATGTCCTTAAAATTTAATGAATAATGATTAATTTTTGTTGTAGAATAATCATTTGGAATTATTCTAATGATTCATTCATGCTGAGGCGATGTCTTTAGGCGATGCCATTAAATCTATTAAATGTGAATTCTATACTTACTATGAATAGAGAGAGAGAGAGAGTGAGAGAGAGAGAGTTGAAATTTTAGAGTAATTTGATTTCACCTTGAATCAAAGTAGTTATGACATTTTCCGGTATATAATAAATAATTTATAAAGTTTTATCAAAATTAATTTAATATATTCTATTTCTATTTCTCTCTGTGACTCTACGGAACTTGAAAGTTCTTGGACGCAGCAACCACATTCCTTCAAATACTCCAACCAGGACTCCTCTTTTCTTCCATTTCTTTCTCTCCGGGATTTCTCCTTTATTATCCAGTCACTGCTTCTTTGGTGTTCCAATTGGTCGCTAGTTGCTTCGTGTCCTGCCCATCGCATCCTTCTTGGTTTTTATTACTCTATTACTCTATGCCTGGAGATGCATAGAGATCATGTAGTTCCTCGTTATGCAATCTCCGCCCGGCGATCTCATCCTTCTTTGGCTCATAAATGCTGCGAAGGATCCTATTTTCAAATACATCCTCTAAATCTACTCTCGTCTCCTAAACCACGCCTCACATCCATACAATACAACCGGCAATATAATTATTTTCTATATTTTAATTTTGATTCCCTTTGATAATAATTTTGAAAAGATAAGCCTCTTTACTGCATAATAACAGCCGTTATTAATTCAATTAATATAATAATAAAATGCATCGCCAGATAAAAAAACCCGAACAACTACCATACTAGAGGTGCCAAATTTTGAGGGGCACGGATGTAAAAATAAAATATTTTTTTACATTCATTTTTTAAAAGATAATTTTTATGAAAGGGCGCCAAATTTTGTTTTTCCCGAGGCGCTCAAAACCCTAGAACCGGTCCTAATTAAATATATATAATATACCTCGTATATATACAATTTATTTATAGAAAATTCTATTTCATTTGTAATTTAATCAATAAATGAGTCCATTTAATTTAGTAAGTATAGTATATATGACAAAAATTGAATACAATAGTTAAACCCAAAAGATTAATATAAATTTTTACTTTTATCGATTATTTCTGAACTTATTGATATATTGATATCATATTTACTTACTTATAATAATTCTATTCAATTTTCAATTTATAAACTTACTTATTACTATTTTTTTTTTCATTTAATTAATTTGAAAATAATTTAGTAAGCTTAACAGTTAGCTAAACAATTTATCAAAATTTCCGTCATCAAAACTCGCCTGGTTTGCCCAAAATTTTAAGTATGCTTTTTGCTTATAAAAGCCATTCAAAATAGTCATTTAAATATAGATATTAGTTTGTGTCTTGTATGCATATATACCATAAATGCAACCAATTACTTATTCCCTTTTATTAAAATGAATCATTGAACCAGACAATTTTGTATTTAAATATGCATATTTGGATAATTGATATGAAAGCATAATTACAATTTTGTTCGTTCTTTTAGTATTTGCCTAGGTATAATAATAAAATTTTATATATATTATTTGTGAACTGTACTTAGATAATTAAATCTAAGTACCAAGTACATACTGTTACATATATTATAATATATATATATATATATATATATTATTATTTTTGGTTTACTATCATAAAAATCTTTCTATACATATTTTATTAAAAATTTAAAAATAAAACAATTAAATTGTAATAATTTACAATGTGATTGATAATTTAATCTTGAACTGTACTCACCTACTTTCCTATACTAACTACATTATAATTTAACAAAATATACAATTGAGTTGTAACTAATGTATAATTCTTTTCCACTTTGGAATGCACGTTAATAGAATAATTGCTTTAATTGGAATTAAAATTGTTTATTATCTATAATTATCATTATTTTTAGTTTAGGCTTACTGACATTTAGGGCTAATTGTACCAATCCAAAAAGAAAAAAAAACAGCCATTAATCACTATCATAGAGATGACATATATTATAGGGATAACAAGTTTATATATATATATAATAGAGTAATAAAGTGGATTCAATAATTTAAACTAATTTTATAAAATAGTAATCAAAAAAAAAAAAAAAAAATTTCATCATAAAGCTATTTTTTAATACCTACTACTAATAATATAATATACTTAGTATATATAATTGATCAAAATGGACAATATATTTTCATATCAACAAATATTCTATCTATATAAAACAATAATTTAAAATAAGTACCACTAATTAATTAATTTAATATAATAGTAGAATCTGTTTTATTGAAAAGACAGTTCTATCCCCTACTCCTCCTAAACGACTTATGCGATTTGGGCCATTCCAATGCCATTGGATAGCCCTCCCGCTAATCTATTAATAGCGTGAAATTTATTGGAAAACAATAAATACTTTTTGAGAAAAATGAAAAAATATTTTGTTTTCTTACTTTTTATTAATTTTGACGTCATTTGTGACGTCACATCCAGTGCCTCTTATATTTTATAATATTTTTCAATCTTTTGCGTTTCAATTTCTTGGCGTGTGAGGGCTCTCACACTGCTCCGCTAATATATAATTAAATTAAAATAGATTTTAAATAAGAACACAAAAAGAAATGAATGTTTTATGTAATATACTGATTGAGAAACAAAATGGATGAAAACCTTTTACTACTTTCAACCAAATACTATGTACAACTCGGGGGTACAGGGGGCTGAGCCCCCGTCTAGGTGTGGAGAACGCCTTCGCCGAAGGCACTCTGAGCTGTTTGTGTACATATTAACATATTGTAAATATATATATGGTATAAGTTATTCATATCAATTTGTCTTATGATTGTACAGGGTCGGTCCAGCAGGGAGGTATTACACTTTTCAAAACATACTTACACATGTATTTATTTTAAATAATTAACAGAAATTAAGAAATAGAGAATAGGAGATAATCTGTTAATTAGAAACACCCGGTAAATCTTCTCTAGTAATGTTTTGTTATATTTATTTGCAAGAGGTATGATGATGTTGTGGGTGGTTGAGAGGGGGAATATTAAAAGAAGGAAGGGTAGGGGAAATGTGGTGCAAGTAGGCATAAGTAAACCCAGAGTTGCACAAGAACTGACCTACCCTATCCTAGTAAGTGCCAACCAAAGCAAGAACAGTAAACTGGATGTGACATTTCAGAACCATGGGGAGGGGGGAGGGGTGTGAGAGATTGTTCCTTAAAGTGGTGGAAGAAAGAATAATTTTACAGTAGCTATAGTGTGGAAGAGAACTTGTTCCATAAATAATGAGCTAAACTGTTTGTGTATCTTGGCAAAACGTTGTCATAGCTGCGGGCAATTCAGAATATAATGATCTATTTGGTATCACAGTTTAGAGGAATCGTTCTCTCTCCCGCCCCCGCCCCCCCCCCCACTCACACACACCTTAGAGTTTGATTTTTGACTTTTTATTTAAGCTTCATCATTCATGTTTTCTTTCAAACAACAATAAAATAATATTAGCTGGAGTGTCTCCACTCGACTATCTCGCAATTTGAATTGGATTAAATAACATAATATATTATATTTAAATTAAATTTAATTTATTATAAATTATAAATTAATAAATAATAAATAATATTTATTAAACCAGCGCATGTTTGGCGCGTGAGATTTGCAGTGTTAAAAAATTAATTTCGGTACTTTCAGCGATTCAATCAAGCTGAAATTCTATATGTAGCAGCTTTATGCAATTTTTAATCATGTGAAAAATTATCAAACATATATCTTTATTTTTAGGGTCACTTTAGAGGAAAAAAAATCAAAACTTTGTAGGTAATGACCCTCTTCCGGTTGAGCTACATTTCTCATAAGTTGAGAGAAAACTACGAATTTTGAATAATGCCCATGTAGCGAATTTCATCATTCTAGCTCAAACCGTTTTTGCGTAACCTTGTCTACATACACACAGACATTTTCCTCAACCTTAGTGAACATTATTCAGGAACCTTCAAAACGTATAAAAACATCAAAATCTCAACATGGAAAATTTTATAGTAAAAATAAAACATTAATTTCTTATCAAATATTATAATGTTTTCCCATTGCTACAATTTTTTACTCGACTTATTCTATCTAAAAGTTCATTATTTATGATACAATATTATGGTGGATTATTACTATAATTAGATTAAATAATAAATAAACTGAATGAATGACATGGAAATCAGTATTCATAGTATAATTTTCATATTACAATAGACTCAAAATAAAAGAGATGTTTTTTTTTTGTTTTTTTATTAATAAAATTTTAAAAATTTTTATTATTTTTTTTCTAACTAGGAAATCAGAAGGATTTTTGCAAAAGTTATAATAGCTATTCTATTATTAATATTTCGTTTTACAGGAGCTTAGATTGTCTGTTTGTTCTGATTCTGTACTGACAATTTAAACACAACACTTTTTGAATAAAAGAACATTTATTTAATATTTATCCATTGCTAGCGTCTCTTTAGCAAAATATGTAGAATATTACAAATTAAAATTACAATAGAATTAGAAATATGTATAAATGAATGATTAATCATATCAACTCGGAAGTATTTAGTTCATTCATCGTAGTGATTTGTATTTATTTAGGCTTATCATTTTATTCCCAAGAGAAGAACATGAAAAGATTTGTAACAAAATAAAAAAAAAAAAAAAAAAATAGGATGCCCTCCCACACTCAAAACAGTTCTCATTTCATTTAACCCACGTATTAAAACGATTGACTTGTCGATGGTTAATTAATATATTCTAGACCAGTGGTTCTTAAACTGTGGTCCGCGGACCCCTGGGGGTCCGCGAAGCCTTTACTGGGGGTCCGCGGTCCTCGGAAAAAAATCATCGTAAAAATATATACATATATAAATATTTAAAGTTCATTGTGTAACTATATCCTCCTAGAGAATTACGGCTATAATTTAATACTATTAATAATACTATTTTATTTTATTAAATTGATAATTATGTCAATTAATTTTTTGTGAATAAATAAACATATATAAAAAACTATATATAAAATTTGAATTTTCATCCATTCATTCATTTAAAATCATTTTTCGATTGTTCCTTTAAAATAACCCCTCTTAGGGGCTCGGAAGGGGAGGCATATAAGGGAATTTTCTTTCACTTTGTTATTGGGGAAAACCAGGGGAGGGGACAGTCTTACCCGGAAAAACCCAAATTGTCAGCGTCCACTCTGGGGTTTTAAACAGTTTTAAAGCAAATGTTAATTATAAGTTCATTTCTCAACGAGTTGTATCTTTAAATTATTTTTATTAATGTTAATTATAAGTTCATTTCTCAACGAGTTGTATCTTTAAATTATTTTTATTAATTTAATTAATTATAATTAAATTATAGCTAATAATAGTTTATTATAGCTAATAATTTTTTTTAATTTTTAGTGTAATTTGCATGATCATTATTTTATAAAAACACTAAACACATTTTGCAATTTCCCAGAAAGGCTGTTTTTGAGAGTAAGTATAAGTTAGTTTTATGAATAAAAAATATTTATTTTAATAATATTTTAGAATCAAATTACGAAATTAATAATATTTTAGAATCAAATTACGAAATTAATAATATTTTAGAATCAAATTACGAAATATATTTATTATATAAATTAATATTCATTTAAAATGATATTAAATCATTTATTTAAAATGATTTAAAACATTTATTAAAATGATTTAAAACATTCATTTAAAATGATATTAAAACATTCATTTAAAATCATATTAAAACATAGCTAGTAAATAATAATTCGTTATATTTATATTATATTTATATTATATTTATATTATTGTAGTTCAATGTTAATAAATTACTCCATAAAATGGATCGTTGGCTACAAACTGGTTCAACACAGAAACGGAAAGAATCAGATGATGAGGCATCAACAGCAAACTCTACCAAGAAAAGCAAAAATAGAAAATATTCGGATGATTATTTATCATTTGGATTTACTTATATTTGCAACAATGATGTGGAAAGACCAGTCTGCGTTCTATGTCAGGAAAGTTTATCCAATGAAAGTATGAAACCTGCTAATCTCAGACGTCATTTACAAACAAAGCACAGCGAGCATGTTAGTAAGTCTATCGAATTTTTTAAAATGAAAAAAGAAGAACTTAATTCAAGTCAGAAATTGATGGTAAAGACGGGATCTGGTGGTATGAGTAAGAAAGCAGTAATGGCATCATATGAAGTAGCTCTACTTATTGCTAAAGCAGGAAAGCCGCATAATATAGCAGAGCAATTAATTCTTCCTGCTACAAAAGTAATTACAAATATAATGTTAGGAACTAAAGCAGCAAACGATATAAATTTGATTTCATTATCAAATGATACGGTTAAGAATAGGATTGAAGACATGTCATGTAATATAAAAGAAGAATTAATATCGAGAGTGCGCAAAAGTCACTATTACTCATTACAATTGGATGAAAGTACTGATGTCACTAATAATGCCAATTTGTTAGTTTTCATTAGATATGAGTTTGAAAATCAAATACAAGAAGATGTATTGTTTTGTGATTCACTACCTTCACGAACGACAGCTAATGACATATTTAACAGTTTGAATAATTTTATAACCGAAAATGAAATAGAGTGGCCAAAATGTGTTGGAATTTGCACTGATGGTGCTCGTGCAATGTCAGGTACAAGAACTGGATTGATTGCTCTTATTAAAAATGTTGCGCCTCAGGTTGTTTGGAATCATTGCTGCATTCACAGAGAATCATTAGCAGCCAAAAATATGTCACCAGATTTGAAAAGAACATTAGACGAAGTAGTTAAAATTGTCAATTTCATTAAGGCTCGTCCACTTAATTCCAGAGTTTTTAAAATTTTGTGTGAGGAAATGGGTAGTCAACATACACATTTATTATTACATACAGATGTACGTTGGTTGTCCCGCGGGAAAGTACTCATTCGCCTTTTTGAGCTTCGAGATGAAATACGATTGTTTTTAATAGATGCGCATTTTGAACTGACCGAATGTTTCAATGATTTTATCTGGTTAGCTAAGGTGGCTTACTTGACTGATATTTTTACAAAATTGAACGAACTTAATTTGAGCCTGCAAGGTACTGTTGTAAATATATTTAAAGTTGAAGATAAAATAGAAGCAATGATTAAAAAAATCGACTTGTGGTCGAAACGCATCCAGAACGGTGTATATGAGTCTTTTCCAACTCTCAATGATTTCATAGAAAGCTCCAGTGAAAAATTGCTTAATCAAACGCGTCAATTATTTGTTGAACATTTAATTACTTTGAAAAGCAACTTCAGGAAGTATTTTTCTACTCCTGATCCTTGCAATAACTGGATCAGAGATCCATTTAATATGGAAATTACAAATACTAAACATTTATCTGCACCTGAACAAGATATTCTCGTGGAATTATCATGTGATACAACTTATAAACTAAAATTTAACAAAACTGAATTGAGCAACTTTTGGTTACTTCTCAGGTCAGATTATCCTGCGCTTGCAAATAAAGCACTTCAACACTTGATTCCATTCTGCACAACATATTTATGCGAACAAGCTTTTTCGGTACTATTTTATATTAAGTCTAAATATAGAAACAAATTAAATGTAGAGCCGGATCTTAGATTAAAAGTTTCCAATATTAAGCCAGATATTGAGATTCTTGTTTCAAGAAAACAACTGCATACATCTCATTAAATATGTAAGTTATATTTAATGAGATAGATGCAGTTATTTTTTAAAATATTTCTTATTTAATATTTTCTGAAAAAAATTATAAAATATTTATATGAATTTAATGTAAGTACCCATTATAATTTGTGAGATTTGTTGCTATGACAATGTTTGTATTTTCTTTCTTCAATATTATAATTTCTAATAAAATGTGTTCTACAATATGCAAAAAAATCGTTATTCACCAATCACTGTTAGAAATATTCATCATATATCCTTGTCCTTATGAGATCGTAAGCCAGAAATTAATTAATAAAATGACGTAAAGTACCTAAAGTTGTGATGGGGGTCCGTCAAAAAAAATTTTTTCAAGTGGGGGTCCGTGGAGTACATAAGTTTAAGAACCTATGTTCTAGACAAATTAAATTCGAATACAACGAGAAAAAAAAAAAGGAAAAAAAAGATGATTGATGGTAGCGGATTTGTTAAAAATAGTCTCGAGTCTAATGCAACTTGGATTGGCAATGTCGAAGAGTAATAAATTATTTTCTGGATGTCTCTATAAACATGATGACATTCATTCGTTAATATGTTAATATGAAAAAAATTCCCCTCTCCTTTGACAATATATATATATCCCAATATCGGTTTGATTAATTAATGTATTCTATTCTATTAGAGGCAAAATCAATTAATATATATTGTAGATAATAACTGACTTCAAAATTATCTAATTAATTAACAACAAACGAACAGGATGTTTCTCCTCTCAAAAAATATATGTATTTAAAAATAAATAAATATAATCTTTCTGAACATGAGATAATATCATATTTATTTTTTTTATATGAATGCGCCATTGGGTGTGTGCGATCCTGCCTCACATTCACATGATCCCAGGTTCAAGTCCCGGGCTTGCCAAGGGAATTTCCATAACTGGGGTCTATAATATTATTACATTTTATTTTTTTAATTTCTATTAAATCAATGTTTACTATTATTTTTATTAATTATATCAACTATTCTTTTATACTAATAAATATTATTCATATAAGAGTTATCAAAGCGATTTTTATTAATAAACAGATATTTGTATATTCAATTGAATTAGGATGCAATGAGAATAGAATGAATTGAAATATTGAATAGTGATACATTTTTTTTTTAATTTTAATTTCTATTAAATCAATGTTTACTATGTTGAGTTATGTTTTAAGATGCATTAAAACATGATTCAATTCATAACAATACGTGATAAAAACTCAATGTTTTCATGTTTTAAATTCAAAAATTCTATTAGTGGTCCGCGGGATATTTAAATTATGAATTAACTTGTCCGTGAGGTCAAAAAGTTTGGCGACCGCTGCTCTATGGAGTCAACCCAGCCTCTGGGAACAACATCGGGGAAAAGCTACTTGAGGACTTCTACTGATCATAGGACACCTCATTGATAAAACCGGCTTGATTTGCGTAAGACGTACAAAAGTCAGAGGTTCTTTTTTTTTTTTATTTGTTTTAGATTATTCATTCTTGTTCGTTCAAATTGAAAGAGAACAACCAACTAGTTAGATTAAATTAAAAAAAAATAATTATAAATGTAAATGTAATTAATAGAATTAAAATAATAAATTAAATATTTTTTTATTACATAATAATAGATAATAGAATTGAAAATAAATAAATATAAATATAACAAAATTAAAGTATACATTTTTAATAATTTCTAAAATTTCATTGAAAAAAAGATAAATAAGTTTTTGAACTTTTAGTATTATGTATGTACGTACGAGTTATCAGCAGTTTTGATGAGGCGTCAAAGTCGAAATTACATATTAAATTAGAAACTTGGACAATTTTTAAGAATACTTGCTCTTTCTATGTAGAAACTTTAGTTTCCTTTGTTAATTTCTATACATATGTTAAGTAAAATTCGTTCTAAGTAATTTTCAATGAAACATGTCAGTTTGTCAAATAACTAAAATATTATAAAACGCAGAAAAAAAAACCTTTCACCAATATATAGAATGTCTCTCTCTCTCTCTCTTTTATTGTTATTATTACTTTTCGAGTCGATTAAATTTCGTTTCTTTTCTCGTTTCATTACTGATTAGGAAGTTCCATTTAAGTCCAGTGCTGATCCTGGCCCTTGGATTCAACTGAATTACAATTAATTGACTGACTAAATTCTCTGGGAGAAGGTTTCGTCTAACTAAACCTATGTTAGTTTACCAATTCAACCTGTTCCATTTCTAAAGAGGATGTATTTATATAATGTATCTATCTCTTTCACATTTTATTCTTACTACAATCTTTAATCTTAAACGAATCAAACAACAAATTCTCAAATTTGGAACCTCTTAAGTATGTTACGAGGGTGGTGTGAAAAGTTTCCGGCCTGGCCAAGAAAAACGATGTTTTAAATTTTTTTTTTTTTTTTTTTTGCTTTATTTTTCAACATAATCTCCATCACAACACTGATACATTTCTCTTATAACGGTGCTCTAATTTAGTTAATTAATTAAATTAATTATTTATTTAATTAATTAAATTTAGTTTAATTTAATTTAAGTCTCGTCAACAGTTATAAATCGACACAAAAATTCGTTTGGATTACGCTTACAGTGCCAAATTGTCGGTAGAAATGGTTTTTCGACTAACGGTTTTTGGTCTAACGTTAGCAAACGCGGCACCCACGTTGTACTTATACAGCTTTCTATATTAAAAATATTTCGCACACGTTCAGCTGACATCGTACAGGTCTCAGCTAACTTGAATGTTGAAAGATAAAGCAGAAAAAAAAAAAAAAAAAAAAATTAAAAACATCGTTTTTCTTGGTCAGGCCGGAAATTTTTCACCCCACCCTCGTATAAGATAAAGTATAGTTGAAGTATAATTATCAGGGGAAAAGGGATATATATATAGATATATATATATATATTAAAGAGAGAGAGAGAGAGAGAGAGAGAATAGTGGTTGTTATTTTTAATTATACTAGTATATAAAAAATTGTCTTGAATAAACAATGCATGCAATTAAATTCTATTTTAAAGGGATTTTGAAACCGCATTATTATTATAATTCCATTAGATTCTCTTTTTTTTCTTCGTAATCACTTAATAGTAGAGAATTGGGGAGACATTAAATTGCATGTAATATATTCAGAGGGTGTGTTGGTTTTCAAGTGTTGATTTAGAGGGATGCTGTTCAAATGCCAAGACTTGATGGAAATTAGACGCTTTCATGTTCGAGAAGTGGAACTGTCAGTAACAGAGAGGTGGGAAACAACTGTCAGATAACGCTGTTCATGTTACATTCGGTCCTTTCTTAACATTGCTTTATTCTTTCTTAATTTTTCTATTTTTCTTTCAAAATCATAAATTATAATGGAAGATGAAACTCCAATCAATTTCATACAATGACTCAGGGACTTTAAATAAAATTATTAATAATTGTTTATTTTTTTTTTCTTCTTCTTTCATTTTTTTTCAAAATATGTATTTTCAATGTATGTATGTATGTATGTATGTATAGGATTAATTTTTTTTTATTTATTTATTTTTTTTCCCCCCCAACTTCAAGCTGGTTTAAGTAGGTTAATTTATCTTTCATATCCGTTGAAGTTGTAAAGAGGGATTACGTTTGGAGTAAATTTATTATTCTCTTTGTTGGTTGCTTTTAAGTAGCCTATCACTAAAAAGTTTTCGGACAAAAGTAACATTCATATTATTGATATTAAAATACATTTGTATAAAAATTGGACTATTTAAAATAAAAAATAAAAATAAATATGAAAATCAAGAGAAAAAAAAACGATGCGTTAATCAAATATTATTAATAAATAATAAATAAAAAATTATAAATAAGTTAAAAATATGTTATAAATGGATAATATTTAAATATATTGATATATATAGGTATATTGAAAATTATTAATTATATTAAGTATTTTGATTTAAATATAGAATATGCTTAATAGAATGTAAGAAATTTCAAAAAAAAAATATGTTAAATAAAATTTATTATTATTTTTACTTCGTGATCACGAAAATTTTCGATGTTGAGATTTTGATGTTTTTTTACGTTTTGAAGGTTCTTGAATCATTTTCACTAAGGTTGAGAAAAATGTCTGACTGTGTGTGTGTGTATGTGTGTATGTAGACAAGATTACTAAAAAACTTCTTATTTTTAATATTCAATATTTACAATTGGGAGAGAATATGAATTATTCAAGATAAGAATTTAGCCAAAAACCAAGAATTTTTTTTTTTTTTAATTAATTATTTGTTTATAAAATAAATATGAAGATATGTAAGAAATTTTAAATAAGAGTTAATTAAAATCTTATAACTGTGTATTCAACATGTATACATGATAATTCAAATGTTAAATTACACACACACACACACAGTGCGGTTGTTTTGTAACTTGTAAACACGTTGATATAAAACACAACATTACCAATGAGAATAATAAAGAACTCAACGAGAACACGAGAACTTTGTGGTTATGCCCCGAAATAAGAAATATTGTGAAATGAACAATAATACAAATTAATGCATGTGAATAAATGTACTCAAAAGATTATATGTACATAAAATAAACTATAAATAAAATAATTTCATAATTGTCAGATTGAAAGAATAAACAGCACATAATAATACAAATTTTTTTATTATCTCGCCAGAGATGATATTGCGATTAGGAAAAATTTCGATGTTGAGATTTTGATGTTTTTATACGTTTTGAAGGTTCCTGAATCATTTTCACTAAGTTTGAAAAAAATGTCTGTGTGCGTGTGTGTGTGTGTGTGTATGTATGTAGACAAGATTACGCAAAAACGGTTTGAGCCAAGCCAGAATCATTAAATTTGGTACTTATTCAAAATTCGTAGTTTTCTATCAACTTTTGAGAAATGTAGCTCAACTGGAAGAGGGTCATTACCTCCCACGTTTTGAGTTTTTTTTCATCTAAAGTGACCGCGCTTAAAAGTATTTGTCCACCCCTGAACTAATGACAAGTACTAAGCCCGTGAAAATTAGGCTTTAGTCAATGAGAATCCAGCATTAGTTGGCGCAATGTAAATTCTCATTAATTTCGTTATTTTTCGCCAATCCATGCCCCATATATAAATATTAAAATGTATCATTAAAAAAAAATGTATTTCTTCTGAAATTTTGAAAATATGACAAATTTACATAACTGAAGGAAGTAAATCTTTTGTTGTTGTATAAATAATATGTGGTTGGGTTCAAATCTCAATTCTCATAGTTTTTGTAGTCCTTTTGTAACCCTTTGTTATTTGTTTTGGTTATGTTTTGTTTCACATGAGTTCTAAGGAATACTCCTTTATCTAGTCATTAATTTTAGACTATAACTAAATTAACGATCTTAAGAATTTTTTTTTCATTATTTAAGGTCTTTTCATCTACAAATAAATACACATATTAACTTTAATGGAGATTAATGTTTAAAAATTTCATCAGAAACAATTTAAATCAACTTGTAAAGTTTAGTATTGAATTCATGAAAAGTGATTATTTTGTTTATCCTAATCTTTGGCAAATAACTTTTACAAATACACTTTCATTAGTCCTAAACTCGAGGGTCTTAACTCATCTATTGTGTGTACTTTCTGCTTTATTCTACTCCCTTGATTGAACTTTCTGATAATTTGAGTGAGCTTTTGTACAATAAAAACAAAATACTGCTGGAAGACATAGATAAGAAAAATTGGATAAGGTAAAGGAAAATAAAATTTTTCTTATTTTTTTCTCTCTTCTTGTTTTAATAGAAATAAATTATATTAAATGCTATTCGATTTGCGAAATTAAAATAAGCTGGAGTGTCTCCACTCGACTATCTCGCAAATTTGAATTGGATTAATTAACCCATTTATAATATTTAAATTAAATTTAATTAATTATAAATTAAAATTAATAAATAATATTTATTAAAACAGCGCATGTTTGGTTCTTTGTTGATGACACCACGTCACGTGTTGGCGCGTGAGATTTACATTGTTAAAAAATTAATCCCGGTACTTCCAACGATTCAATCAAGCTGAAATTCTATACCAATAGCAGTTTTATACAATTCTTATTCATGTGAAAAATTATCAAACATATATCTTTATTTTTACGTTCACTTTAGAGGAAAAAAAATCAAAACTACGTTGAAAACTACGAATTTTGAATAATTCCCGTATTCCAAATTTCATTATTCTACCTCAAACCGTTTTTTCGTAATCTTGTCTACATACATACACACATACACCCACACACACATATATATATATATATATATATATATATAAACATTTTTCTCAACCTTAGTGAAAATGATTCAGGAACCTTCAAAACCTATAAAAACAT
This sequence comes from Labia minor, assembly GCA_963082975.1. Lineage (NCBI taxonomy): Eukaryota > Metazoa > Arthropoda > Insecta > Dermaptera > Spongiphoridae > Labia > Labia minor. Next base: position 3,767,307 of record OY720345.1, on the reverse strand, counting down.
CAAAATCTCGACATCGAAAATTTTCATGATCGCAATACTATCTCTGGCAAGATAGTAAAAAAAATATTATATTTATTTTTTATTAAATTAATATTTTATTAAACATCCATATATCTATTAGAATATGGAAACAACCTAATGCTAATATTTATTTAGTTTTGTGAAATGACGAAGAACAATTTTTGATAGGTGGGTCGTATATTCATTTATTTTCACTAATCCCATTCATTTTGTTTGTGCCATCTCTTAAAAGGTAATGTTTTGAATTCTGGGTGCTGTGTTTCTTTCACACTTTGGGTGGAGTTTTCAACACACCTTCCATCCATCCATCCATCTCATCAAACAAAATTGATTTTAAACAATAATTATCTTTCAAATTAAATGAAATTTAGAAAACAAGTAGATAAACAAACACTTTCCAATTCATCTTTAAAACAGACACACACACACACATACACACATACATACATACATAAATATATATGAATTTCTATCTCTGTTTGATTTATTCAATGGAAGGCAATATAATTTCATATGAGCTCTTTTTCCGGTTCTTAATTGAATTTCATGATAAACCAAAAGTAATAAAACTGACAGGGACCTTATCGTGGGTATTGCAATAATTTTCAAATTCCGAGGCTTACATTCAATTCTCCCCTTCGAAGGAATATTATTTTAAGATATGATCTATAATTAAAGGAAGACTGAAGCTGCACATTAATTTTATTTACTTAAATTCATTAAAAGTTATTAAAAGGAATTCACTCATAGCTTCACTTAAATTAAATATTTCTTTGACTTCTTTTACTTTGTTTGACTTAATTGAATAGTAAAGATATTAATTATTTTTTGTCAATTAATAAATAATAATAATAATAATAAAATAATATTAAAACTGTCGGATGAATATATAATCGTGGTTTCATAAATATTTAAAAAAAATTATAGATATAAATATTTTTCTGGATTTGAAAATCATGTGAATTTAATTTTATAAGAAAAGAAAAGAAAAGTGAAATTAAAAGAAAATAAGTTGACCTGTGGCCAGGTCCGAACCGACCGACTGTTTGAAATAAATTAATTTCCAGCTACAGAAACAATTTCAAATAATTTTAATATATCTATTAATGTAATAAAAAACAGATATAGATACATAAATAATAAATATAAACATTTTTAATTTTATTTTATTTATAATATATATGCAAGACCAGGCTGTGACGTCATGAATGGCTGGATGACGTCATATAATTTTAAATCAAGAAAAAACTAATATATATGATTTTTCTCGAGGATAAAACCAATACAAAGTGCATGATTCGTGGTGATATATAAAAAAATCTCCTTATGTGAAATTTGGTGTGAAAATAACCCTTTCCTTCCTATCGTCGATCGCTAATACTACCACTTCCGGTTTCCGGAATTGCACCAAAAGTTGATCAATTCATCCCACTGATGCATTTAGTAAATATACCAAATTTCATCAAAATCGGTTGACCCGTTCAGACTGTACACATCTATACGGACGGACGGACAGACGGACGGACAGACATCATGCTAAAAATAGTTTTTTCTGTTTAGAAAATGCATGATTCGTGGAGATATGTAAAAATCTCCACATGTGAAATTTGGTGTGAAAACAATACCTCCCTTACTATCGTCGGTCGGTAAAAATGAATATATATATATACATATATATGTGTGGGAATTGAAATTGAAGTCAAGGGGGATCGTCAGCGACAGGAGGTCTCCAACTCCTCACTTCACTTCGTTGTCGACGCCCTGGGTTGTAAAATGTAACCCAGGGTAGCGGAAATGCCGCGGATTCCCCATCCCTAATCATGCTTGACACAGGGCCTTTGGTGACGTCCAGACAGAGGAAAGTCTCCCACCCACCACAATTAATGCTCGATAGGGGCGGGATGAAGATATAAATTGAGGCGTGGACACCCGCAGGGGATGCATGTCCATGATTAGAGAGTGTTTGTATTTGTATATTTATTTGTAAATAAATCATCCTTTTAATAAGATCAATAAGCATTTATTGAAAATCCCAAACAAGAATTGCTCTATACAGAAAATTTATCCTCTAGACACCCGACATCCGACCCTCTCCCACATTTCTACATATATATATATATATATTTATTTATTTATTACTTAATTAGTTCTTTTAATTGACAATTGATAAAATATCCATGTTTTAAGATAATAAATAAATAAATAAATAAGTCAATCCATGTGGGATTCCTACCGTGACAGGTGTTATCGGTGTCCAATTCAAAGCCTGGGAAACAGGAGCACTGGATTCGGCCCTCACTGTCATCGCACATTTGTTCACATCCCCCACGGTTGACATCGCAGTTGGCTTCAGTCTCTGCAACACAAAATTTGCATTAAAAACGATCCGTCCAACATAAATAAAACAAAATTGAGATTAAACGTTCCAATGGGGGAGATTATTTGAATGATGGCCTTTGTTCCTAAAATGGAAGATGCCAAGAAAAAAAAAAACAATCATTTTCTTCGTGGCTTGATAAATAATACCTGTGCTTGTTATTCTCTCTCTCTCTCTCTCTCTCTTACAAAAAAGGAATGTTTATTTATTTATTTAACATGGTAGGTAGAATAATTCTAATCATTACCAGAGAGTAGCATTAAAACCAGGTGGGTGAAAATTCAATCTTATTACGATTGTACATCATAATTTTTTAATGAAAACTTTTATGTTAATATTAATAAAATAAAAAAACATTTATTTATTATATTCAACTTGATAATAATAATAATAATAATAATAATAATATTAATTTATAACCAAACTGATTATGGTAAGAAATCACCTAACCTATATAATAGACAAATTTTGTCCACTATTTACTATCTCGCCAAAAGATAGTATTGCGATCACGAAAATTTTCGATGTCGAGATTTTGATGTTTTTATACGTTTTGATGGTTCGTGAATCATTTTCACTAAGGTTGAGAAAAATGTCTCTCTCTGAGTGTGTGTATGTATGTAGACAAGATTACGCAAAAACGGTTTGAGCTAGAAATATGAAATTTCGTACATGGGCATTATTCAAAATTCGTAGTTTTCAATCCACTTTTGAGAAATGTAGCTCAACCGGAAGAGGGTCATTACCTACAACGTTTTTATTTTTTTTTCTTCTAAAGTGACCGTAAAAATAAAGATATATGTTTGATAATTTGTCATATGATTAAAAATTGTATAAAACTGTTATATATAGAATTTCAGCTTGATTGAATAACTGAAAGTACCAGAATTAATTTTTTAACACTGCAAATCTCACGTGCCATCAACAAAGAACCAAACATGCGCTGGTTTAATAAATATTATTTTTTAAATTGAATTTAAATATAATATATTATGTTATTTAATCCAATTCAAATTGCGAGATAGTCGAGTGGAGACACTCCAGCTTATTTTATATAATATATGAAACAATTTTAAATATATAATTTATGCTTATTTATTCATAGGAGTTATTTAATTTGTACGAATGTGTTATTTTCGAAAAATAATCAAAGTAAGAAAGGATCAAAGAATAATAATTATATATACGTACGTACCTCGTACATATACCAAAAGAAAAGAAAATGGAAAATTTAAATAAATTTAATAAATATACGGTCAATGATTTTTTATGATAAGATGTTTAAATAAGAAACCCTTTCTTTTTTTAAAAAAAAGACTACTTTTTTTTAATAAAAAAATGATCATTAAAATTTGTAAATTTCTGCTTGAACTGATTTTATATTCCAAACAATATAATTTAATAAAATACTAAAAAAGTATATATATATATATATAATTTAAATTTATGTATTCATTTCATTAAAAAAAAAAAAAAAAAAAAAAAAAAATAGATAAATAATGTGAATTAAAGTAATGAAATGTATTGGGGATGCTCATGAAACTATTGTACTCCTTATCTTTCTCTTTAGATCAGGGCTTCTTAAACTTTTTTCATTCGCTACCCCATTTATGATTGCGAGTTTCCTGGCGACCCCGTCGAAATATAAAAGAAAGATATATAAATATTTTTTTGATGATTTATTTATTAGGTAACAATATACATACATATAAAATTTATTTATATTATAAATTTATATTTATATTATAAATCTAAAATTAAATTTAAATATTTGACATTAAAATCTCTCGCGACCCCAGAATTTTGCTACGCGACCCCCTTTGAGGTCGCGACCCATCGTTTAACAAGGTCTGATTTAGATGAAAAAAATAACTATCAAAAAAAACTTTGATCATATGATCGGATACTTTATATTCATATATTTTGTATTTTACCAAAAACATATTTAATCCATACAGGATAAAAGAATATAACATTTAGTGATTGATTTTGTTAAAAAAATTTAATTAATTATAAATTATAATTTAAAATTAATAAATAATATTTATTAAACCAGCGCATGTTCGTCTCTTTGTTGATGGCACCACGTCACGTGTTGGCGCGGGAGTTTTGCAGTGTTAAAAAATTAATTCCGATACTTTCAGCGATTCAATCAAGCTGAAAATCTATACCAATAGCAGTTTTATACAATTTTTATTCATGTGAAAAATTATCAAACATATATCTTTATTTTTACGGTCACTTTAGAGGAAAAAAAAATCAAAACGTTGTAGGTAATGACCATCTTCTGGTTGAGCTACATTTCTCAAAAGTTGATAGAAAACTACGAATTTTGAATGATTACTTTATACTAAATTTCATGACCGTTTTTGCATAATCTTGTCTACATACATACACACAAAGAGAAACATTTTTCTCAACCTTAGTGAAAATGATTCAGGAACCTTCAAAACGTATAAAAACATCAAAATCTCAACATCGAAAATTTTCGTGATCGCAATACTATCTCTGGGGAGATGGTAATTAAAAAATTTAAAAATTGTAATAATTATAATACATTGTAGGTATTACATAAATATATATATATATATATAATATACAATAAAATTAATTATTTTTCTTGTTAATGTAGTATATCCCCAAAAACAGTATCTTCTTACATCATCATCTTTTTCTTCAAATAGAATCACATTTTTTTTACTGGTTCATTAAAGGGTAACAAATTCAATTTACTCCAACAAATCTTTAATGTAATAGGAATAATAATGTAATATGTGTAGGAGAAGAAAAACAAAACATTTTAAGCAAATGATAAACGTTAAAATAGTTCATTTAAGAAAAAAATAAATGATAAAAGCTAAAATCTAAGAAAAATCAAAATAAAATAGATTATTCTTAATAAGTAGGTCCTTTAGAATATTAATTTAAATCTAAAGATAAAAAAGAATCTCTGACTTTTGTACGTCCTACGCAAGGACAACGCCTATCAAGTCGGTTATATCAATGAGGTGTCCTATGATCAGTAGAACGGGCCCTCTCAACCTTTACCTTGATTTTCTTGATCGGTTGCGCTACTTTTTATCAAGTAGCTTCCCAATGTTGATCCCGGAGGCTGGGTTGACTCCGTCCCGGGACTTGAACCCGAGACCACGTGAATGTGCGACAGCGATGCTAACCACTCACCCAGTGGCGGCATTAAATTTAAAGATAATCTTATTAATCTCGATTAGGGATGATTATTATTAATGGTGTTTGATAAGGTGAAATAGATAATGAAATACGTAACATATCGATATGATTTGTTTCCGAATTAGAATAGCGAGTTGTGGAGGCAGCTCTGCTTCGGAAAGCATTGCGCTTTCATTCGCCATTCAATAACTAATAATTGAGTTGAATGGAATTTGTGACTTGAACGGGAAGCTTCATATTATTAGTTGGATAATTGAAACCGTCAATATTGAATAGAGTTTTCCTATTTCGCAGGTTAACACATTATATGTATACGTACATTGATATACGTACACTCGTATAGTGTGTACATATGTACAACCAACCAACTCTTTATCAATAAATTGTAATTGATTTCATCTCTTTCTTGGAAATGAACAATTACTAATTTTACAATTGAGATTTGTTCTTTCTTGTTTACCAATTACTAATCTAATTCAATTGTGTTATTAAATATTTATTTAAAATATTAAGAAATTAATAAAAATTCATTCATTCATTCAATATGCATTCGTAATATTTATATACAAGTACTTACAATTAGATAAATAATACTAATTAAAGAATTAATATTCATCATCATTTTATCATTTTATAAAATTTTACAATTTTTAATTATATCTCGTTTTTTATTTTTTAACTTAACTTAACAGTAATTTCGGATTAATAAATTCAAAATATGATCATTTATTTTAACTATTTGTTTTTTTTAACATAATTTTTACCATCTCGCCAGAGCTAGTATTGCGACCACGAAAATTTTAGATGTGGAGATTTTGATGTTTTTATACGTTTTGAAGGTTCCTGAATCATTTTCACTAAGGTTGAGAAAAATGTCTCTCTGTGTGTGTGTATGTGTGTATGTGTGTAGTCAAGATTACTCAAAAACGGTTTGAGCTAGAATCATGAAATTTGGTAGATGGGCATTATTCAAAATTCGTAATTTTCTATCTACTTTGAGAAATGTAGCTCAACCGGAAGATGGTCATTACCTACAACATTTTGATTTTTTTTTCCTCTAAAGTGACCGTAAAAATAAAGATATAGGTTTGATAATTTTTCACATGATTAAAAATTGTATAAAACTGCTATATATAGAATTTCAGCTTAATTGAATCCCTGAAAGTATCAATAAATATTATTTATTAATGTTAATTTATAATTTATAATTAATTAAATTTAATTTAAATATAATAAACGTGTTAATTAATCCAATTCAAATTGCGACACTCCAGCTATAATTGTTTAAGATAATAGTAATTGAAATGCAAATTTCATTATAATTTTTAAAAGATAAATATCATTTATAGAATCGATATATTAAAAAATAAAATGAAGAAGAAGAAAAAAAAAAAGAAAAAACTTTTAAGCTGTTCCGAAAACTAATCGTATCCTAATAACTCGAAGTGTCATTCATAATTCAAAACTGCTCTCTCCCAAATTTGAGAAAAGAATTCCCATCGTTTTCACATCATTAATCCGTTATGATGAAAAATCCAAGTTCATCCTTCCAATCTTCTTCTTCTTTGAAGAGCATAGATTGTTCTCAAAATATTAAAAAACTTTTCTTTTTTTTTTTTGAAACGATTAAGAATAAAAAAAAGAGTAATTTATTATTACAAATTGACGTTTAAAAATCAGGTATTATCAAATAGAAATGTTATTGGAAATCAGAATTATATATTAATAGAGGACAAATTATATACATCGAACATTGCGATGGTCCTAGAGAGAGAGAGAGAGAGAGAGAGAGAGAGAGAGAGAGCGACTGGACTGACGGTAAATGCCATGATGGAAACCAATTCCATTGGTCACATTAATCATGCAGGTTCCATGCAATACATTCACTCCATTCAAAGTGATATTCTGGTTAAATGCTCTCCGAGCTTGTCATATATCAAACACAATTTACATACACCGGAGCAGTCAGGGTGCAGGCAGATACGATAAACGAAGAGATTCAATTCTACTATTAATTGATTTTTCTTATTTAGTGGAGATCCACTAGACATTCTACCGAGAAAGAATAAAAGAGGGATCGAGAGGGAATACACATTCCATATTATACTAAAAAAAAACAAAACACTATTATTATTTATTTTTAAGTAAATCTTAAATAATTTGCAAATTCACATAAAATAATTTTAAATAATATGTATTTGTATATTTTTTTTTTTTTTTTTTTTTTGTAAATATTTCAAGGGCAATTGATAATTTCTATAATGAAAAATCGATCTGTATTGGTTTCAGTCTAGTAAAAAACGAATTAGTTTTTTCTTAATTAAAGTTAGTTATGTATATTTCTAAAATGACGTCACCAGCGACGTCATCGCCTTTTAATATTGATATTGTATTGCATTTTTACCGACCGACGATAGTAAGAGAGGTATTGTTTTCACACCAAATTTCATATGTGGAGATTTTTACATCTCTCCACGAATCATACATTTTCTTAACAGAAAAAAGTATTTTTAGCATGATGTCTGTCCGTCTGTCCGTTTGTCCTTATAGATCATGTGTACAGCTTGAACGGTTCATGAAATTTGGTATATTTATTTAATGCATCAGTATGATGAATGGTTCAACTTTTGGTGTATATCCGGAAACCGGAAGTTGTAGAATTACCGATCGTCGATAGGAAGGGAAGGGTTATTTTCACACCAAATTTCACATGAGGAGATTTTTTACAAATCTCCACGAATCATGCACTTTGTATTGGTTTTATCCTCGGGAAAAATCATCTTCATTAGTTTTTTCTTAATTTAATATTATATGACGTCACCCTTCCCCTCATGACGTCACAGCCAGTGCCTCCTTATATATTATATGATAAATAAAATAAAATTAAAAATATTTATGTTATATCCATATATGTTTTTTATTGCATTAATTAATAGATACATTTAAATTATTTGAAAATGTTTCTGTAGCTGGAAATGAATTTATTGCGGTCAGTTCTGCGCCTGGCCATAGGACAACTTATTTTATACCTATTTAGAATATTTTAAAATGTTGAGTTCTATTTTAATATAATTTTTAAATGAAATTAAAAATATTTATTTATATTTTAGAATTAAAAAAAATATTTATTAATTTAGCAATAGAAAAATACATATAAACAATTATAAATGAAAAAAAAAACTTTAAATATTAGTTCTTTCATTTTAGGGCATTGAAAGAGCAACGTGGAAAATGTTTTATACTAGAAGTAGTCATAGTAATAATTTCTGGCTTTTAGAAATAACAAATTGATTGATAATTTCTATATATATATGGAACAAATCGAGACAGAAATTAAATTATAAAATTAAGATTTATAGAAAGGAGGACATTCAAACGAATCCGTGTATTTGTTAAAATTTCCAAAAAAACCCCTAATATTCACAATCTATAAATAAATTTTTTTTAAACTACTCGATGTGTAGCAGATACTTACTATATTTAATTTTGTACATATCTTATATATAAAATTCTCGTGTCACAAAACTTTGAAAAAATACTCCTCCGAAACGGCTGGACCGATTCTTATGAAATTTTTTATGTATATTCAGTAGGTCTCAGGGCATGTCAGACTTCCTTTATAAAACCGCTAATTGGTAAGGTGTGTCCAGGGGGTGGAATTTAAATAAAATTAGTTTAGTTACAATGCTAGATCATAGAGGCGCTGGTGGCGATAATTTGACATGTATATAAATTCTAATAGGGGACTTGCAAACAATACTGCTTCATGGGTGAACCGTCTAAGGCGTTATCTTATGACTTTGCACTCTCAGTTCGAAACTCGCAAAGGCACATTTTTTTTTAAGTATTATATATTTTTTTTACAAATTTATTAATTTTTATTATTTTAATATTTTATTAAATAATTTTATTTTATTAAATTAAATTTTATTATTCAATTTTATTTTATTAAATTAATAATTATGTCAATTAATTTTTTCTGCATAAATAAACATATATAAAAAAATATATGATTAATTGAAATATTGTAAATATTAGAAAAATAAAAATAAAAATATAAATATTAAAAACATCTTTTTTATTTTATTCTTTGCGCTGCTAAATGACAACATGTTTATATCAAATTTTTAAAAATTCATTTCTGCGGTTATTGATTAGATATTAATAAAATTTATAGTCTAAGAACTGAAATGAAAAATTCTAAAGTCACTTTTGGATTCTAGAGGACATGAAACGCGAATATACGCAAAAAAATTAAATTCTGAGCAATGTGCAGATAAAAATCTGTTTATATATATATTGATATTTACAATATCTCAATTGATCTTATTGGCCTTTTAAACTTTGAAAACATTCACACATTACGGCTATAATTTAATACTATTAATTTTTAAGATTATGTGAGTAAATCATTTTAATTAAGAAAATTTGATCTCATAATTGGATTTTCACGTAAGATTTTAATATATATTTTTTAATATTATTTTTATAGTAGTTTAGTGTTATGCTAATTTCTTTATATTTTATTTTTATTTTGTTTACTTTATTTTTTTTTAAAATAAATTAATAACATTTAAAGAGGCATAAAAAATTAATCGAGGCAGGAAAAGTGATGGGGTTTGAAATTAATTAATTTGATAAGACAAAATAATTAGTATCAGAGAGAATAATATTTGCAAAGAATTTAAATCGATGTTGCAATCGGGAAATTATTATTAAAGGGGATCAAAATTATTAAATTATTAATTGTATTATATGGGTGGGAGGCATGGTCTATAACCCTGGGAGATGAGAGTAGATTCAGAGTATTTGAGAATAGGATTCTTCCCAGCATTTATGGGCCAAAGAAAGATGAGGACACCGGGGAATGGCGGAGACTGTATAACAAGGAATTGCATGACCTCTATGCATCTCTAGATATAGGTCATAAAATAGAGAAGGCTGGGATCGGCAGGGCACATGGCTAGAATGGGAGAGGAAATATATATTGGTGGGGAGTTCGATTGGAAAACGTCCGTGTGGAAGACCAATTGTGAACAGGGTGGACAATGTAGGAAGGAACGTGAGAGAGATGGGACAGGGTAGGAGTTAGATGGTTATAGCTCAGAATAGGGACACTCGGGGGGGGGGGGTACAGGGGGCGGAGCCCCCGTCTAGGTGTGGAGAGCGCCGAAGGCGCTCGGAGCAGCTAGTATATATATAAATATATATATTCTCATTATCACAATTAATTAATATATTTAATAAATTCAGATATTTGATGGAATATTTTTGTATCTAAAGTGTAAATAAAATTATTTTTAATGAAAATTTAAAAACAAATTATAAATGTAATAATCTTCTTATGCCTATCTAAAAAAAAAGTTAAAATATAACAAAATATATTATTAATTAATTTTTAACTGATTGACAAAATACAATAATACTTAAAACAAAACGATTTTCTTTTTTGTTTTTAATGTAAATTTGTAAAATAATAATTTACATAAAATATCAAATACTTAATTGATATAATATTATTTACTTTTAAATTATTTTGAATTTTTAATGAAATTGTGTGTGTGACAATTATTATATTTAGGTATCGGATTTAAATGAAAAAATAAATACATAATTAATTACGTACTTCATTAGTGTAATAAGATTGTTACATTTCTGTCCGTCAACTACCAGTTGATTATTTTCTTTTTATATCAATATCCATATTCAAACTTAATTATCCATATCAACTTTTACTTCACTCTTCTCTTATTATTATATATTCTTTATAATTGAACTTTCCGAGAATAATAAGTATAATATGTTTCGTGAATGTTAAGTTAAGGGAGACAATTCTGAAATCTAAAGAAAATATAAGTACTTATATTATAAAAAATGTATTCCTCCCATTTGATTACTAATTCAATGCTTTCTCAGTGGTGACATGCATGCCCGATTGGATTGAATTTTGTATCACAAGTAGAATGAATAATCTAATACATAATACCATTTTTACTATCTCGCCAACGATCACAAAAATTTTCGATGTCGAGATTTTGATGTTTTTAAGGAACCTTCAAAACGTATTTGAAGGTTCCTTAATCATTTTCACTAAGGTTGAGAAAAATGTATGTGTGTGTGTGTATGTATGTAGACAAGATTACGCAAAAACGGTTGAGCTAGAATCATGAAATTTGCTATACGGGAATTAATGAAAATTCTTAGTTTTCTATCAACTTTTGAGAAATGTAGTTTAATCGGAAGATGGTCATTACCTACCACGTTTTGATTTTTTTTCCTCTAAAGTGACCGTAAAAATAAAGATATACGTTTGATAGTTTTTCATATGATTAAAAATTGTATAAAACTGCTATATATAGAATTTCAGTTTGATTGAATCGCTGAAAGTACCAGAATTCATTTTTTAACACTGCAAATCTCACGCGCCAACACGTGACGTGGTGCTATCAACAAAGAGCCAAACGTGCGCTGATTTAATAAATATTATTTATTAACTTTAATTTATAATTTATAATTAATTAAATTTAATTTAAATATAATTAATATATGTTAATTAATCCAATTCAAATTGCGAGATAGTCGAATGGAGACACTCCAGCTTATTTAAATTAACAACAAATAATGTTGTCTATTTATAATACATAATATTCATCTCTATTGATTGAAACATTAAAAAATAGTTATTAGTTATAAAGATAGTAAGTAAATCGTATTTATTATGCTCCATTATTGATTCGTTTTTTGTAGATACGAGTACTCGTATATATATATATATATATATCTGTATCTGTATTTTAAAGATATTTAATAGTTGGTAGATTGAGTTTATCTTCCCTGCATAAAATGTTTCTCGAACCGAGTACATTTATTTCGAGGGAAGTATAATGGAGTAATTGGAAGCCGCTGACCCCGCTTCAATACCCGGCTGCGGTCTGAACAAAGTCAAACTAATTTAGAGAGGAGTTAATAACAAGCAGCTGGTCACCTGGGCGGTCGACCGCCTCTCCTTCATGCCCAGTACACGATAATTATCTCACGAGACTCCCTCGATATTTAACAAATATGGCGAAAAAGATTCATAAATTACAGAATGAAGGTTGCAAATTATCCAATCATTTACGGCTCACTAGTTAAATTATAATAAGAAACAAAAAATTTAATAATCACTTAAGATGATATCATAATTTAAATTTAGAGCAAAATTACAAAAAAAAAAAAAAAAAAAAAAAAAAAAAAAACATGATAAATGTCAATGTTAGCAAGGATAAATAATTATATTTAATTTTATATTACATATATCTTACATATATATATATATATGTCTACGTATGTTTATATAACAGTTAAAATGATATATATATATATATTATTTTTTTTTGTGTAGGTGGAAAATATATATATAAGGGGGGGGGGGAAGTTAAATATAACGGAAATTACTACAAACTCCCGTATTGCGGTTGAAGTAAAGATTGAAATCAGAGAATATTGAGATGAAATTCTTAATTTTTTTTATAACCATATAACATTAGGATGGTCCGATCCGCTCCCAAAAAAAAAAAATAAAATAATGTAAGAAAAATTAACTAAACTGAAGCAATAACGAGTCGTTTATTATTCTAATATGCCTTGTAAAACATTCATAAAACTTTACTACTTAAACTTAACTTAATAATTTTCTTCTAAACTTCTTTATAAAAATATTAAATCATTTTCTTTGTCTGTAGACATATAAGTTAAGGGTTAAGGTAAAAAACAACAACAATTTAATCCATTTTTTGAAATACAATTTATTTCAAAGAATTACAATTTTATATTTTATAATGTTAAGCTGAGTTCGTTTGAAATGAAACTCTGGTTATGCTCCTTAACACTTTCGGCCACCGGTGGTGGTCATGACATTCTTAGCTTTGACTCTATTTTTGGGTTGTCGGCCACGTGTTCCATAGAAATTGCGATTCAGCGTGGCAGACGCGATGCTATCTATAATATTATTATATTCAGGGGGCAGCTCAATAAATTCTCTCAATATTACCTCAAAAAACAAAAAAAAAAATTGTATATACTTACTCTATCATGCTCTATCAAAGAAAAACCCAAAAACACAAAAACATTTTTTGGACATTTTGCAAAAATCCTATTGGCGTTCAAACTGTTAATAGAGAATATTATAATTTTGGAATAATAACGGTAAATACAAACGAAATAACACTTGTGTCGGTGATTGTTATTAATCCTGAATTTAAGAGGAACCCATTAAAGTACCGATTTCCCAGATTTATAAGGAATATTCCTTATATAGTATAATATATGTACTTTTGTGGCCAATCAGCGTTGGTGATAAGTGGGAAATGAATCTGCAGAATTAAGGGCTGATTCTTCGGGATCAAGGGCCGGCGCTACCGGGGGTGCAACCCGTGCGGCTGCACAGGGCGGCAGAAAAGGGGGGGGGGCGGCACGGTGTACTATTATGCTGATTTCCGGGCCGGGAGGAGCAAGGTATGGGAGCGGAGGGGGGGGGGCGCCAAACAAATGTTTTGCACGGGGCGACAAAGTGAGTTGCGCTATGATTACTTTTTATCATGAATATATTTAAAAAAAAATTTAAATAGCTTACATAATTTAGAAAAATTATTTAATAGTATAATCTTTATTATATATTCATACTGTATATATACTTTATATATATATATAGAGATGATCATTAAGTATTTAAAGTAGATTGAAAGAAAATTGTTTTAAAAATATTATTATAATATCCATCCCAAAGAATAAGCATGTATCAGAAGGAGAAATTAAGAAGCACTCAAAAAAGAATAATAATTCAGTAAAACACTGAAATATGTTTTTTTTTTTTTTTTTTTTTTGTATTTAGTTTAATAAAGTAGATTAGATAAAATTTTTAAATATTCAGTAAGTTGTTATGTCAAATTAATTATAATATTATTAAATTTCAATAATAAGTAGAAACATATAATCTTACATATCTTATTATACAAGGAAAAATTATATGTTTCTATATAAATACGTGTATATTGGATCCTGCAAGAGATTTTTATTCGAAATTCATACATACAATAGATCATTTTTATAAAAAAAGCAAAAAAAAAAAAAAAAAATCAGTATTGGTTTCAGCCACCTGAAAAATCATCTTTGTTAGTTTTATATCTCAATTAATTAAAGATAGATAGAATTCTAAATGATAAAATCGCATCAGCAACGACATCAGAACCCCAGTGACAATTCCCTCCCGTCAATTTTTTTTTTTTTTTTAAATTAATATTGTATTAATCATTTTTATATTTAAAATATTTTAAAATATTTACTTTAATTTATTAATTAAATTAAAAATATTTATTTTAATAATATTTTAGAATCAAATTACTAAATATTTATATTATTTTCCCAAAAAAAAAAACAAAAAAAAACAAAAATGTTCATATGGACAATTTATAAATTAAGAAATTTTAAATATTCTTTCTTTTATTTAAAGAGGGATTGTGAATGAACACACACATATCGGGGAGCTTTTAATAAATCCTTATAAAATGTTTTAATAATAAAATATTTCTGAAGTTTTTCAAATAACAAACTTAATGATATTTTCTATGTACAAAATTTGGCTTGGTATTAGTATAGTAAAATTTACCATATACGTACATCTATTAATCTAAATCTAAAATTTATTTTATTAGTCTGGCAAACATTATTATAACACATTACACATATAAGATGTATTATCTTTTTGTCTTTCTGATCTGGAAAATTGTCAAAATATTATTATTTATGATATTTTAAAAACAATTTCTTTCTTTAATTGATATTCATTTCAAATGATAATATTTATTATCTTATTAGGCTTACATAAAAAATTGTTAAATATAATTGACATTATAAAATTATATTTAATATTTAATTAAAATAAAAACTTTTACAATAACTTTTATTAAATAATATAAATGATATTTGTGATTATTATAAAGAAAAATAAAAAAAATAAATATATATATATATATATACGTAGGTATTTGAATAATTTCGTTTGCAAATTAATTACTAGACATAATATTAATAATTTTGTATTCATTGTGTAGAACATGTATGGATATGTAGGTTCTTTGAACCGAGATAAATGGCACAAATGTACAGCACGGAGTTTTTAACTAATAAGCAAAATTTACAATAATAAGAAATTGATTGATATTTTCTACGAGATGTTTGTACATTTACTTAAATGGAGGCAAAAATGAGATTATAAGAGAGAGATAACAAGAATAATAGAAAGGAGAAATAGTAAAAATGTTCATTATATGTATAAACGCCCTAACGCATTTATTAATTAATATTCACAGCAAAACATATAATAATAAAATTTAACAATATTCACAGTCCATAAGGAATAATTTTTATTTTTTATAAAGTACCGAGGGGTGGTTCGGTGAACCAGGTGGTGGTCCTACGTTTTATTTATTAAAATATTTCAAATTATATTATTTATGTAAATTATTATAACATTATAGAAAAGATTTTAAATAAATATTTGATTTTGTATAATTATAAATTTATATACGTACAATATATATATATATTTAAAATATTTGATAATAATTACCTATTAAAAAATTAACTCAATATTATATGTGAAAGTTCTTTTTAAAAATTTATTGACTAATCCCGTTTTAGAGTTAACAAATATTGAAAATATTATACATATGTTTATTAAATATAAATGATTAAATATTTGATTTCATTCACCTGTGTTGTTTCAATTTCGGGGAGGAGAATGTCAAAACATTTTTTTTTTACAAATTTTGATTTTTGTTTTTTTTTTCATTTATAAATAAATATTATAATAAAATATTAAATATATATATTGGTTATATTGATAAAGAAAAATAATTTATATTAATAATATTTAGAGAATAGGGGATGATAAAAGTTTTGCATATTGCAACATAGTGTCAAATTTCACTAAGTATTTAAAATTAATCCATTTGTTTTTATTAAGTTAAATTAAATCTATAGAGCCACTATTAATTATTAAAGTTGTTAAGATTTTTTTTTAAACTTTGAATTATAAATGAGTCAATTCAAGATTTTCCACCACTGAAGTAATTGTAAAATATAAAATATTTTAAATTGAGTTCTTTGAAATTATAAATGATGATTATGATCCAATTTCGCTATATTTTAATAATAAAAAAAATAAATTGACCTGTGCCCAGGCACAGAACCGACCGACGGTTTGAAATAAATTAATTTCCAGCTACGAAACAATTTCAAATAGGTAATTTAAATGTATCTATTAATCCAATAAAAAACAGATATGCATATAACATAAATATTTTTAATTTTATTTTATTTATCATATAAAATATAAGGAGGCACTGGCTGTGACGTCATGAGGGGAAGGGTGACGTCATATAATATTAAATTAAGAAAAAAATAATGAAAATGATTTTTCCCGAGGATAAAACCAATACAAAGTGCATGATTCGTGGAGATATGTAAAAAAAATCTCCTCATGTGAAATTTGGTGTAAAAATAACCCTTCCCTTCCTATCGTCGATCGGTAATACTAACACTTCCGGTTTCCGGATATACAGCAAAATTTGATCATACTGATGCATTAAGTAAATACACCAAATTTCATCAAAATTCGTTGAGCCGTTCAAGCTGTACACATCTATAGGGACACATAGCGGACGGACTGACAGACAGACGGACAGACATGATGCTAAAAATACTTTTTTCTTGTAAGAAAATGCATGATTCGTGGAGATTAAAGAGTAAAAAATCTCCACATGTGAAATTTGGTGTGAAAACAATACCTCCCTTACTATCGTCGGTCGGTAAAAAACCTCTGACTTTGTACGTCCTACGCAAGGACAACGCTAACCTCTCACCCTCTCACCCCATCCATTTTAATAATAATTTTATTTTAATTTTGAAAGTTTGTAGGGGCCACAAAATTACAGATGTCTCATTGAAAACTTTAAATTTAGATTAAATAAATATAGGGGTTAATTTTTAGGAATATTCTCCTCATCTGCACTGCTGGAGCAAGTTTTATTCCATTTTTATTAAAAATAAAATTTTTGATTTGAATAATGTTTTGCATTTACTTTAGGAAAAATATGAATTTGGATTTAAATCAAAAGAAAATTTTAAAAATAATTATCTGAACAATTTCATGTCATGGAATACGAATTAATTTATTTTAAGAATGGCACGTTTTTTCATCCATCTTTTTCTCTTTTATCTTATTTTTTTCTGTTTTTACAATCTTTCCATTTATTGTTCGAAGAATGCATTCTTTTCATTTTTTTTTTTGTTTTTTGCGATATTATGTTAATTTCAATACAACTTGTTAATTTTTCTAGCATTATTTCATTTATGAAATTATAAAATTCTTATTTTTGTTTTATTTATATTTCTTCTCTAAATTTGTTCACATTGTACCCAATAATTTATAATACTACTATATCACATCTTAATTATTATAATCTTTATACATATCACATCCCCTTGTACTACGATCTTTTAAGGTTTCCATTGACAATAACTCTTCAAAAATCATAAAATTTTCAGTAACTCCACGAATAAATATTAAGAGTTGCACAGAATCGCATACACCGGTATTCTTTGGCCAAAGCAATGGGAAAAAGCAGTAAACGATTTAGAAATTTCTTATAACTGTTGTAAAATATGCTCATCAGTCCATTTTCGAGCAACTAATATCATTGAATAAAGACTTTTTAATCTGGGCACAACTTTTATGTCGACAACTTTTAACATACAATTTTTAAAAAATTTTCCTTCTATAAAAATGGTTTACTATGTTTGGCGATTTCTTGTGCAACAACATAGCAAGCTAACAAAATCGGAGGATTCATTTTGTTGAGACATATTTATTTTAAACATTGATTTCTGACCTCTGAAGAATTTTCGTAGTGATTCATATTTTATGTTTCTTGCATTACCAATAAATATCATTAAAATTTTTGTGATGTGTGTCCTTGTGACGTTTAATATTATATTTTTTCAAAATTGACAAATTTTGTTGGCATTTAAGACACGTAACTTGATTTTTTTCTTTAATTACAAAATATAAAATGCACCATTTTTCTTGAAATTTTCGTTTCCCTTCAGTTATTTTACGCTTTTTTGTACTTTTATTTTTAGTTTCCATTTTTATTTTAGTGACAAAATAAATTATTTTTTATATAATTTATAAAATGATTTCTACAAAAAAAAAAAAAAAAAATGTCTATTTATTTGACTTTTAAACAATTTGATTTGTTCAAAGTTATTACCTGTCAGTAATAATAAAGGTTTTATTTCTTCAAGAGGTAGCACCGATATACAAGAACAACATCGCGTTTACTTTGTACTGGACATTGTTATTGTTCTCCTGATTCTCGCTTTGTAAATAAATTTAATAAATAAATGGTACGTCGCGTCGGCACATAGATACGCAAGTAGATATACTGTCGCGTCAGTCAGTGTATTTTTGGGCTGTGTGAGTTTGCTGTGAGTAATCTAACAATACTGGCATCAGTATGTTATCCCCACTACCGTACAGTAAAAATATAGACGAGAACATAAGTTTTATAAACCTGCATTTTAACGTTAAATTTTATTATCTACCTATTTTACTATTTTTTTTTTGTCTAATTAAAATTAATATTAATAAAAATATAAACCATCAAATTAATCAATTCTAAAACACTAATAAAAAAAAATTATCTTTTTCTTTTTTTAGAGACCTATTAAACAAAAAATCAAAATAAGAGCCAACTTTTTCAACGGGCCGGCGGGCGTTCAAAAAGGCCGCGCTTGAAAGTATTTGCCCACCCCTGAACTAATGACAAGTACTAAGTGTCTTCGGTAATAACAAAGAAAATAACGAATGTTAATATGTTTAACACCGTTTTAAACGTTACCAATGACAACTAAAACTCTATTAATAACTCATTGATATCCATGCTTTGTTTATCTTGATAGATTAGTAGAAAATCACAAAAATCTTGCTTCTTGTCTAAAAAAAAAACCTCTGACTTTGTACGTCCTACGCAAAGACAACGCCTATCAAGCCGGTTATATCAATGAGGTGTCCTATGATCAGTAGAACGGGTCCTCTCCACCTTTACCTTGATTTTCTTGATCGGAGGCGCTATCAAGTAGCTTTTCCCCAAGGTTGTTCCGGGAGGCTGGGTTGACTCCGTCCCATAGACCCCAGCTAGGGAAATTCCCTTGCCACTTGAACCTGGGACCATGTGAATGTGAAGCAGGTTCGCTACCCACACACCCAATGGCGCCTTCTTGCTTCTTCTCTATATTTGACTATTGTCCAAAGCTGCAAAATAATGGAAGTGGCTCATCGAAGGAGCCGGCCCAACGATAGCAACCTTCCCCTATCCATATAGATTATTTATAGATGAATACAAAATTTAAAAAATGTTGATATTAAATACCTGTCAGTTTAGTTAAAGTAAATTAATTTTAAATAAATTAAATCAATAATTTTGATTTATTTTTATAATAAAAATAAAAATGCATTTAATTTAGTATTATAAGAATAACTAACACAAATAATGCTTTTAAAGAAAATTTATGTTATATTATCAGCTAAAACTTTTGTAAATATCATTTATTTATTAGATTAGAGAAGAGTTGTATCTATTAAACTCATTCGTGAGAGTAAATTACTACTACTAGGTACTACTAATATAATAATAATAATAATAATAATAATAATGATAATGATTAACATTAAAAACAACTTGAGGTCTCAAAAAATGAAAATTCGCTATTTTTCCTTAAATTAAATAAAATGTTATTTTTAGTTAAATATAAAAGATTTATTTTATTTATTTATTTACGTTCATGTACACACACATTACCTTAGCTAACATTACAAATTTACATATAATTGCCCATGTAACAAATAAAAAAAAATCAGAAAACGACAAGAAGCAAGTCTGCTCAACTCAATGACCTCATTTTCATATCTATTTATTATTTATATTATAATATTTAATAAACAACAAAAAAAACAAAACAATAACAAACCAACAAATGGAAACGATAAGCAAATATAATAATAACGAGAGTAAAATTTTAATGTGAAGTTAAACTTTTTTTTTTTTTTTTAATGACGTTATTATCCTCAGGGTATTTTACAAAAAAAAATATATTATCTTTTGACATAACATATCTACAATGGATTCGTTTTTATTTTAGAAATCTAAATGTATTGACTTTACTTACAAAAGTACAATTATTTGTAGGGGGAAAAAAATTAAATTAAAGAATATTGTTTTTGTTTTTTGCTTTTTGGAAAGTTTTTTTTAACAAATTTAAATGTTTTTTAAAATGAAAATCCTAGAAATACATTAGAAATAGAAATAGAATACCATGCATATATCATCAGCCTCTCCAAACCTGCAACCTGAAATAGTATAACTATTATAATAATAAATATCAATTAAAATTTTATGAATTTCATTTTAGAAATTCTGTGTATGTTATTAAAAAGATTTATTCATTAAAATCTCCGACATAGAGTTATTATTTATCTTTATATACGAGAGTGGGGTGAAAAGTTTCTGGCCTGACCAAGAAAAACGATCTTTTTTTTAATTTTTTGTTTTTTGCTATATTTTTCAACATAATCTTCAACAACACTGATACATTTCTCATAACGGTGTTCTAATTGATTTAATTAATTAATTAATTAAATTTAATTTAATTTAATTTAAGTCTCATTAACAGTTATGAATCGACGCAAAAATTTGTTCGTATTACGCATACAGTGCCAAATTGTCGGTAGAAATGGTTTTTCCAAACAGTTTTTAGTCTAACGTTTGCAAACGCGGCACCCACGTTGCACACAGCTTTCCATAATCAAAGGCTTGTGCAAAATATACACAAAAATACACGTTCAGCTAACATCGTACAAATCTCAGCTATTTTGAATGTCGAAAAAAAATAAAGCAAAAAAAAAAAAAAAAAAAAAAAAAAATTTAAATTATCGTTTTTCTTGGGCAGGTCGGAAACTTTTCACCCAACCCTCGTATTCCAGATGTATATAAAAATTTTAATATTTATTTTTATATGAATATCGTTATTATTATTTGCTCCTCTTTATTTTATTTTAATAGTCTCTTTCTTTCTTTTGGTATTTTATTTTTATTTTTATTTATTTTCCCATCAATAAAGAAAATAAAGAAAATGACTCTTGGAAAACTTTTCCAAGGAGCAAGCCACCAGCTGGGATGATCATATATGAATTACTTTTTAATGTTATCTACGATATGAAGAGACAAAATTATTAAAAAAAAAAAAAACAAAAAATACATACTTATATATCTTTCTTTTTTTTTTTCTTTCACTGTTTCTTCATTAAATAAATTCTTTCTTTATTTATCCGAGTTTGAATTGATATTCATAGAGAATTATCATGCTTTTATCTGTATAATGGACCGATTAAGTTAATCGAATTAATCTAGTCTTGTAAATTTTTTAACAAAATAATTTTTTTTTCTTTGAATTAATTTTTTTTTTACATATACGTACTTATTTTGAAAATTTGTTTCTTTTTTCAAAAAATGATAGTATAATTCAAATCTTATTAAATTTAAGTGAAATGAAAAATATTTAATGGTGCTCATCTAAATACAAGATTGATGAAAGAATGATGGGGGGGGGGGTTTGAATCTAACCAACTCAACATCGGAAGCTTCAAGTGGCCGAGAAAGGGTGGATGATTAGGGACGGGGGGTGGGGTGGGGGAGAGAAATGGTCCCATGGTCCAGTGACATCCAATTATCTCTAGTTTCCAGTTTCCAGAACCAGCTGGTTCATTGATGGCCAACAAAACGAGTCCAATCGGCCTCTCGTCTACTCTTCCTCACTCTTCTGTCACGAGTTTAATTAAAAATCTCTGTCCATCGAATGAAAACATAGACGAATCTTGATCAAGAGCCATTTCGGCAATACGTCCATAGGCCTGGTAGGCGGCTCGTTCTTTTGAGTCAATAAAAGAGATAATTTTTTATTTACCAAGTGATTTAATTGATACTCTAATGAAATTATTAAAATTGAAATGAAGCTTTGTAGCAATTAAAAATAAATAAATAAATAAATAAATAAACACAAATAACAAAATAATTATTATGCCATTATTTTATTAATAGCTTGGAAAATTTATAGACTATCAGAATATCAAACCAGGCGAAAACCTCAAAATACTAATGTAGTTAGAAATTATTATTCTTTAAATGGACCATCCAAAAAATCAAAATAAACAATTAATTTTCAATATTCCAGCGATAACACGAAAGTTATATACATATATAAAGAAAAAATATTAATTATTAGAATAATAAACTTTTCAAGGCGAATATTAATTTTAATTCTTACAAGTAAAATCTTAGGACCTTTGAAATTGAATATGAACAATATTCTGAAAGTAGGTATTTATTAAACTTTTCACTTTTTACTATCTCGCGGCAGAGATAGTATTTTAATCACGAAAATTTTCAAATTGAGATTTTGATGTTTTTATACGTTTTCAAGGTTCATTTTAAGGTTGAGAAAAATGTGTGTGTGTGTGTGTGTGTGTGTGTGTGTGTGTGTGTGTGTGTGTGTGTGTGTGTGTGTGTGTGTGTGTAGACAAGATTACGCAAAAACGGTTTGAGCCAGAATCATTAAATTTGGTACATGGGCATTATTCAAAATTCGTAGTTTTCTATCAACTTTTGAGAAATGTAGTTCAACCGGAAGAGGGTCATTACCTACCACGTTTTGATTTTTATTCCTCTAAGCTGACCGTAAAAATAAAGATATACGTTTGATAGTTTTTCATATGATTAAAAATTGTATAAAACTGCTATATATAGAATTTCAGCATGAATGAATCGCTGAAAGTACCAGAATTAAGTTTTTAACACTGCAAATCTCACGCGCTCACACGTGACGTGAAGCCATAAACAAATAGCCTAACACGCGCTGGTTCTATAAATATTATTTATTAATTTAGAATTTATAATTAATTAAATTTAATTTAAATATAATATATGTGTTAATTAATCCAATTCAAAATTGCGAGATAGTCGAGTGGAGACATTCCAGCTAATTATTAGAAGATATACACATTGAATGAAAATAAATTACATATTTATAATTGGTATTTAATTAGAATTTATTATATTCTTGTATTTTTATTTTTTATTATTCCTACTATATATATATAATTTAAACATTTAATTTTAATCAATATATAATAAATATAATGAAATAAATAAATAATCTATTAAATACTAGCAGATACATTTTTTTCAGAATTAAAAATAATTAAATCAATAATAATAATAATAATAATAATTTTCATTAAAATTTATATTATTTAAAAATATTAATGATGTATTAGTTAATAAGATACATATTTTTTGTTTTCAGAGATTTTTCTTCTGGTGCGTTGAAGGGAATTTTTGTTATTATAATTTAAAATATAAAAATTTTCCCTGAATCTCTTTTCATAGAATATAAAGCAACATGTGGTTGGTTTGTTGGTAGGCTACCATGACTTATCACAAGTTGTTTAAAATAAATTTTTGCAATTTAATATGCAAATTTTTTAAAAGTGAAAATGCCTTGAGAAAAAATTTTAAAAAGAAAAAAATTAGCTGGAGTGTCTCCACACGCCTATCTCGCAATTTGAATTGGATTAATTAACATAACATATTATTAAATTCAATTTAATTAATTATAAATTAAAATTAATAAATAATATTTATTAAACCAGCGCATGTTTGGCTCTTTGTTGATGGCACCACGTCACGTGTTGGCGCGTGAGATTTGCAGGGTTAAAAACTTAATTCTGGTACTTTCAGCGATTCAATCAAACTGAAATTCTATATATAGCAGTTTTATACAATTTTTAATCATATGAAAAACTATCAAACATATATCTTGATTTTTACGGTCAGTTTAGAGTTTAGAGGAAAAAAAATGAAAACGTGGTAGATAATGACCTTCTTCTGTTTAAGATACATTTCTCAAAAGTTGATAGAAAACTTCGAATTTTGAATAATGCCCGTATACCAAATTTCATATTTCAAACTCAAACCGTTTTTGCTACACACACACACACACACACACACACACACACACACACACACACACATATATATATACACACACACAGAGAGAGAGAGAGACATTTTCAACTCAACTTTAGTGAAAATGATTCAGGAACCTTTAAAACCTATAAAAACATCAAAATCTCGAAATCGAAAATTTAGTAAAAATTTAGGAAAAGTTTAGTAAAAAGGTGACACTAAAGATATTAACAATTTCTTATATATTTCTTTAAATTGAGAAAAGATTTTTATGAAATTGTTTCAAAATAGAAAATACAACCTTTTATGAATTTTAATCAACTAACAGTACAGGCTAGACAGTTTAAATCAGGCTTTTCAACAATTGACCACCTGCATGTTATCAATCAATTAATTGAAAAATCCAGAGGATACCGGATGGAAATATATTTGGCCTTTTTGGTTTATACAAAAACTTTTGATTCTATCAATCAGGATAGTATTTTTGAAGCATTGTCTTCTTCCCAATGCATGGAAAATAACAATAATGGAGATTATTAAGAACATATTTTAGCGTATTTAGAAAAGATTGCCAAGTCAGAATGTTTTCAGATGGACCTTTGACTGTGTTTCCCTATAAAAAGAGGAGGACCCACTCTCACCTATACTTTTCCACTTTGTATTTTTAAACACTTAAAATGGGAATAATATTTTAAACAATCTGCAACTTGCAGACGATATTGTTTTGATTGGAACATCCAAAGATGAAATTAAAAGGATACGAACAGAGTCTAAAGAAAAAGGCCTAAATATTAATTGTCAAAAATTTGAAATTATTACAAATGGAGATCAAATAAATATTAAATTCATCAAAAATTTACCACCAATCCCTGTAAAAATGAATCAATCTACTTTGGGCAGTCCATTAGTTAAATAGAAGAATTGATTTAAGGTGAAAAAACAAAATTGGTCAATGAACAACATTTAAAAAATACGGAAATAAATCTAAACTTTAAAAAAAAA
Source organism: Labia minor (assembly GCA_963082975.1). NCBI lineage: Eukaryota > Metazoa > Arthropoda > Insecta > Dermaptera > Spongiphoridae > Labia > Labia minor. The sequence continues at coordinate 3,741,594 of OY720345.1, read as the reverse complement.
AAAAATGGGTAATGCCTACACTAACTTATGGAGCGCCAAGCTGGTCTCTGACAGGAAAAATAATGAGAAGATTCTAAAAGATGCCAAGTGTGAAGCATCTTAGGAGTGAAAAGAAAAGATCGGGTCAGAATCCATATCCCTATGAACTTTCGAATTTGGATTTATAACCTCGGTGCCCATCGTCGCCGCACTAAACGTACGACACATCTGATTGGCTCAATGCTCGGAGCGGTTCGGCTCTCAAAACGACAAAAGCATTGAAAATCATTCAGCGAACGCAGTCGTCACGACGAAATTCACTGCTTGGCTGCTTGGTTGCTCACGAAGAAGCTAAGAAAAAGGAAGAAATCCCTTTTAGGCGACGTGTTCAATTATCTACCCATGTTATGTTTTATTTTGAATAAATTGTTCTTTGTATATATAATTCGTTTGTTAATTAAGCAAATCTCAAAATAATAATAATAATGTAATGATGAACCCAGAAAAGGCTAAAAAAATATAAAAATAAGAATGGAGATGTGTACATAGAATGAATACCAATTTTATTAGCATTTAATTTATGAACAAACATAAGAATCCATGCAATAGAATGAAGAAATGAAATTGCAATCTAGCAGATGCAGATGTAAATCAGGAATTCTTTTCTTACAAACCTAGAAAATATAAATGTAAGGGATTTGATTTGATGTTCCAACACATGACACAAACGTAAATAACTTTTTTGAGGGAAGATTTATTAATTTGAATTTTGAATTTATCAGTAATGCACAGATATTCAAGAATTATGAGCCGCATTGAGAATAATGTACTCTTTTACATATTAATTATTTATTGATTATTTAATAAGGATGTAAAATAATTGTAATTTATTTATTTTTATTAATAATAAGAATACAACTTTCAATGTTTGTAATATCTTCCAAAGAGACCACTCATTTTTACTATCTCGCCAGCCTGAGATAGTATTGCGATCACGAAAATTTTCGATAATGAGATTTTGATGTTTTTATACGTTTTGAAGGTTCCTGAATCATTTTCACTAAGGTTGAGAAAAATGTCTGTGTGTGTGTGTGTGTGTGCGTGTATGTGTGTATGTATGTAGACAAGATTACGCAAAAACGGTTTGAGCTAGAATCATGAAATTTGGTATACGGGAATTATACAAAATTTGTAGTTTTCTATCAACTTTTGAGAAATGTAGCTCAACCGGAAGAGGGTCATTACCTACAACGTTTTTATTTTTTTTTCTTCTAAAGTGACCGTAAAAATAAAGATATATGTTTAATAATTTGTCATATGATTAAAAATTGTATAAAACTGCAATATATAGAATTTCAGCTTGATTGAATAACTGAAAGTACCAGAATTAATTTTTTAACACTGCAAATCTCACGCGCCTACACGTGCGATGGTTTAATAAATATTATTTATTAATTTTAATTTATAATTTATAATTAATTAAATTTAATTTAAATATAATATATTATGTTATTTAATCCAATTCAAATTTGCGAGATAGTCGAGTGGAGACACTCCAGATGTTATTATTATATTGTAATATAATTGATTTTTAAATAATAAAATGTATATTTAATGATAAAATAAAGGTAGCTGGAAAATTCAATTTTATAATATTTGAGATGATAAAAACCTAGGATAAATAAAAAAAATCTGGAGTGTCTCCACTCGACTATCTCGCAAATTTGAATTGGATTAGATAACATAATATATTATATTTAAATTAAATTTAATTAATTATAAATTATAAATTAAAATTAATAAATAATATTTATTAAACCAACGCGTGTTTGATTCTTTGTTGATGGCACCCCGTCACGTGCTGGCGCGTGATTTGCAGTGTTAAAAAATTAATTCCGGTACTTTCAGTTATTCAATCATATGAAAAACTATCAAACATAAATCTTTATTTTTAGGGTCAGTTTAGAGGAAAAAAAATGAAAACATGGTAGGTAATGATCTTTTTCCGGATGAGCTACATTTCTCAAAAGTTAATAGATAACTATGAATTTTGAATAATGCCCGTGAACCAAATTTAATTACTCTAACTCAAACCGTTTTTTCGTATTCTTGTCTATATATACACACGCATACACACACACACACACAGAGAGAGAGAGAGAGAGAAAGAGACAGAGAGACTTTTTCTCAACCTTTAGTGAAAATGTGACTCAGGGACCTTCAAAACGTATAAAAACATCAAAATCTCCACATAGAAAATATTATCACTGGCGAGATAGTAAAAACATTAAGCTATTCCCTTAGGATTTTCTTATGTTATATTGTCATAAGTGCCAACTAAATGATTCTTTAATCAAACATTTTTTCCTTCATTTCACTACCCATTTTTTTTTATAGGAAGAAAATCAAAGAAGAAAAAAATAAGTAAAAAAACAAAAAACAAAATAATAATATTTAAAAAGAGAGTGTATATTGATTATTATTATTGTACATGTAGTTATTCTTAAATTAGCTGGAGTGTCTCCACTCGACTATCTCGCAATTTGAATTGGATTAAATAACAAAATATATTATATTAAAATTAAATTTAATTAATTATAAATTATAAATAATAAATATTAAACCAGAGCATGTTTGGCTTTTTGTTGATGGCACCACGTCACGTGTTGGCGCGTGAGATTTGCAGTGTTAAAAAATGAATTCTGGTACTTTCAGGGAATGAATGAAGCTGAAATTATATATATAGCAGTTTTATACAAATATTAATCATGTGAAAAATTATCAAACATATATCTTTATTTTTACGGTCACTTTAGAGGAAAAAAAAATCAAAACGTGGTAGGTAAATACCCTCTTCCGGTTGAGCTACATTTCTCAAAAGTTGATAGAAAACTATGAATTTTGAATAATGTCCATGTACCAAATTTCATGATTCTAGCTCAAACCGTTTTTGCGTAATCTTGTCTACATACACACACACACACACACACACACACACACACACACACACACACACACACACACATAAACACACACACACAGACATTTTTCTCAACCTTAGTGAAAATGATTCAGGAACCTTCAAAACCTATAAAAACATCAAAATCTCAACATCGAAAATTTTCATGATCGCAATACTATCTCTGGCGAGATAGTAAAAAGTAAAAATTAAAAAATGAAATTTAATAGATAATAATATTTTAATTATATTCTTTTGCTAATTTTTTAATAAAATATAAAATTTATAAAATTTACAAATTTTTTGTGAGAGAGACACTTAAAAAATGTTCTTATACTCGTAACTTAAATGCTTGATTTATTTGTTAAGTTTTCTTGGGATGTAATTTTTAATTTTCAATCTGGAGAATTCGATCTAATATTAATATATTCTCAATATTTTCAGATAATAATAGATGAAAGTGAAATAAAATGAAGTAATTAAAATCATAGGACTAACATAGTAATTAAATCATAAATAATACAACTTTCAAATTACTATATACTACTAATATATAGTATATTAACGCAGCTACTGTATAGATAAGTTAATATGATTGTCTATATATCTATATATCTATATATCTATATATATATATATATAGATATATAGATAGATAGATAAATGCATAATAAATGTTTTCGACTGTCATTTCTCATTTGTTACTTTATTTGTTATTCAAAGTCAAATTCTTTAAAGCCTCTTGTGTTTTCTTTGACTTACTTTCAAAAGAATATTGCGTGCAAAATATATTCTCTCCATTTTTAATGTTGACTTTTAACTAGTAACAGAGAGAAGAGAAAAAATAAATAAAATATTTCAAGGAATTCATTTGTAGATATTTCTAAATATTAAGCTGTTTTTGTGTATAAGTAATATTTGTATAGGGCTCTTAAAAACTCATCCCATTAAATAACTTTCAACCAAAATACCAAAAGAAAGGACTTTTTTAAAAAATTTGAATAATTTTGTTAATTTTAGTATTTTTTTACTTTTACATATTCTAGAAGAAATTATTCTTAAAATACATTTGGTAGATTAAGATGGTTATTTAAAATTTAATTATTATTATATTCGTGTTTATCTTTGATCTATTCATTTATGATTCCCATTCTTTTTTACTATCTCACCGGAATTAGTATTGCGATCATGAAAATTTTCGATAACGAGATTTTGATGTTTTTATACATTTTGAAGGTCCCTGAGTCATTTTCATGTGTGTATATGTAGACAAGATTACACAAAAACGGTTTGAGCTAGAATCATGAAATTTGGTACATGGGCATTATACAAAATTCGTAGTTTTCTATCCACTTTTGAGAAATGTAGCTCAACCGGAAGAGGGTCATTACCTACAACGTTTTGATTTTTTTCTTCTAAAGTGACCATAAAAATAAAGATATAGGTTTGATAATTTTTCATATGTTTAATAATTGTATAAAACTGCTATATCTAGAATTTCAGCTTGATTTATTTGCTGAAAGTACCAGAATTAATTTTTTAACACTGCAAATCTCACGCATCAACACGTAACGTGGTGCCATCAACAAAGAAACAAACATGCGCTGGTTTAATAAATATTAAGTATTTATTAATTTTAATTTATAATTTAATTAATTAAATTTAATTTAAATATAATATATGTTATTTAATCCAATTCAAATTTGCGAGATAGTCGAGTGGAGACACTCCAGCTAATTATCTTTTAAGTAAATTTAAAATGTAATATTAAATATATAATATGATCATTTATTATTTAAATATTGTGACAATTTTTATTAATTCAATAATTCAATGAAGAGATTAAAGAATTATAATTATATAATTATAATTAACAAATTTTCTTTACATTATTAAAAGAAAAAAAAATTAATTTAATTATTTAATTATTTTTAAAAGTAAGTAACAGTGAGTAAATGAAATGAGATAAAAATATAAAAAAAAAAAAACATTTTTTCATTTTCTAACTCGTTTATATTTTTTAAGATATTATTATAACCATTAATTAGTTAATTTATTAGAAAATGAAACAAAAAGATTATAAATATATCTATTCTATGGCTAAAAGGAATATTATAGACATACATACGAAGCCTTCTTTAGAAAATGTTTGTTTGTTTGTTTGTTTGTTATCTCGAACATACCTCGAACTCGCCTAACGTTAACACGTTAATTAGTAGAGGAGCAATTGTTTGTATCTACAAGATACTCAGTGCTTAACACCAAATGCTAATATTTTAAAAAGCATGTCACATTTTTAAATACTTAAATATACCTACTACCTATGTATCATAAGTTAGATAAAGAAGAGAAGAATTTTACAAGGGTGGGGTGAAAAGTTTCCGGCCTTCAACATTCAAAATAGCTGAGACCTGCTGAACGTGTGCGAAATATTTTACACAATTATTTGAACCATGCAAAGCTGTGTGCACGGTGGGTGCCGCGTTTGCTAACGTTAGACCAAAAACTGCTTCGAAAAACCATTTCTACCAACAATTTGGCACTGTCCAATCGAATTTTTGCCTCGATTCATAACTGTTGATAAGACTTTAAATTAAATTAAATTTAATCAATTAATTAACTAAATTAGAACACCGTTATGAGAAATGTATCAGTGTTAATGAAGATTATGTTGAAAAATAAAGCAAAAAAAAAAAAAAAAAAATTAAAAACATCGTTTTTCTTGGTCAGGCCGGAAACTTTTCACCACACCCTCGTAATGTAATTTAATATCATTATAAAACTTACTCTAGATTATTTTTTCAATAATTTTAAGCCTTAACCTAATTTTTTGAAAAGTAATATACAAGATTTGTCTATAATGCTTATGGAGTATAAAAAATTTTTCATAAATCTTGACAATAAAAATTTAATAGTCATAATAATTAAGTAAGTTGTTAAGTTGTTATGTTTAATATGATTTAAGAATAGTTTTAATTTATTTAATAAAAAAAAAAAAAAAATAACAAATTGTGTTATTTTGCCATCAATATTAAGTGGAGGAAGTTTGTAAAAAAACGCCGCAAGAAAAATACTTAAATATACTTAAATAAAATATTCAAGAAGTGAGTGTGAACATGACTGGCCTCAGGTGTCCTATTTCGCTAAAATCTTTATGAAAAATGTCGTTTTTTCTATGAAATCCACGGAAATAATTGAGATATCGATTTAATTTGAATTTATTCGGGTTTAGAATAAGAACTAAATAAGAATGATATATAATTCATAAATTTTATATTTCTATTTAAAAAAGTAGCATTTTCGCTAAAATCTTAATGAAAAATGTCGTTTTTTCTATGAAATCCACGGAAATAATTGAGATATCGATGAAATTTGAATTTGTTCGGGTTTAGAATAAGAAATAAATAAGAATGATATATAATTCATAAATTTTATATTTCTTATTAAAAAAGTAGCATTTTCGCTAAAATCTTAATGAAAAATGTCGTTTTTTATATGAAATCCACGAAAATAATTGAGATATCGATGAAATTTGAATTTATTCGGGTTTAGAATAAGAAATAAATAAGAATGATATATAATTCATAAATTTTATATTTCTATTCAAAAAAGTAGCATTTTCGCTAAAAACTTAATGAAAAATGTCGTTTTTTATATGAAATCCACGGAAATAATTGAGATATCGATAAAATTTGAATTTGTTCGGGTTTAGAATAAGAAATAAATAAGAATGATATATAATTCATAAATTTTATATTTCTATTTAAAAAAGTAGCATTTTCGCTAAAATCTTAATGAAAAATGTCGTTTTTTCTATGAAATCCACGGAAATAATTGAGATATCGATAAAATTTGAATTTATTCGGGTTTAGAATAAGAAATAAATAAGAATGATATATAATTCATAAATTTTATATTTCTATTTAAAAAAGTAGCATTTTCACTAAAATCTTAATGAAAAATGTCGTTTTTTCTATGAAATCCACGAAAATAATTGAGATATCGATGAAATTTGAATTTATTCGGGTTTAGAATAAGAAATAAATAAGAATGATATATAATTCATAAATTTTATATTTCTATTCAAAAAAGTAGCATTTTCGCTAAAATCTTTATGAAAAATGTCGTTTTTTCTATGAAATCCACGAAAATAATTGAGATATCGATGAAATTTGAATTTATTCGGGTTTAGAATAAGAAATAAATAAGAATGATATATAATTCATAAATTTTATATTTCTATTCAAAAAAGTAGCATTTTCGCTAAAATCTTAATGAAAAATGTCGTTTTTTCTATGAAATCCACGAAAATAATTGAGATATCGATGAAATTTGAATTTATTCGGGTTTAGAATAAGAAATAAATAAGAATGATATATAATTCATAAATTTTATATTTCTATTTAAAAAAGTAGCATTTTCGCTAAAATCTTAATGAAAAATGTCGTTTTTTCTATGAAATCCACGGAAATAATTGAGATATCGATAAAATTTGAATTTATTCGGGTTTAGAATAAGAAATAAATAAGAATGATATATAATTCATAAATTTTATATTTCTATTTAAAAAAGTAGCATTTTCACTAAAATCTTAATGAAAAATGTCGTTTTTTCTATGAAATCCACGAAAATAATTGAGATATCGATGAAATATGAATTTATTTTGGTTTAGAATAAGAAATAAATAAGAATGATATATAATTCATAAATTTTATATTTCTATTTAAAAAAGCAGCATTTTCGCTAAAATCTTAATGAAAAATGTTGTTTTTTCTATGAAATCCACAAAAATAATTGAGATATCGATTTAATTTGAATTTATTCGGGTTTAGAATAAGAAATAAATAAGAATGATATATAATTCATAAATTTTATATTTCTATTTAAAAAAGTAGCATTTTCGCTAAAATCTTAATGAAAAATGTCGTTTTTTATATGAAATCCACGGAAATAATTGAGATATCGATAAAATTTGAATTTATTCGGGTTTAGAATAAGAAATAAATAAGAATGATATATAATTCATAAATTTTATATTTCTTATTAAAAAAGTAGCATTTTCGCTAAAATCTTAATGAAAAATGTCGTTTTTTCTATGAAATCCACGAAAATAATTGAGATATCGATGAAATTTGAATTTATTTGGGTTTAGAATAAGAAATAAATAAGAATGATATATAATTCATAAATTTTATATTTCTATTTAAAAAAGCAGCATTTTCGCTAAAATCTTAATGAAAAATGTTGTTTTTTCTATGAAATCCACAAAAATAATTGAGATATCGATTTAATTTGAATTTATTCGGGTTTAGAATAAGAAATAAATAAGAATGATATATAATTCATAAATTTTATATTTCTATTTAAAAAAGTAGCATTTTCGCTAAAATCTTAATGAAAAATGTCGTTTTTTCTATGAAATCCACGAAAATAATTGAGATATCGATGAAATTTGAATTTATTTGGGTTTAGAATAAGAAATAAATAAGAATGATATATGTAAGGTGGCTTTCAAATGAGAGAAAGGTTTCTTCGTTTTTGTCGTGATTTTATTAATTCTAAAAGAATATTTACAATTATTATACAATTATTAGAATATTTACACATTTAAATAATACATACCTAAAAGAATAATTAAATTACACGTTATTTATAGAATATATTATATACACAATCAAAATTAAACTAACTGCTTATCTTACATTAATACTTAATAAATACTTAATAAGCCCTCTATCCTAAACTATATACACTAAGGTTAAAAGAAGTTATAAATATAATTTATACCTCCCCCCCAAAGGTCACTTTTTCACTGAAAAGGTGATAATTTGCTTGAATGAACAAGTTTTCCCTTTTTCCCCCAATTAACTTTATATATCGAGGAAGAAATTCTTTTTAAAATTTTATAAGGACCTATTCTTACTTTATCCAATTTTTTCCTATTTAGTTTATTTCCATTTTCTATGTAAACTTCATCCCCATCAGAAAATTCATACTCTCTTCTGTTCTTGTCAAATCTTCTCTTGTTTATTTCAAAGTTTTTTGAAGAATTTAACAAGGCTCTTCTTCTATCTTCTAATAGATCACTTTTTATTTCGAAAGGAGAAATACTGGATTGTTTCCCGAAAAGTAGATAGCCAGGTTCATACTTGGTTGCTGTATGAATAGTGCGATTATATTCACACGCACACTCTTCCGCAATTTTCGACCAAGCTCTTCTATCTCCACTATTCACCTTGCACCTGATTCGATTAACCAACGTCTGGTTTAACCTCTCATTAAGTCCATTCGATTGTGGACAGTCAATCGAGGTATATATCAATTTGATATTCATCCCAGTAAGATATTTTTGAAATTCTGTAGATTGCAATCCCGAATATTGATCAGCTAACAGAATTTTAATTTTGTTTTTCTTTGCTATTGGGTCAATCATCTTTATAAAATCTCTAGAACAGTGGTTCTTAAACTGTGGTCCGCGGACCCCTGGGGGTCCGCGAAGCCTTTACTGGGGGTCCGCGGTCCTCGGAAAAAAATCATCGTAAAAATATATACATATATAAATATTTAAAGTTCATTGTTTAACTATATCCTCCTAGAGAATTACGGCTATAATTTAATACTATTAATAATACTATTTTATTTTATTAAATTGATAATTATGTCAATTAATTTTTTGTGAATAAATAAACATATATAAAAAACTATATATAAAATTTGAATTTTCATCCATTCATTCATTTAAAATCATTTTTCGATTGTTCCTTTAAAATAACCCCTCTTAGGGGCTCGGAAGGGGAGGCATATAAGGGAATTTTCTTTCACTTTGTTATTGGGGAAAACCAGGGGAGGGGACAGTCTTACCCGGAAAAACCCAAATTGTCAGCGTCCACTCTGGGGTTTTAAACAGTTTTAAAGCAAATGTTAATTATAAGTTCATTTCTCAACGAGTTGTATCTTTAAATTATTTTTATTAATGTTAATTATAAGTTCATTTCTCAACGAGTTGTATCTTTAAATTATTTTTATTAATTTAATTAATTATAATTAAATTATAGCTAATAATAGTTTATTATAGCTAATAATTTTTTTTAATTTTTAGTGTAATTTGCATGATCATTATTTTATAAAAACACTAAACACATTTTGCAATTTCCCAGAAAGGCTGTTTTTGAGAGTAAGTATAAGTTAGTTTTATGAATAAAAAATATTTATTTTAATAATATTTTAGAATCAAATTACGAAATTAATAATATTTTAGAATCAAATTACGAAATTAATAATATTTTAGAATCAAATTACGAAATATATTTATTATATAAATTAATATTCATTTAAAATGATATTAAATCATTTATTTAAAATGATTTAAAACATTTATTAAAATGATTTAAAACATTCATTTAAAATGATATTAAAACATTCATTTAAAATCATATTAAAACATAGCTAGTAAATAATAATTCGTTATATTTATATTATATTTATATTATATTTATATTATTGTAGTTCAATGTTAATAAATTACTCCATAAAATGGATCGTTGGCTACAAACTGGTTCAACACAGAAACGGAAAGAATCAGATGATGAGGCATCAACAGCAAACTCTACCAAGAAACGCAAAACTAGAAAATATTCGGATGATTATTTATCATTTGGATTTACTTATATTTGCAACAATGATGTGGAAAGACCAGTCTGCGTTCTATGTCAGGAAAGTTTATCCAATGAAAGTATGAAACCTGCTAATCTCAGACGTCATTTACAAACAAAGCACAGCGAGCATGTTAGTAAGTCTATCGAATTTTTTAAAATGAAAAAAGAAGAACTTAATTCAAGTCAGAAATTGATGGTAAAGACGGGATCTGGTGGTATGAATAAGAAAGCAGTAATGGCATCATATGAAGTAGCTCTACTTATTGCTAAAGCAGGAAAGCCGCATAATATAGCAGAGCAATTAATTCTTCCTGCTACAAAAGTAATTACAAATATAATGTTAGGAACTAAAGCAGCAAACGATATAAATTTGATTTCATTATCAAATGATACGGTTAAGAATAGGATTGAAGACATGTCATGTAATATAAAAGAAGAATTAATATCGAGAGTGCGCAAAAGTCACTATTACTCATTACAATTGGATGAAAGTACTGATGTCACTAATAATGCCAATTTGTTAGCTTTCATTAGATATGAGTTTGAAAATCAAATATAAGAAGATGTATTGTTTTGTGATTCACTACCTTCACGAACGACAGCTAATGACATATTTAACAGTTTGAATAATTTTATAACCGAAAATGAAATAGAGTGGCCAAAATGTGTTGGAATTTGCACTGATGGTGCTCGTGCAATGTCAGGTACAAGAACTGGATTGATTGCTCTTATTAAAAATTTTGCGCCTCAGGTTGTTTGGAATCATTGCTGCATTCACAGAGAATCATTAGCAGCCAAAAATATGTCACCAGATTTGAAAAGAACATTAGACGAAGTAGTTAAAATTGTCAATTTCATTAAGGCTCGTCCACTTAATTCCAGAGTTTTTAAAATTTTGTGTGAGGAAATGGGTAGTCAACATACACATTTATTATTACATACAGATGTACGTTGGTTGTCCCGCGGGAAAGTACTCATTCGCCTTTTTGAGCTTCGAGATGAAATACGATTGTTTTTAATAGATGCGCATTTTGAACTGACCGAATGTTTCAATGATTTTATCTGGTTAGCTAAGGTGGCTTACTTGACTGATATTTTTACAAAATTGAACGAACTTAATTTGAGCCTGCAAGGTACTGTTGTAAATATATTTAAAGTTGAAGATAAAATAGAAGCAATGATTAAAAAAATCGACTTGTGGTCGAAACGCATCCAGAACGGTGTATATGAGTCTTTTCCAACTCTCAATGATTTCATAGAAAGCTCCAGTGAAAAATTGCTTAATCAAACGCGTCAATTATTTGTTGAACATTTAATTACTTTGAAAAGCAACTTCAGGAAGTATTTTTCTACTCCTGATCCTTGCAATAACTGGATCAGAGATCCATTTAATATGGAAATTACAAATGCTAAACATTTATCTGCACCTGAACAAGATATTCTCGTGGAATTATCATGTGATACAACTTATAAACTAAAATTTAACAAAACTGAATTGAGCAACTTTTGGTTACTTCTCAGGTCAGATTATCCTGCGCTTGCAAATAAAGCACTTCAACACTTGATTCCATTCTGCACAACATATTTATGCGAACAAGCTTTTTCGGTACTATTTTATATTAAGTCTAAATATAGAAACAAATTAAATGTAGAGCCGGATCTTAGATTAAAAGTTTCCAATATTAAGCCAGATATTGAGATTCTTGTTTCAAGAAAACAACTGCATACATCTCATTAAATATGTAAGTTATATTTAATGAGATAGATGCAGTTATTTTTTAAAATATTTCTTATTTAATATTTTCTGAAAAAAATTATAAAATATTTATATGAATTTAATGTAAGTACCCATTATAATTTGTGAGATTTGTTGCTATGACAATGTTTGTATTTTCTTTCTTCAATATTATAATTTCTAATAAAATGTGTTCTACAATATGCAAAAAAATCGTTATTCACCAATCACTGTTAGAAATATTCATCATATATCCTTGTCCTTATGAGATCGTAAGCCAGAAATTAATTAATAAAATGACGTAAAGTACCTAAAGTTGTGATGGGGGTCCGTCAAAAAAAATTTTTTCAAGTGGGGGTCCGTGGAGTACATAAGTTTAAGAACCTATGCTCTAGAACATTGGCTTACTGATGTTGAAATCCAAGTGTATCTACTAAAATGATCTAACAAGATATGTAAATATTTCTTTGGTGATCTATTACCTCCAAATCCACCAACCGTGTCAATAGACATGATCTCATATGGTTCTGTCGCTGGGCCTAGTTTTGACATTAAACCAATTAGTCTACTCCTACGAACCTTATTTTCTATGCAAATCGAACAGCTTTTACAAAATGTATCTATCAACTTATCCATATTTTTAAAATAATAATATTTTCTTATCCTTTCTTTCAGATGTGCAGCTCCAATATGACCATAATATTCATGTACTCTTTGTATTAGTTGAATGCCAAAACTGACTGAAACGAATATTCTAAATTTTCCTCTTAAATTTTTGAATGTAATATTATTTCGTCGTACGGTGTTTGTCCATGCTGTTTTTAGTTCATCTATGTTTTCTTTCTGATCTTTTATTATTTCATTCAATTCTATTAAATTTACCACTTGAATAGCATCTTCATTCTCAAAATATTCCAAAACTGGTTGTCTTGATAATAAGTCAGGTAAAACATTGTCCCTCCCTTTCTTATAAATAATTTTAAAATTATATTGGGATAAGTAATTAACCAAATCACCTAGTATTTCATCCGTTCTAGCTTTGGTTTTCAAATTTTCTAATGGTTTATGATCGCAGCATACGGTAAATTGCCGACCAATAACATAATATTGCCAATGTTTTATAGCATCTTTAATAGCTTTACATTCTAAATGTATTATGTCCATCCGTTTTTCTTTTTCAGATAATTTTCTCGAAAAATATGCTACCGGGTGTAGTTTTCCATCATCTTGTGGTTGTTTTAAGGTGGCTCCCATACCTTTATAGCTCGCATCTGTTTCAATATATATATCCTTATTTATGTCATAAATCGATAAAATTGGTGAAGAACATAAATACTCCTTTATCATGTTAAAACTTTTTTCACATTCATCTGTCCAAATAAATGGGATATTCTTCTTGAGTAATCTATGCAATGGTTCAAATTTTTCAGAACTATTTTCAATATATTTTAGGTAAAAATTTATTGATCCTAAAACGCTACGCACTCCCGATTTATCAGTTGGTCTTTGGAGATTCTTTATTGCAACAAGGTTTTCACGGGCTGGTGAAATTTTGTTCTCCTCAAGTAAATGGCCTAAATATTTAACAGATTTATTTGCAAATGTACATTTTAATAAGTTGAGCTTGAACCCTTCTTCTGCGATAACTTTTAACAGTTCTTCAATATGTTTAATATGATCATCCCATGTTCTTGAAAATAGTAAAATGTCATCGATATAATTAATGCAAAATTCGGATAGATTATTTTTTCTTATGATATTTGATAAAATTCTTTGAAAAATTGTTGGCGAATTCTTTAATCCAAATGGAAGCACTTTAAACATAAATTTACCAAATTTTGTTATAAAAGATGTCTTCTCTCGGTCTTTTTCTGTAAGAACTATATTCCAAAATGCAGAATTTATATCGATGACTGTAAAATATTTACAGTTGGATACTTTTTCTATAACATCGTTAATAGTTGGAAAAGGGTAACATTCTGGTATTATTAAATTATTTAATTTTCTAAAATCAATGCATAATCTCGACTTACGCCCCTCTTGTTTTTTATAAGCAAGAGTTACAGGGGAAGAAAACGGCGAATCTGATTCTTCTATTAAATCTGCTTCTAGTAACTGTTTAATTTGTGATCTAATTTCTTTTTCATCTGGTATAGAACATTTGTATGGACGAGAATTTACATATTCTTCTCTTATTAATTTAATTTCTGCTTCTTTTGACTTCACCTTTCCAACGTCGAATTTATCTTTAGCGAATATATGTTTATAACTCCTGATTAAATTTGTTATCATTGATTTTTGTTTTTCATTGTTTATGTGATTTAAATTCATCTTAAATTCTTTATCAAAAGTATCATTAATATTTTCATCAATTGTATCTTCATTAATAACATCATTAGTCCTCTTATCAAATGAAATCTCATCCAATTTAATTATTTTATTATTATCAATTCTTTGTAAAATTTTCAAATTTTCATCTTGTATCAGTTTAAAATTTTGAATAGCGTCGAGACCTAATAATATGTCATATGAAAATTTATTTTCATCCATTATGTATACTTTTAATCGATTTTTGACATTTCCAATTTGTAATATAACATTACCCCGGGCAGTGCTTAAGTTGAATCCATTGAAAGTTTTAAAACTATTTTCAGAATCAATGGTATCTAATTTTAAAAGATTAGTGATTCTTCTGTTTATTAAACTAACATTAGAACCACTATCATAAATGGCTTTAGTTTTTATTTTCCCATTGATAATTACATTTATTTTTATTAATGGATTCAATCTTCCCGGGCTTTCTAGTTTAAAGAAATTTTATTTTCTGTTTCATTTTTGCCATAATTGGATTTATTCATTTGTATTTTCTTTTCAAACAAACTTTTATTTCTACATTCGTTACTTGGATGGAAACGATTAAACCATCCAAGATTTTCGCAAATGAAACATGGTTTTTTTAAAAAATTAGAAAATTTAAGTTTTTGTTCATATTTTCCTTGTTTAATATTTTCATTAAAATTCGATTCAATTTTTTTTAAATTAGCCTCATACCAATCTTTGGTTGGGCCCGAAACAAAAAAACGTAAAATTTCAACTTTATCAATATCCAAATCAACATGGTGTCTTTCGCATTCTTTTTCAAATTGCTCAAACCATTTTATCGGATTGAGTTGTTTATCAAATTTGTTTAAAATAAATTTTTTTTCCACCTCGTGAAAATTTATTTTATTTAAATATTTTTTTAACTTCAAATCATTTATTTCTTTAGTTAAAACATTTTCTTCATCAGATTGATTATACTTTAGTTCCGATTGAATTGAATTTATTTCTTCCAATGGAATATTTTTATAG
Organism: Labia minor; assembly: GCA_963082975.1. Lineage (NCBI taxonomy): Eukaryota > Metazoa > Arthropoda > Insecta > Dermaptera > Spongiphoridae > Labia > Labia minor. The sequence goes on along the minus strand of OY720345.1, from coordinate 3,725,915 downwards.
CTAAGGTTATCATCTTCATCGAAATATTCTTTCATTAAATTTTCGTCTATTTTAAGTCCTATTTTCCGATAACCATTAATAGGTTTTATAGCCACAATAGCGTTTTTTATTGATGATTTTTGAATAAGTACCTTGTGATCTGCCAAATTTTGATATTCGTCTGGAAGTGCATACCATAAGATTTTATCTAGCGAAAGACCTTCCAGTCTAAATTCATTTTCATTTGTTTTTATAATGTGTACATATAATTTATTTTCTTCCAATCGGCTTGTATCCATTCTAAAAATTTCCAGGTAATTTAATTTGTAAGGTGGCTTTCAAATGAGAGAAAGGTTTCTTCGTTTTTGTCGTGATTTTATTAATTCTAAAAGAATATTTACAATTATTATACAATTATTAGAATATTTACACATTTAAATAATACATACCTAAAAGAATAATTAAATTACACGTTATTTATAGAATATATTATATACACAATCAAAATTAAACTAACTGCTTATCTTACATTAATACTTAATAAATACTTAATAAGCCCTCTATCCTAAACTATATACACTAAGGTTAAAAGAAGTTATAAATATAATTTATATATATAATTCATAAATTTTATATTTCTATTTAAAAAAGTAGCATTTTCGCTAAAATCTTAATGAAAAATGTCGTTTTTTATATGAAATCCACGGAAATAATTGAGATATCGATAAAATTTGAATTTATTCGGTTTTAGAATAAGAAATAAATAAGAATGATATATAATTCATAAATTTTATATTTCTATTTAAAAAAGTAGCATTTTCACTAAAATCTTAATGAAAAATGTCGTTTTTTATATGAAATCCACGAAAATAATTGAGATATCGATGAAATTTGAATTTATTCGGGTTTAGAATAAGAAATAAATAAGAATGATATATAATTCATAAATTTTATATTTCTATTCAAAAAAGTAGCATTTTCGCTAAAATCTTAATGAAAAATGTCGTTTTTTCTATGAAATCCACGAAAATAATTGAGATATCGATTAAATTTGAATTTATTTGGGTTTAGAATAAGAAATAAATAAGAATGATATATAATTCATAAATTTTATATTTCTATTTAAAAAAGTAGCATTTTCGCTAAAATCTTAATGAAAAATGTCGTTTTTTCTATGAAATCCACGAAAATAATTGAGATATCGATGAAATTTGAATTTATTTGGGTTTAGAATAAGAAATAAATAAGAATGATTTATAATTCATAAATTTTATATTTCTATTTAAAAAAGTAGCATTTTCGCTAAAATCCTAATGAAAATCCACGAAAATAATTGAGATATCGATGAAATTTGAATTTATTCGGCTTTAGAATAAGAAATAAATAAGAATTTTTTCGCTAAAATCTTAATGAAAAATGACGTTTTTTCTATGAAATCCACGAAAATAATTGAGATATCGATTAAATTTGAATTTATTCGGGTTTAGAATAAGAAATAAATAAGAATGATATATAATTCATAAATTTTATATTTCTATTTAAAAAAGTAGCATTTTCGATAAAATCTTAATGAAAAATGTCGTTTTTTCTATGAAATCCACGAAAATAATTGAGATATCGATTAAATTTGAATTTATTTGGGTTTAGAATAAGAAATAAATAAGAATGATATATAATTCATAAATTTTATATTTCTATTTAAAAAAGTAGCATTTTCGCTAAAATCTTAATGAAAAATGTCGTTTTTTCTATGAAATCCACGAAAATAATTGAGATATCGATGAAATTTGAATTTATTTGGGTTTAGAATAAGAAATAAATAAGAATGATTTATAATTCATAAATTTTATATTTCTATTTAAAAAAGTAGCATTTTCGCTAAAATCCTAATGAAAATCCACGAAAATAATTGAGATATCGATGAAATTTGAATTTATTCGGCTTTAGAATAAGAAATAAATAAGAATTTTTTCGCTAAAATCTTAATGAAAAATGACGTTTTTTCTATGAAATCCACGAAAATAATTGAGATATCGATTAAATTTGAATTTATTCGGGTTTAGAATAAGAAATAAATAAGAATGATATATAATTCATAAATTTTATATTTCTATTTAAAAAAGTAGCATTTTCGCTAAAATCTTTATGAAAAATGTCGTTTTTTCTATGAAATCCACGAAAATAATTGAGATATCGATGAAATTTGAATTTATTTGGGTTTAGAATAAGAAATAAATAAGAATGATTTATAATTCATAAATTTTATATTTCTATTTAAAAAAGTAGCATTTTCGCTAAAATCTTAATGAAAAATGTCGTTTTTTATATGAAATCCACGGAAATAATTGAGATATCGATAAAATTTGAATTTATTCGGTTTTAGAATAAGAAATAAATAAGAATGATATATAATTCATAAATTTTATATTTCTATTTAAAAAAGTAGCATTTTCACTAAAATCTTAATGAAAAATGTCGTTTTTTATATGAAATCCACGAAAATAATTGAGATATCGATGAAATTTGAATTTATTCGGGTTTAGAATAAGAAATAAATAAGAATGATATATAATTCATAAATTTTATATTTCTATTCAAAAAAGTAGCATTTTCGCTAAAATCTTAATGAAAAATGTCGTTTTTTCTATGAAATCCACGAAAATAATTGAGATATCGATTAAATTTGAATTTATTTGGGTTTAGAATAAGAAATAAATAAGAATGATATATAATTCATAAATTTTATATTTCTATTTAAAAAAGTAGCATTTTCGCTAAAATCTTAATGAAAAATGTCGTTTTTTCTATGAAATCCACGAAAATAATTGAGATATCGATGAAATTTGAATTTATTTGGGTTTAGAATAAGAAATAAATAAGAATGATTTATAATTCATAAATTTTATATTTCTATTTAAAAAAGTAGCATTTTCGCTAAAATCTTAATGAAAAATGTCGTTTTTTCTATGAAATCCACGGAAATAATTGAGATATCGATAAAATTTGAATTTATTCGGGTTTAGAATAAGAAATAAATAAGAATGATATATAATTCATAAATTTTATATTTCTATTTAAAAAAGTAGCATTTTCGATAAAATCTTAATGAAAAATGTCGTTTTTTCTATGAAATCCACGAAAATAATTGAGATATCGATTAAATTTGAATTTATTTGGGTTTAGAATAAGAAATAAATAAGAATGATATATAATTCATAAATTTTATATTTCTATTTAAAAAAGTAGCATTTTCGCTAAAATCTTAATGAAAAATGTCGTTTTTTCTATGAAATCCACGAAAATAATTGAGATATCGATGAAATTTGAATTTATTTGGGTTTAGAATAAGAAATAAATAAGAATGATTTATAATTCATAAATTTTATATTTCTATTTAAAAAAGTAGCATTTTCGCTAAAATCCTAATGAAAATCCACGAAAATAATTGAGATATCGATGAAATTTGAATTTATTCGGCTTTAGAATAAGAAATAAATAAGAATTTTTTCGCTAAAATCTTAATGAAAAATGACGTTTTTTCTATGAAATCCACGAAAATAATTGAGATATCGATTAAATTTGAATTAATTCGGGTTTAGAATAAGAAATAAATAAGAATGATATATAATTCATAAATTTTATATTTCTATTTAAAAAAGTAGCATTTTCGCTAAAATCTTTATGAAAAATGTCGTTTTTTCTATGAAATCCACGAAAATAATTGAGATATCGATGAAATTTGAATTTATTTGGGTTTAGAATAAGAAATAAATAAGAATGATTTATAATTCATAAATTTTATATTTCTATTTAAAAAAGTAGCATTTTCGCTAAAATCTTAATGAAAAATGTCGTTTTTTATATGAAATCCACGGAAATAATTGAGATATCGATAAAATTTGAATTTATTCGGTTTTAGAATAAGAAATAAATAAGAATGATATATAATTCATAAATTTTATATTTCTATTTAAAAAAGTAGCATTTTCACTAAAATCTTAATGAAAAATGTCGTTTTTTATATGAAATCCACGAAAATAATTGAGATATCGATGAAATTTGAATTTATTCGGGTTTAGAATAAGAAATAAATAAGAATGATATATAATTCATAAATTTTATATTTCTATTCAAAAAAGTAGCATTTTCGCTAAAATCTTAATGAAAAATGTCGTTTTTTCTATGAAATCCACGAAAATAATTGAGATATCGATTAAATTTGAATTTATTTGGGTTTAGAATAAGAAATAAATAAGAATGATATATAATTCATAAATTTTATATTTCTATTTAAAAAAGTAGCATTTTCGCTAAAATCTTAATGAAAAATGTCGTTTTTTCTATGAAATCCACGAAAATAATTGAGATATCGATGAAATTTGATTTTATTTGGGTTTAGAATAAGAAATAAATAAGAATGATTTATAATTCATAAATTTTATATTTCTATTTAAAAAAGTAGCATTTTCGCTAAAATCCTAATGAAAATCCACGAAAATAATTGAGATATCGATGAAATTTGAATTTATTCGGCTTTAGAATAAGAAATAAATAAGAATTTTTTCGCTAAAATCTTAATGAAAAATGACGTTTTTTCTATGAAATCCACGAAAATAATTGAGATATCGATTAAATTTGAATTTATTCGGGTTTAGAATAAGAAATAAATAAGAATGATATATAATTCATAAATTTTATATTTCTATTTAAAAAAGTAGCATTTTCGATAAAATCTTAATGAAAAATGTCGTTTTTTCTATGAAATCCACGAATATAATTGAGATATCGATTAAATTTGAATTTATTTGGGTTTAGAATAAGAAATAAATAAGAATGATATATAATTCATAAATTTTATATTTCTATTTAAAAAAGTAGCATTTTCGCTAAAATCTTAATGAAAAATGTCGTTTTTTCTATGAAATCCACGAAAATAATTGAGATATCGATGAAATTTGAATTTATTTGGGTTTAGAATAAGAAATAAATAAGAATGATTTATAATTCATAAATTTTATATTTCTATTTAAAAAAGTAGCATTTTCGCTAAAATCCTAATGAAAATCCACGAAAATAATTGAGATATCGATGAAATTTGAATTTATTCGGCTTTAGAATAAGAAATAAATAAGAATTTTTTCGCTAAAATCTTAATGAAAAATGACGTTTTTTCTATGAAATCCACGAAAATAATTGAGATATCGATTAAATTTGAATTTATTCGGGTTTAGAATAAGAAATAAATAAGAATGATATATAATTCATAAATTTTATATTTCTATTTAAAAAAGTAGCATTTTCGCTAAAATCTTTATGAAAAATGTCGTTTTTTCTATGAAATCCACGAAAATAATTGAGATATCGATGAAATTTGAATTTATTTGGGTTTAGAATAAGAAATAAATAAGAATGATATATAATTCATAAATTTTATATTTCTATTTAAAAAAGTAGCATTTTCGATAAAATCTTAATGAAAAATGTCGTTTTTTCTATAAAATCCACGAAAATAATTGAGATATCGATAAAATTAAAATTTATTTGGGTTTAGAATAAGAAATAATTAAGAATGATATATAATTCATAAATTTTATATTTTTATTTAAAAAAGTAGCATTTTCGCTAAAATCCTAATGAAAATCCACGAAAATAATTGAGATATCGATGAAATTTGAATTTATTCGGCTTTAGAATAAGAAATAAATAAGAATTTTTTCGCTAAAATCTTAATGAAAAATGACGTTTTTTCTATGAAATCCACGAAAATAATTGAGATATCGATTAAATTTGAATTTATTCGGGTTTAGAATAAGAAATAAATAAGAATGATATATAATTCATAAATTTTATATTTCTATTTAAAAAAGTAGCATTTTCGATAAAATCTTAATGAAAAATGTCGTTTTTTATATGAAATCCACGGAAATAATTGAGATATCGATAAAATTTGAATTTATTCGGGTTTAGAATAAGAAATAAATAAGAATGATATATAATTCATAAATTTTATATTTCTATTTAAAAAAGTAGCATTTTCGTTTTTTCTATGAAATCCACGGAAATAATTGAGATATCGATTTAATTTGAATTTATTCGGGTTTAGAATAAGAAATAAATAAGAATGATATATAATTCATAAATTTTATATTTCTTATTAAAAAAGTAGCATTTTCGCTAAAATCTTAATGAAAAATGTCGTTTTTTCTATGAAATCCACGGAAATAATTGAGATATCGATGAAATTTGAATTTATTCGGGTTTAGAATAAAAAATAAATAAGAATGATTTATAATTCATAAATTTTATATTTCTATTTAAAAAAGTAGCATTTTCGCTAAAATCTTAATGAAAAATGTCGTTTTTTATATGAAATCCACGGAAATAATTGAGATATCGATAAAATTTGAATTTATTCGGTTTTAGAATAAGAAATAAATAAGAATGATATATAATTCATAAATTTTATATTTCTATTTAAAAAAGTAGCATTTTCACTAAAATCTTAATGAAAAATGTCGTTTTTTATATGAAATCCACGAAAATAATTGAGATATCGATGAAATTTGAATTTATTCGGGTTTAGAATAAGAAATAAATAAGAATGATATATAATTCATAAATTTTATATTTCTATTCAAAAAAGTAGCATTTTCGCTAAAATCTTAATGAAAAATGTCGTTTTTTCTATGAAATCCACGAAAATAATTGAGATATCGATGAAATTTGAATTTATTCGGGTTTGGAATAAGAAATAAATAAGAATGATATATAATTCATAAATTTTATATTTCTATTTAAAAAACTAGCATTTTCTCTAAAATCTTAATGAAAAATGTCGTTTTTTATATGAAATCCACGGAAATAATTGAGATATCGATAAAATTTGAATTTATTTGGGTTTAGAATAAGAAATAAATAAGAATGATATATAATTCATAAATTTTATATTTCTATTTAAAAAAGTAGCATTTTCGATAAAATCTTAATGAAAAATGTCGTTTTTTCTATGAAATCCACGAAAATAATTGAGATATCGATGAAATATGACTTTATTCGGGTTTAGAATAAGAAATAAATAAGAATGATATATAATTCATAAATTTTATATTTCTATTTAAAAAAGTAGCATTTTCGCTAAAATCTTAATGAAAAATGTCGTTTTTTCTATGAAATCCACGAAAATAATTGAGATATCGATGAAATATGAATTTATTTGGGTTTAGAATAAGAAATAAATAAGAATGATATACAATTCATAAATTTTATATTTCTATTTAAAAAAGTAGCATTTTCTCTAAAATCTTAATGAAAAATGTCGTTTTTTATATGAAATCCCCGGAAATAATTGAGATATCGATAAAATTTGAATTTATTTGGGTTTAGAATAAGAAATAAATAAGAATGATATATAATTCATAAATTTTATATTTCTATTTAAAAAAGTAGCATTTTCGATAAAATCTTAATGAAAAATGTTGTTTTTTCTATGAAATCCACGAAAATAATTGAGATATCGATGAAATATGAATTTATTTGGGTTTAGAATAAGAAATAAATAAGAATGATATATAATTCATAAATTTTATATTTCTATTTAAAAAAGTAGCATTTTCGCTAAAATCTTTATGAAAAATGTCGTTTTTTCTATGAAATCCACGAAAATAATTGAGATATCGATGAAATTTGAATTTATTTGGGTTTAGAATAAGAAATAAATAAGAATGATATATAATTCATAAATTTTATATTTCTATTTAAAAAAGCAGCATTTTCGCTAAAATCTTAATGAAAAATGTTGTTTTTTCTATGAAATCCAAAAAATAATTGAGATATCGATTTAATTTGAATTTATTCGGGTTTAGAATAAGAAATAAATAAGAATGATATATAATTCATAAATTTTATATTTCTATTTAAAAAAGTAGCATTTTCGCTAAAATCTTAATGAAAAATGTCGTTTTTTCTATGAAATCCACGAAAATAATTGAGATATCGATGAAATATGAATTTATTTGGGTTTAGAATAAGAAATAAATAAGAATGATATATAATTCATAAATTTTATATTTCTATTTAAAAAAGTAGCATTTTCGATAAAATCTTAATGAAAAATGTCGTTTTTTCTATGAAATCCACGAAAATAATTGAGATATCGATGAAATATGAATTTATTTTGGTTTAGAATAAGAAATAAATAAGAATGATATATAATTAATAAATTTTATATTTCTATTTAAAAAAGCAGCATTTTCGCTAAAATCTTAATGAAAAATGTTGTTTTTTCTATGAAATCCACAAAAATAATTGAGATATCGATTTAATTTGAATTTATTCGGGTTTAGAATAAGAAATAAATAAGAATGGTATATAATTCATAAATTTTATATTTCTATTTAAAAAAGTAGCATTTTCGCTAAAATCTTAATGAAAAATGTCGTTTTTTATATGAAATCCACGGAAATAATTGAGATATCGATAAAATTTGAATTTATTCGGGTTTAGAATAAGAAATAAATAAGAATGATATATAATTCATAAATTTTATATTTCTTATTAAAAAAGTAGCATTTTCGCTAAAATCTTAATGAAAAATATCGTTTTTTCTATGAAATCCACGAAAATAATTGAGATATCGATGAAATTTGAATTTATTTGGGTTTAGAATAAGAAATAAATAAGAATGATATATAATTCATAAATTTTATATTTCTATTTAAAAAAGCAGCATTTTCGCTAAAATCTTAATGAAAAATGTTGTTTTTTCTATGAAATCCACAAAAATAATTGAGATATCGATTTAATTTGAATTTATTCGGGTTTAGAATAAGAAATAAATAAGAATGATATATAATTCATAAATTTTATATTTCTTATTAAAAAAGTAGCATTTTCGCTAAAATCTTAATGAAAAATGTCGTTTTTTCTATGAAATCAACGGAAATAATTGAGATATCGATGAAATTTGAATTTATTCGGGTTTAGAATAAAAAATAAATAAGAATGATTTATAATTCATAAATTTTATATTTCTATTTAAAAAAGTAGCATTTTCGCTAAAATCTTAATGAAAAATGTCGTTTTTTATATGAAATCCACGGAAATAATTGAGATATCGATAAAATTTGAATTTATTCGGTTTTAGAATAAGAAATAAATAAGAATGATATATAATTCATAAATTTTATATTTCTATTTAAAAAAGTAGCATTTTCACTAAAATCTTAATGAAAAATGTCGTTTTTTATATGAAATCCACGAAAATAATTGAGATATCGATGAAATTTGAATTTATTCGGGTTTAGAATAAGAAATAAATAAGAATGATATATAATTCATAAATTTTATATTTCTATTCAAAAAAGTAGCATTTTCGCTAAAATCTTAATGAAAAATGTCGTTTTTTCTATGAAATCCACGAAAATAATTGAGATATCGATGAAATTTGAATTTATTCGGGTTTGGAATAAGAAATAAATAAGAATGATATATAATTCATAAATTTTATATTTCTATTTAAAAAACTAGCATTTTCTCTAAAATCTTAATGAAAAATGTCGTTTTTTATATGAAATCCACGGAAATAATTGAGATATCGATAAAATTTGAATTTATTTGGGTTTAGAATAAGAAATAAATAAGAATGATATATAATTCATAAATTTTATATTTCTATTTAAAAAAGTAGCATTTTCGATAAAATCTTAATGAAAAATGTCGTTTTTTCTATGAAATCCACGAAAATAATTGAGATATCGATGAAATATGAATTTATTCGGGTTTAGAATAAGAAATAAATAAGAATGATATATAATTCATAAATTTTATATTTCTATTTAAAAAAGTAGCATTTTCGCTAAAATCTTAATGAAAAATGTCGTTTTTTCTATGAAATCCACGAAAATAATTGAGATATCGATGAAATATGAATTTATTTGGGTTTAGAATAAGAAATAAATAAGAATGATATACAATTCATAAATTTTATATTTCTATTTAAAAAAGTAGCATTTTCTCTAAAATCTTAATGAAAAATGTCGTTTTTTATATGAAATCCCCGGAAATAATTGAGATATCGATAAAATTTGAATTTATTTGGGTTTAGAATAAGAAATAAATAAGAATGATATATAATTCATAAATTTTATATTTCTATTTAAAAAAGTAGCATTTTCGATAAAATCTTAATGAAAAATGTTGTTTTTTCTATGAAATCCACGAAAATAATTGAGATATCGATGAAATATGAATTTATTTGGGTTTAGAATAAGAAATAAATAAGAATGATATATAATTCATAAATTTTATATTTCTATTTAAAAAAGTAGCATTTTCGCTAAAATCTTTATGAAAAATGTCGTTTTTTCTATGAAATCCACGAAAATAATTGAGATATCGATGAAATTTGAATTTATTTGGGTTTAGAATAAGAAATAAATAAGAATGATATATAATTCATAAATTTTATATTTCTATTTAAAAAAGCAGCATTTTCGCTAAAATCTTAATGAAAAATGTTGTTTTTTCTATGAAATCCAAAAAATAATTGAGATATCGATTTAATTTGAATTTATTCGGGTTTAGAATAAGAAATAAATAAGAATGATATATAATTCATAAATTTTATATTTCTATTTAAAAAAGTAGCATTTTCGCTAAAATCTTAATGAAAAATGTCGTTTTTTCTATGAAATCCACGAAAATAATTGAGATATCGATGAAATATGAATTTATTTGGGTTTAGAATAAGAAATAAATAAGAATGATATATAATTCATAAATTTTATATTTCTATTTAAAAAAGTAGCATTTTCGCTAAAATCTTAATGAAAAATGTCGTTTTTTATATGAAATCCACGGAAATAATTGAGATATCGATAAAATTTGAATTTATTCGGGTTTAGAATAAGAAATAAATAAGAATGATATATAATTCATAAATTTTATATTTCTTATTAAAAAAGTAGCATTTTCGCTAAAATCTTAATGAAAAATGTCGTTTTTTCTATGAAATCCACGAAAATAATTGAGATATCGATGAAATTTGAATTTATTTGGGTTTAGAATAAGAAATAAATAAGAATGATATATAATTCATAAATTTTATATTTCTATTTAAAAAAGCAGCATTTTCGCTAAAATCTTAATGAAAAATGTTGTTTTTTCTATGAAATCCACAAAAATAATTGAGATATCGATTTAATTTGAATTTATTCGGGTTTAGAATAAGAAATAAATAAGAATGATATATAATTCATAAATTTTATATTTCTATTTAAAAAAGTAGCATTTTCGCTAAAATCTTTATGAAAAATGTCGTTTTTTCTATGAAATCCACGGAAATAATTGAGATATCGATGAAATTTGAATTTATTCGGGTTTAGAATAAAAAATAAATAAGAATGATTTATAATTCATAAATTTTATATTTCTATTTAAAAAAGTAGCATTTTCGCTAAAATCTTAATGAAAAATGTCGTTTTTTATATGAAATCCACGGAAATAATTGAGATATCGATAAAATTTGAATTTATTCGGTTTTAGAATAAGAAATAAATAAGAATGATATATAATTCATAAATTTTATATTTCTATTTAAAAAAGTAGCATTTTCACTAAAATCTTAATGAAAAATGTCGTTTTTTATATGAAATCCACGAAAATAATTGAGATATCGATGAAATTTGAATTTATTCGGGTTTAGAATAAGAAATAAATAAGAATGATATATAATTCATAAATTTTATATTTCTATTCAAAAAAGTAGCATTTTCGCTAAAATCTTAATGAAAAATGTCGTTTTTTCTATTAAATCCACGAAAATAATTGAGATATCGATGAAATTTGAATTTATTCGGGTTTGGAATAAGAAATAAATAAGAATGATATATAATTCATAAATTTTATATTTCTATTTAAAAAACTAGCATTTTCTCTAAAATTTTAATGAAAAATGTCGTTTTTTATATGAAATCCACGGAAATAATTGAGATATCGATAAAATTTGAATTTATTTGGGTTTAGAATAAGAAATAAATAAGAATGATATATAATTCATAAATTTTATATTTCTATTTAAAAAAGTAGCATTTTCGATAAAATCTTAATGAAAAATGTCGTTTTTTCTATGAAATCCACGAAAATAATTGAGATATCGATGAAATATGAATTTATTCGGGTTTAGAATAAGAAATAAATAAGAATGATATATAATTCATAAATTTTATATTTCTATTTAAAAAAGTAGCATTTTCGCTAAAATCTTAATGAAAAATGTCGTTTTTTCTATGAAATCCACGAAAATAATTGAGATATCGATGAAATATGAATTTATTTGGGTTTAGAATAAGAAATAAATAAGAATGATATACAATTCATAAATTTTATATTTCTATTTAAAAAAGTAGCATTTTCTCTAAAATCTTAATGAAAAATGTCGTTTTTTATATGAAATCCCCGGAAATAATTGAGATATCGATAAAATTTGAATTTATTTGGGTTTAGAATAAGAAATAAATAAGAATGATATATAATTCATAAATTTTATATTTCTATTTAAAAAAGTAGCATTTTCGATAAAATCTTAATGAAAAATGTTGTTTTTTCTATGAAATCCACGAAAATAATTGAGATATCGATGAAATATGAATTTATTTGGGTTTAGAATAAGAAATAAATAAGAATGATATATAATTCATAAATTTTATATTTCTATTTAAAAAAGTAGCATTTTCGCTAAAATCTTTATGAAAAATGTCGTTTTTTCTATGAAATCCACGAAAATAATTGAGATATCGATTTAATTTGAATTTATTCGGGTTTAGAATAAGAAATAAATAAGAATGATATATAATTCATAAATTTTATATTTCTATTTAAAAAAGTAGCATTTTCGCTAAAATCTTAATGAAAAATGTCGTTTTTTCTATGAAATCCACGAAAATAATTGAGATATCGATGAAATATGAATTTATTTGGGTTTAGAATAAGAAATAAATAAGAATGATATATAATTCATAAATTTTATATTTCTATTTAAAAAAGTAGCATTTTCGATAAAATCTTAATGAAAAATGTCGTTTTTTCTATGAAATCCACGAAAATAATTGAGATATCGATGAAATATGAATTTATTTTGGTTTAGAATAAGAAATAAATAAGAATGATATATAATTAATAAATTTTATATTTCTATTTAAAAAAGCAGCATTTTCGCTAAAATCTTAATGAAAAATGTTGTTTTTTCTATGAAATCCACAAAAATAATTGAGATATCGATTTAATTTGAATTTATTCGGGTTTAGAATAAGAAATAAATAAGAATGATATATAATTCATAAATTTTATATTTCTATTTAAAAAAGTAGCATTTTCGCTAAAATCTTAATGAAAAATGTCGTTTTTTATATGAAATCCACGGAAATAATTGAGATATCGATAAAATTTGAATTTATTCGGGTTTAGAATAAGAAATAAATAAGAATGATATATAATTCATAAATTTTATATTTCTTATTAAAAAAGTAGCATTTTCGCTAAAATCTTAATGAAAAATGTCGTTTTTTCTATGAAATCCACGAAAATAATTGAGATATCGATGAAATTTGAATTTATTTGGGTTTAGAATAAGAAATAAATAAGAATGATATATAATTCATAAATTTTATATTTCTATTTAAAAAAGCAGCATTTTCGCTAAAATCTTAATGAAAAATGTTGTTTTTTCTATGAAATCTACAAAAATAATTGAGATATCGATGAAATATGAATTTATTTGGGTTTAGAATAAGAAATAAATAAGAATGATATATAATTCATAAATTTTATATTTCTATTTAAAAAAGTAGCATTTTCACTAAAATCTTAATGAAAAATGTCGTTTTTTATATGAAATCCACGAAAATAATTGAGATATCGATGAAATATGAATTTATTTGGGTTTAGAATAAGAAATAAATAAGAATGATATATAATTCATAAATTTTACATTTCTATTTAAAAAAGTAGCATTTTCGCTAAAATCTTAATGAAAAATGTCGTTTTTTATATGAAATCCACGGAAATAATTGAGATATCGATGAAATATGAATTTATTTGGGTTTAGAATAAGAAATAAATAAGAATGATATATAATTCATAAATTTTATATTTCTATTTAAAAAAGTAGCATTTTCACTAAAATCTTAATGAAAAATGTCGTTTTTTATATGAAATCCACGAAAATAATTGAGATATCGATGAAATATGAATTTATTTGGGTTTAGAATAAGAAATAAATAAGAATGATATATAATTCATAAATTTTATATTTCTATTTAAAAAAGTAGCATTTTCGCTAAAATCTTAATGAAAAATGTCGTTTTTTCTATGAAATCCACGGAAATAATTGAGATATCGATGAAATTTGAATTTATTCGGGTTTAGAATAAAAAATAAATAAGAATGATTTATAATTCATAAATTTTATATTTCTATTTAAAAAAGTAGCATTTTCGCTAAAATCTTAATGAAAAATGTCGTTTTTTATATGAAATCCACGGAAATAATTGAGATATCGATAAAATTTGAATTTATTCGGTTTTAGAATAAGAAATAAATAAGAATGATATATAATTCATAAATTTTATATTTCTATTTAAAAAAGTAGCATTTTCACTAAAATCTTAATGAAAAATGTCGTTTTTTATATGAAATCCACGAAAATAATTGAGATATCGATGAAATTTGAATTTATTCGGGTTTAGAATAAGAAATAAATAAGAATGATATATAATTCATAAATTTTATATTTCTATTCAAAAAAGTAGCATTTTCGCTAAAATCTTAATGAAAAATGTCGTTTTTTCTATTAAATCCACGAAAATAATTGAGATATCGATGAAATTTGAATTTATTCGGGTTTGGAATAAGAAATAAATAAGAATGATATATAATTCATAAATTTTATATTTCTATTTAAAAAACTAGCATTTTCTCTAAAATTTTAATGAAAAATGTCGTTTTTTATATGAAATCCACGGAAATAATTGAGATATCGATAAAATTTGAATTTATTTGGGTTTAGAATAAGAAATAAATAAGAATGATATATAATTCATAAATTTTATATTTCTATTTAAAAAAGTAGCATTTTCGATAAAATCTTAATGAAAAATGTCGTTTTTTCTATGAAATCCACGAAAATAATTGAGATATCGATGAAATATGAATTTATTCGGGTTTAGAATAAGAAATAAATAAGAATGATATATAATTCATAAATTTTATATTTCTATTTAAAAAAGTAGCATTTTCGCTAAAATCTTAATGAAAAATGTCGTTTTTTCTATGAAATCCACGAAAATAATTGAGATATCGATGAAATATGAATTTATTTGGGTTTAGAATAAGAAATAAATAAGAATGATATACAATTCATAAATTTTATATTTCTATTTAAAAAAGTAGCATTTTCTCTAAAATCTTAATGAAAAATGTCGTTTTTTATATGAAATCCCCGGAAATAATTGAGATATCGATAAAATTTGAATTTATTTGGGTTTAGAATAAGAAATAAATAAGAATGATATATAATTCATAAATTTTATATTTCTATTTAAAAAAGTAGCATTTTCGATAAAATCTTAATGAAAAATGTTGTTTTTTCTATGAAATCCACGAAAATAATTGAGATATCGATGAAATATGAATTTATTTGGGTTTAGAATAAGAAATAAATAAGAATGATATATAATTCATAAATTTTATATTTCTATTTAAAAAAGTAGCATTTTCGCTAAAATCTTTATGAAAAATGTCGTTTTTTCTATGAAATCCAAAAAATAATTGAGATATCGATTTAATTTGAATTTATTCGGGTTTAGAATAAGAAATAAATAAGAATGATATATAATTCATAAATTTTATATTTCTATTTAAAAAAGTAGCATTTTCGCTAAAATCTTAATGAAAAATGTCGTTTTTTCTATGAAATCCACGAAAATAATTGAGATATCGATGAAATATGAATTTATTTGGGTTTAGAATAAGAAATAAATAAGAATGATATATAATTCATAAATTTTATATTTCTATTTAAAAAAGTAGCATTTTCGATAAAATCTTAATGAAAAATGTCGTTTTTTCTATGAAATCCACGAAAATAATTGAGATATCGATGAAATATGAATTTATTTTGGTTTAGAATAAGAAATAAATAAGAATGATATATAATTAATAAATTTTATATTTCTATTTAAAAAAGCAGCATTTTCGCTAAAATCTTAATGAAAAATGTTGTTTTTTCTATGAAATCCACAAAAATAATTGAGATATCGATTTAATTTGAATTTATTCGGGTTTAGAATAAGAAATAAATAAGAATGATATATAATTCATAAATTTTATATTTCTATTTAAAAAAGTAGCATTTTCGCTAAAATCTTAATGAAAAATGTCGTTTTTTATATGAAATCCACGGAAATAATTGAGATATCGATAAAATTTGAATTTATTCGGGTTTAGAATAAGAAATAAATAAGAATGATATATAATTCATAAATTTTATATTTCTTATTAAAAAAGTAGCATTTTCGCTAAAATCTTAATGAAAAATGTCGTTTTTTCTATGAAATCCACGAAAATAATTGAGATATCGATGAAATTTGAATTTATTTGGGTTTAGAATAAGAAATAAATAAGAATGATATATAATTCATAAATTTTATATTTCTATTTAAAAAAGCAGCATTTTCGCTAAAATCTTAATGAAAAATGTTGTTTTTTCTATGAAATCTACAAAAATAATTGAGATATCGATGAAATATGAATTTATTTGGGTTTAGAATAAGAAATAAATAAGAATGATATATAATTCATAAATTTTATATTTCTATTTAAAAAAGTAGCATTTTCACTAAAATCTTAATGAAAAATGTCGTTTTTTATATGAAATCCACGAAAATAATTGAGATATCGATGAAATATGAATTTATTTGGGTTTAGAATAAGAAATAAATAAGAATGATATATAATTCATAAATTTTACATTTCTATTTAAAAAAGTAGCATTTTCGCTAAAATCTTAATGAAAAATGTCGTTTTTTCTATGAAATCCACGGAAATAATTGAGATATCGATGAAATTTGAATTTATTCGGGTTTAGAATAAAAAATAAATAAGAATGATTTATAATTCATAAATTTTATATTTCTATTTAAAAAAGTAGCATTTTCGCTAAAATCTTAATGAAAAATGTCGTTTTTTATATGAAATCCACGGAAATAATTGAGATATCGATAAAATTTGAATTTATTCGGTTTTAGAATAAGAAATAAATAAGAATGATATATAATTCATAAATTTTATATTTCTATTTAAAAAAGTAGCATTTTCACTAAAATCTTAATGAAAAATGTCGTTTTTTCTATGAAATCCACGAAAATAATTGAGATATCGATGAAATTTGAATTTATTCGGGTTTGGAATAAGAAATAAATAAGAATGATATATAATTCATAAATTTTATATTTCTATTCAAAAAAGTAGCATTTTCGCTAAAATCTTAATGAAAAATGTCGTTTTTTCTATGAAATCCACGAAAATAATTGAGATATCGATGAAATTTGAATTTATTCGGGTTTGGAATAAGAAATAAATAAGAATGATATATAATTCATAAATTTTATAGTTCTATTTAAAAAAGTAGCATTTTCGCTAAAATCTTAATGAAAAATGTCGTTTTTTTCTATGAAATCCACGAAAATAATTGAGATATCGATGAAATTTGAATTTATTTGGGTTTAGAATAAGAAATAAATATGAATGATATATAATTCATAAATTTTATATTTCTATTTAAAAAAGTAGCATTTTCTCTAAAATCTTAATGAAAAATGTCCTTTTTTATATGAAATCCACGGAAATAATTGAGATATCGATAAAATTTGAATTTATTTGGGTTTAGAATAAGAAATAAATAAGAATGATATATAATTCATAAATTTTATATTTCTATTTTAAAAAAGTAGCATTTTTCTATAAAATCTTAATGAAAAATGTCGTTTTTTTCTATGAAATCCACGAAAATAATTGAGATATCGATGAAATTTGAATTTATTTGGGTTTAGAATAAGAAATAATTAAGAATGTTATATAATTCATAAATTTTATATTTCTATTTAAAAAAAGTAGCATTTTCGTTAAAATCTTAATTAAAAATGTCGTTTTTTCTATGAAATCCACGAAAATAATTGAGATATCGCTGAAATTTGAATTTATTTGGGTTTAGAATAAGAAATAAATATGAATGATATATAATTCATAAATTTTATATTTCTATTTAAAAAAAGTAGCTTTTTTCTCTAAAATCTTAATGAAAAATGTCGTTTTTTTCTATGAAATCCACGGAAATAATTGAGATATCCTTAAATTTGAATTTATTCGGGTTTAGAATAAGAAATAAATATGAATGATATATAATTCATAAATTTTATATTTTCTATTTAAAAAAGTAGCATTTTCGCTAAAATCTTAATGAAAAATGTCGTTTTTTCTATGAAATCCACGAAAATAATTGAGATATCGATGAAATATGAATTTATTTGGGTTTAGAATAAGAAATAAATAAGAATGATATATATTCATAAATTTTATATTTCTATTTAAAAAAAGCAGCATTTTCGCTAAAAATCCTTAATGAAAAATGTTGTTTTTTCTATGAAATCCACAAAAATAATTGAGATATCGATTTAATTTGAATTTATTCGGGTTTAGAATAAGAAATAAATAAGAATGATATATAATTCATAAATTTTATATTTCTATTTAAAAAAGTAGCATTTTTCGCTAAAATCTTAATGAAAAATGTCGTATTTTATATGAAATCCACGGAAATAATTGAGATATCGATAAAATTTTGAATTTATTCGGGTTTAGAATAAGAAATAAATAAGAATGATATATAATTCATAAATTTTATATTTCTATTTAAAAAAGTAGCATTTTCGCTAAAATCATTATGAAAAATGTCGTTTTTTATATGAAATCCACGAAAATAATTGAGATATCGATTTAATTTGAATTTATTCGGGTTTAGAATAAGAAATAAATAAGAATGATATATAATTCATAAATTTTATATTTCTATTTAAAAAAGTAGCATTTTCGCTAAAATCTTAATGAAAAATGTCGTTTTTTATATGAAATCCACGAAAATAATTGAGATATCGATGAAATTTGAATTTATTCGGGTTTAGAATAAGAAATAAATAAGAATGATATATAATTCATAAATTTTATATTTCTATTTAAAAAAGTAGCATTTTCGTAGCATTTTCGCTAAAATCTTAATGAAAAATGTCGTTTTTTATATGAAATCCACGGAAATAATTGAGATATCGATGAAATATGAATTTATTTGGGTTTAGAATAAGAAATAAATAAGAATGATATATAATTAATAAATTTTATATTTCTATTTAAAAAAGCAGCATTTTCGCTAAAATCTTAATGAAAAATGTTGTTTTTTCTATGAAATCCACAAAAATAATTGAGATATCGATTTAATTTGAATTTATTCGGGTTTAGAATAAGAAATAAATAAGAATGATATATAATTCATAAATTTTATATTTCTATTTAAAAAAGTAGCATTTTCGCTAAAATCTTAATGAAAAATGTCGTTTTTTATATGAAATCCACGGAAATAATTGAGATATCGATAAAATTTGAATTTATTCGGGTTTAGAATAAGAAATAAATAAGAATGATATATAATTCATAAATTTTATATTTCTATTTAAAAAAGTAGCATTTTCGCTAAAATCATTATGAAAAATGTCGTTTTTTATATGAAATCCACGAAAATAATTGAGATATCGATTTAATTTGAATTTATTCGGGTTTAGAATAAGAAATAAATAAGAATGATATATAATTCATAAATTTTATATTTCTATTTAAAAAAGTAGCATTTTCGCTAAAATCTTAATGAAAAATGTCGTTTTTTATATGAAATCCACGAAAATAATTGAGATATCGATGAAATTTGAATTTATTCGGGTTTAGAATAAGAAATAAATAAGAATGATATATAATTCATAAATTTTATATTTCTATTTAAAAAAGTAGCATTTTCGTAGCATTTTCGCTAAAATCTTAATGAAAAATGTCGTTTTTTATATGAAATCCACGGAAATAATTGAGATATCGATGAAATATGAATTTATTTGGGTTTAGAATAAGAAATAAATAAGAATGATATATAATTAATAAATTTTATATTTCTATTTAAAAAAGCAGCATTTTCGCTAAAATCTTAATGAAAAATGTTGTTTTTTCTATGAAATCCACAAAAATAATTGAGATATCGATTTAATTTGAATTTATTCGGGTTTAGAATAAGAAATAAATAAGAATGATATATAATTCATAAATTTTCTTTTAAAAAAGTAGCATTTTCTCTAAAATCTTAATGAAAAATGTCGTTTTTATATGAAATCGACGAAAATAATTGAGATATCGATAAAATTTGAATTTATTTGGGTTTAGAATAAGAAATAATTAAGAATGATATATAATTCATAAATTTTATATTTTTATTTAAAAAAGTAGCATTTTCGCTAAAATCCTAATGAAAATCCACGAAAATAATTGAGATATCGATGAAATTTGAATTTATTTGGGTTTAGAATAAGAAATAATTAAGAATGATATATAATTCATAAATTTTATATTTTTTTTAAAAAAGTAGCATTTTCGCTAAAATCATTATGAAAAATGTCGTTTTTTATATGAAATCCACGAAAATAATTGAGATATCGATGAAATTTGAATTTATTCGGGTTTAGAATAAGAAATAAATAAGAATGATATATAATTCATAAATTTTATATTTCTATTTAAAAAAGTAGCATTTTCGCTAAAATCTTAATGAAAATGTTGTTTTTTCTATGAAATCCACAAAAATAATTGAGATATCGATTTAATTTGAATTTATTCGGGTTTAGAATAAGAAATAAATAAGAATGATATATAATTCATAAATTTTATATTTCTAATTAAAAAAGTAGCATTTTCGCTAAAATCTTAATGAAAAATGTCGTTTTTTATATGAAATCCACGGAAATAATTGAGATATCGATGAAATATGAATTTATTTGGGTTTAGAATAAGAAATAAATAAGAATGATATATAATTAATAAATTTTATATTTCTATTTAAAAAAGCAGCATTTTCGCTAAAATCTTAATGAAAAATGTTGTTTTTTCTATGAAATCCACAAAAATAATTGAGATATCGATTTAATTTGAATTTATTCGGGTTTAGAATAAGAAATAAATAAGAATGATATATAATTCATAAATTTTATATTTCTATTTAAAAAAGTAGCATTTTCGCTAAAATCTTAATGAAAAATGTCGTTTTTTATATGAAATCCACGGAAATAATTGAGATATCGATAAAATTTGAATTTATTCGGGTTTAGAATAAGAAATAAATAAGAATGATATATAATTCATAAATTTTATATTTCTATTTAAAAAAGTAGCATTTTCGCTAAAATCATTATGAAAAATGTCGTTTTTTATATGAAATCCACGAAAATAATTGAGATATCGATTTAATTTGAATTTATTCGGGTTTAGAATAAGAAATAAATAAGAATGATATATAATTCATAAATTTTATATTTCTATTTAAAAAAGTAGCATTTTCGCTAAAATCTTAATGAAAAATGTCGTTTTTTATATGAAATCCACGAAAATAATTGAGATATCGATGAAATTTGAATTTATTCGGGTTTAGAATAAGAAATAAATAAGAATGATATATAATTCATAAATTTTATATTTCTATTTAAAAAAGTAGCATTTTCGTAGCATTTTCGCTAAAATCTTAATGAAAAATGTCGTTTTTTATATGAAATCCACGGAAATAATTGAGATATCGATGAAATATGAATTTATTTGGGTTTAGAATAAGAAATAAATAAGAATGATATATAATTAATAAATTTTATATTTCTATTTAAAAAAGCAGCATTTTCGCTAAAATCTTAATGAAAAATGTTGTTTTTTCTATGAAATCCACAAAAATAATTGAGATATCGATTTAATTTGAATTTATTCGGGTTTAGAATAAGAAATAAATAAGAATGATATATAATTCATAAATTTTATATTTCTATTTAAAAAAGTAGCATTTTCGCTAAAATCTTAATGAAAAATGTCGTTTTTTATATGAAATCCACGGAAATAATTGAGATATCGATAAAATTTGAATTTATTCGGGTTTAGAATAAGAAATAAATAAGAATGATATATAATTCATAAATTTTATATTTCTATTTAAAAAAGTAGCATTTTCGCTAAAATCATTATGAAAAATGTCGTTTTTTATATGAAATCCACGAAAATAATTGAGATATCGATTTAATTTGAATTTATTCGGGTTTAGAATAAGAAATAAATAAGAATGATATATAATTCATAAATTTTATATTTCTATTTAAAAAAGTAGCATTTTCGCTAAAATCTTAATGAAAAATGTCGTTTTTTATATGAAATCCACGGAAATAATTGAGATATCGATGAAATATGAATTTATTTGGGTTTAGAATAAGAAATAAATAAGAATGATATATAATTAATAAATTTTATATTTCTATTTAAAAAAGCAGCATTTTCGCTAAAATCTTAATGAAAAATGTTGTTTTTTCTATGAAATCCACAAAAATAATTGAGATATTGATTTAATTTGAATTTATTCGGGTTTAGAATAAGAAATAAATAAGAATGATATATAATTCATAAATTTTATATTTCTATTTAAAAAAGTAGCATTTTCGCTAAAATCTTAATGAAAAATGTCGTTTTTTCTATGAAATCCACAAAAATAATTGAGATATCGATTTAATTTGAATTTATTCGGGTTTAGAATAAGAAATAAATAAGAATGATATATAATTCATAAATTTTATATTTCTATTTAAAAAAGTAGCATTTTCGCTAAAATCTTAATGAAAAATGTCGTTTTTTATATGAAATCCACGGAAATAATTGAGATATCGATAAAATTTGAATTTATTCGGGTTCAGAATAAGAAATAAATAAGAATGATATATAATTCATAAATTTTATATTTCTATTTAAAAAAGTAGCATTTTCGATAAAATCTTAATGAAAAATGTCGTTTTTTATATGAAATCCACGGAAATAATTGAGATATCGATAAAATTTGAATTTATTCGGGTTTAGAATAAGAAATAAATAAGAATGATATATAATTCATAAATTTTATATTTCTATTTAAAAAAGTAGCATTTTCGCTAAAATCTTTATGAAAAATGTCGTTTTTTATATGAAATCCACGAAAATAATTGAGATATCCTTAAAATTTGAATTTATTTGGGTTTAGAATAAGAAATAAATAAGAATGATATATAATTCATAAATTTTATATTTCTATTTAAAAAAGTGGCATTTTCGTTAAAATCTTTATGAAAAATGTCGTTTTTTCTATGAAATCTACGAAAATAATTGAGATATCGATGAAATTTGAATTTATTCGGGTTTAGAATAAGAAATAAATAAGAATGATATATAATTCATAAATTTTATATTTCTATTTAAAAAAGTAGCATTTTCGCAAAAATCTTAATGAAAAATGTCGTTTTTTCTATGAAATCCACGAAAATAATTGAGATATCGATTAAATTTGAATTTATTCGGGTTTAGAATAAGAAATAAATAAGAATGATATATAATTCATAAATTGTATATTTCTATTTAAAAAAGTAGCATTTTCGCTAAAATCTTAATGAAAAATGTCGTTTTTTCTATGAAATCCACTTAAATAATTGAGATATCGATGAAATTTGAAATTATTTGGGTTTAGAATAAGAAATAATTAAGAATGTTATATAATTCATAAATTTTATATTTCTATTTAAAAAAGTAGCATTTTCGCTAAAATCTTAATGAAAAATGTCGTTTTTTCTATGAAATCCACGAAAATAATTGAGATATCGATGAAATTTGAATTTATTTGGGTTTAGAATAAGAAATAAATATGAATGATATATAATTCATAAATTTTATATTTCTATTTAAAAAAGTAGCATTTTCTCTAAAATCTTAATGAAAAATGTCGTTTTTTCTATGAAATCCACGGAAATAATTGAGATATCCTTAAAATTTGAATTTATTCGGGTTTAGAATAAGAAATAAATATGAATGATATATAATTCATAAATTTTATATTTCTATTTAAAAAAGTAGCATTTTCGCTAAAATCTTAATGAAAAATGTCGTTTTTTCTATGAAATCCACGAAAATAATTGAGATATCGATGAAATATGAATTTATTTGGGTTTAGAATAAGAAATAAATAAGAATGATATATAATTCATAAATTTTCTATTTCTATTTAAAAAAGTAGCATTTTCTATAAAATCTTAATGAAAAATGTCGTTTTTTATATGAAATCGACGAAAATAATTGAGATATCGATAAAATTTGAATTTATTTGGGTTTAGAATAAGAAATAAATAAGAATGATATATAATTCATAAATTTTATATTTCTATTTAAAAAAGTAGCATTTTCGCTAAAATCTTTATGAAAAATGTCGTTTTTTCTATGAAATCTACGAAAATAATTGAGATATCGATGAAATTTGAATTTATTCGGGTTTAGAATAAGAAATAAATAAGAATGATATATAATTCATAAATTTTATATTTCTATTTAAAAAAGTAGCATTTTCGCAAAAATCTTAATGAAAAATGTCGTTTTTTCTATGAAATCCACGAAAATAATTGAGATATCGATGAAATATGAATTTATTTGGGTTTAGAATAAGAAATAAATAAGAATGATATATAATTCATAAATTTTTATATTTTTATTTAAAAAAGTAGCATTTTCGCTAAAATCCTAATGAAAATCCACGAAAATAATTGAGATATCGATGAAATTTGAATTTATTCGGCTTTAGAATAAGAAATAAATAAGAATTTTTTCGCTAAAAATCTTAATGAAAAATGACGTTTTTTCTATGAAATCCACGAAAATAATTGAGATATCGATTAAATTTGAATTTATTCGGGTTTAGAATAAGAAATAAATAAGAATGATATATAATTCATAAATTGTATATTTCTATTTAAAAAAGTAGCATTTTCGCTAAAATCTTAATGAAAAATGTCGTTTTTTCTATGAAATCCACTTAAATAATTGAGATATCGATGAAATTTGAAATTATTTGGGTTTAGAATAAGAAATAATTAAGAATGTTATATAATTCATAAATTTTATATTTTCTATTTAAAAAAGTAGCATTTTCGCTAAAATTTTAATGAAAAATGTCGTTTTTTCTATGAAATCCACGAAAATAATTGAGATATCGATGAAATTTGAATTTATTTGGGTTTAGAATAAGAAATAAATATGAATGATATATAATTCATAAATTTTATATTTCTATTTAAAAAAGTAGCATTTTCTCTAAAATCTTAATGAAAAAATGTCGTTTTTTATATGAAATCCACGGAAATAATTGAGATATCGATAAAATTTGAATTTATTTGGGTTTAGAATAAGAAATAAATAAGAATGATATAATTCATAAATTTTATATTTCTATTTAAAAAAGTAGCATTTTCTCTAAAATCTTAATGAAAAATGTCGTTTTTTCTATGAAATCCACGGAAATAATTGAGATATCCTTAAAATTTGAATTTATTCGGGTTTAGAATAAGAAATAAATATGAATGATATATAATTCATAAATTTTATATTTCTATTTAAAAAAGTAGCATTTTCGCTAAAATCTTAATGAAAAATGTCGTTTTTTCTATGAAATCCACGAAAAATAATTGAGATATCGATGAAATATGAATTTATTTGGGTTTAGAATAAGAAATAAATAAGTATGATATATAATTCATAAGTTTTATATTTCTATTTAAAAAAGTAGCATTTTCTCTAAAATCTTAATGAAAAATGTCGTTTTTTATATGAAATCCACGGAAATAATTGAGATATCCTTAAAATTTGAATTTATTCGGGTTTAGAATAAGAAATAAATAAGAATGATATATAATTCATAAATTTTATATTTCTATTTAAAAAAGTAGCATTTTCGCTAAAATCTTTATGAAAAATGTCGTTTTTTCTATGAAATCTACGAAAATAATTGAGATATCGATGAAATTTGAATTTATTCGGGGTTTAGAATAAGAAATAAATAAGAATGATATATAATTCATAAATTTTATATTTCTATTTAAAAAAGTAACATTTTCGCTAAAATCTTAATGAAAAATGTCGTTTTTTCTATGAAATCCACGAAAATAATTGAGATATCGATAAAATTTGAATATATTTGGGTTTAGAATAAGAAATAATTAAGAATGATATATAATTCATAAATTTTATATTTTTATTTAAAAAAGTAGCATTTTCGCTAAAATCCTAATGAAAATCCACGAAAATAATTGAGATATCGATGAAATTTGAATTTATTCGGCTTTAGAATAAGAAATAAATAAGAATTTTTTCGCTAAAATCTTAATGAAAAATGACGTTTTTTCTATGAAATCCACGAAAATAATTGAGATATCGATGAAATTTGAATTTATTCGGGTTTTAGAATAAGAAATAAATAAGAATGATATATAATTCATAAATTTTATATTTCTATTTAAAAAAGTAACATTTTCGCTAAAATCTTAATGAAAAATGTCGTTTTTTCTATGAAATCCACGAAAATAATTGAGGATATCGATGAAATATGAATTTATATGGGTTTAGAATAAGAAATAAATAACGAATGATATATAATTAAATAAATTTTATATTTCTATTTAAAAAAGCAGCATTTTCGCTAAAATCTTAATGAAAAATGTTGTTTTTTCTATGAAATCCACAAAAATAATTGAGATATCGATTTAATTTGAATTTATTCGGGTTTAGAATAAGAAATAAATAAGAATGATATATAATTCATAAATTTTATATTTCTATTTAAAAAAGTAGCATTTTCGCTAAAATCTTTATGAAAAATGTCGTTTTTTATATGAAATCCACGGAAATAATTGAGATATCGATGAAATATGAATTTATTTGGGTTTAGAATAAGAAATAAATAAGAATGATATATAATTAATAAATTTTATATTTCTATTTAAAAAAGCAGCATTTTCGCTAAAATCTTAATGAAAAATGTTGTTTTTTCTATGAAATCCACAAAAATAATTGAGATATCGATTTAATTTGAATTTATTCGGGTTTAGAATAAGAAATAAATAAGAATGATATATAATTCATAAATTTTATATTTCTATTTAAAAAAGTAGCATTTTCGCTAAAATCTTAATGAAAAATGTCGTTTTTTATATGAAATCCACTGAAATAATTGAGATATCGATAAAATTTGAATTTATTCGGGTTTAGAATAAGAAATAAATAAGAATGATATATAATTCATAAATTTTATATTTCTATTTAAAAAAGTAGCATTTTCGCTAAAATCTTTATGAAAAATGTCGTTTTTTATATGAAATCCACGAAAATAATTGAGATATCGATGAAATTTGAATTTATTCGGGTTTAGAATAAGAAATAAATAAGAATGATATATAATTCATAAATTTTATATTTCTATTTAAAAAAGTAGCATTTTCGCTAAAATCTTAATGAAAAATGTCGTTTTTTCTATGAAATCCACGAAAATAATTGAGATATCGATGAAATTTGAATTTATTTGGGTTTAGAATAAGAAATAAATAAGAATGATATATAATTCATAAATTTTATATTTCTATTTAAAAAAGCAGCATTTTCGCTAAAATCTTAATGAAAAATGTTGTTTTTTCTATGAAATCCACAAAAATAATTGAGATATCGATTTAATTTGAATTTATTCGGGTTTAGAATAAGAAATAAATAAGAATGATATATAATTCATAAATTTTATATTTCTATTTAAAAAAGTAGCATTTTCGCTAAAATCTTAATGAAAAATGTCGTTTTTTCTATGAAATCCACGAAAATAATTGAGATATCGATGAAATATGAATTTATTTGGGTTTAGAATAAGAAATAAATAAGAATGATATATAATTCATAAATTTTATATTTCTATTTAAAAAAGTAGCATTTTCGATGAAAAATGTCGTTTTTTCTATGAAATCCACGAAAATAATTGAGATATCGATGAAATATGAATTTATTTGGGTTTAGAATAAGAAATAAATAAGAATGATATATAATTCATAAATTTTATATTTCTATTTAAAAAAGTAGCATTTTCGCTAAAAATCTTAATGAAAAATGTCGTTTTTTCTATGAAATCCACTTAAATAATTGAGATATCGATGAAATTTGAATTTATTTGGGTTTAGAATAAGAAATAATTAAGAATGTTATATAATTCATAAATTTTATATTTCTATTTAAAAAAGTAGCATTTTCGCTAAAATCTTAATGAAAAATGTCGTTTTTTCTATGAAATCCACGAAAATAATTGAGATATCGATGAAATTTGAATTTATTTGGTTTAGAATAAGAAATAAATATGAATGATATATAATTCATAAATTTTATATTTCTATTTAAAAAAGTAGCATTTTCTCTAAAATCTTAATGAAAAATGTCGTTTTTCTATGAAATCCACGGAAATAATTGAGATATCCTTAAAATTTGAATTTATTTGGGTTTAGAATAAGAAATAAATAAGAATGATATATAATTCATAAATTTTATATTTCTATTAAAAAAGTAGCATTTTCGTTAAAATCTTTATGAAAAATGTCGTTTTTCTATGAAATCTACGAAAATAATTGAGATATCGATGAAATTTGAATTTATTCGGGTTTAGAATAAGAAATAAATAAGAATGATATATAATTCATAAATTTTATATTTCTATTTAAAAAAGTAGCATTTTCGCAAAAATCTTAATGAAAAATGTCGTTTTTTCTATGAAATCCACGAAAATAATTGAGATATCGATTAAATTTGAATTTATTCGGGTTTAGAATAAGAAATAAATAAGAATGATATATAATTCATAAATTGTATATTTCTATTAAAAAAGTAGCATTTTCGCTAAAATCTTAATGAAAAATGTCGTTTTTTCTATGAAATCCACTTAAATAATTGAGATATCGATGAAATTGAAATTATTTGGGTTTAGAATAAGAAATAATTAAGAATGTTATATAATTCATAAATTTTATATTTCTATTTAAAAAAGTAGCATTTTCGCTAAAATCTTAATGAAAAATGTCGTTTTTTCTATGAAATCCACGAAAATAATTGAGATATCGATGAAATTTGAATTTATTTGGGTTTAGAATAAGAAATAAATATGAATGATATATAATTCATAAATTTTATATTTCTATTTAAAAAAGTAGCATTTTCTCTAAAATCTTAATGAAAAATGTCGTTTTTTATATGAAATCCACGGAAATAATTGAGATATCGATAAAATTTGAATTTATTTGGGTTTAGAATAAGAAATAAATAAGAATGATATATAATTCATAAATTTTATATTTCTATTTAAAAAAGTAGCATTTTCTATAAAATCTTAATGAAAAATGTCGTTTTTTCTATGAAATCCACGAAATAATTGAGATATCGATGAAATTTGAATTTATTTGGGTTTAGAATAAGAAAATAATTAAGAATGTTATATAATTCATAAATTTTATATTTCTATTTAAAAAAGTAGCATTTTCGTTAAAATCTTAATGAAAAATGTCGTTTTTTCTATGAAATCCACGAAAATAATTGAGATATCGATGAAATTTGAATTTATTTGGGTTTAGAATAAGAAATAAATATGAATGATATATAATTCATAAATTTTATATTTCTATTTAAAAAAGTAGCATTTTCTCTAAAATCTTAATGAAAAATGTCGTTTTTTCTATGAAATCCACGGAAATAATTGAGATATCCTTAAAATTTGAATTTATTTGGGTTTAGAATAAGAAATAAATATGAATGATATATAATTCATAAATTTTATATTTCTATTTAAAAAAGTAGCATTTTCGCTAAAATCTTAATGAAAAATGTCGTTTTTTCTATGAAATCCACAAAAATAATTGAGATATCGATGAAATATGAATTTATTTGGGTTTAGAATAAGAAATAAATAAGTATGATATATAATTCATAAGTTTTATATTTCTATTTAAAAAAGTAGCATTTTCTCTAAAATCTTAATGAAAAATGTCGTTTTTTATATGAAATCCACGGAAATAATTGAGATATCCTTAAAATTTGAATTTATTCGGGTTTAGAATAAGAAATAAATAAGAATGATATATAATTCATAAATTTTATATTTCTATTTAAAAAAGTAGCATTTTCGCTAAAATCTTTATGAAAAATGTCGTTTTTTCTATGAAATCTACGAAAATAATTGAGATATCGATGAAATTTGAATTTATTCGGGTTTAGAATAAGAAATAAATAAGAATGATATATAATTCATAAATTTTATATTTCTATTTAAAAAAGTAGCATTTTCGCAAAAATCTTAATGAAAAATGTCGTTTTTTCTATGAAATCCACGAAAATAATTGAGATATCGATGAAATATGAATTTATTTGGGTTTAGAATAAGAAATAAATAAGAATGATATATAATTCATAATTTTCTATTTCTATTTAAAAAAGTAGCATTTTCTCTAAAATCTTAATGAAAAATGTCGTTTTTTTATATGAAATCGACGAAAATAATTGAGATATCGATAAAATTTGAATTTATTTGGGTTTAGAATAAGAAATAATTAAGAATGATATATAATTCATAAATTTTATATTTTTATTTAAAAAAGTAGCATTTTCGCTAAAATCCTAATGAAAATCCACGAAAATAATTGAGATATCGATGAAATTTGAATTTATTTGGGTTTAGAATAAGAATAATTAAGAATGATATATAATTCATAAATTTTATATTTTTATTTAAAAAAGTAGCATTTTCGCTAAAATCCTAATGAAAATCCACGAAAATAATTGAGATATCGATGAAATTTGAATTTATTCGGCTCTAGAATAAGAAATAAATAAGAATTTTTTCGCTAAAATCTTAATGAAAAATGACGTTTTTTCTATGAAATCCACGAAAATAATTGAGATATCGATGAAATTTGAATTTATTCGGGTTTTGGAATAAGAAATAAATAAGAATGATATATAATTCATAATTTTATATTTCTATTTAAAAAACTAGCATTTTCTCTAAAATCTTAATGAAAAATGTCGTTTTTTATATGAAATCCACGGAAATAATTGAGATATCGATAAAATTTGAATTTATTTGGGTTTAGAATAAGAAATAAATAAGAATGATATATAATTCATAAATTTTATATTTCTATTTAAAAAAGTAGCATTTTCGATAAAATCTTAATGAAAATGTCGTTTTTTCTATGAAATCCACGAAAATAATTGAGATATCGATGAAATATGAATTTATTCGGGTTTAGAATAAGAAATAAATAAGAATGATATATAATTCATAAATTTTATATTTCTATTTAAAAAAGTAGCATTTTCGCTAAAATCTTAATGAAAAATGTCGTTTTTTCTATGAAATCCACGAAAATAATTGAGATATCGATGAAATATGAATTTATTTGGGTTTAGAATAAGAAATAAATAAGAATGATATACAATTCATAAATTTTATATTTCTATTTAAAAAAGTAGCATTTTCTCTAAAATCTTAATGAAAAATGTCGTTTTTTATATGAAATCCCCGGAAATAATTGAGATATCGATAAAATTTGAATTTATTTGGGTTTAGAATAAGAAATAAATAAGAATGATATATAATTCATAAATTTTATATTTCTATTTAAAAAAGTAGCATTTTCGATAAAATCTTAATGAAAAATGTTGTTTTTTCTATGAAATCCACGAAAATAATTGAGATATCGATGAAATATGAATTTATTTGGGTTTAGAATAAGAAATAAATAAGAATGATATATAATTCATAAATTTTATATTTCTATTTAAAAAAGTAGCATTTTCGCTAAATCTTTATGAAAAATGTCGTTTTTTTCTATGAAATCCACGAAATAATTGAGATATCGATGAAATTTGAATTTATTTGGGTTTAGAATAAGAAATAAATAAGAATGATATATAATTCATAAATTTTATATTTCTATTTAAAAAAGCAGCATTTTCGCTAAAATCTTAATGAAAAATGTTGTTTTTTTCTATGAAATCCAAAAAAATAATTGAGATATCGATTTAATTTGAATTTATTCGGGTTTAGAATAAGAAATAAATAAGAATGATATATAATTCATAAATTTTATATTTCTATTTAAAAAAGTAGCATTTTCGCTAAAATCTTAATGAAAAATGTCGTTTTTTCTATGAAATCCACGAAAATAATTGAGATATCGATGAATATGAATTTATTTGGGTTTAGAATAAGAAATAAATAAGAATGATATATAATTCATAAATTTTATATTTCTATTTAAAAAAGTAGCATTTTCGCTAAAATCTTAATGAAAAATGTCGTTTTTTATATGAAATCCACGGAAATAATTGAGATATCGATAAAATTTGAATTTATTCGGGTTTAGAATAAGAAATAAATAAGAATGATATATAATTCATAAATTTTATATTTCTTATTAAAAAAGTAGCATTTTCGCTAAAATCTTAATGAAAAATGTCGTTTTTTCTATGAAATCCACGAAAATAATTGAGATATCGATGAAATTTGAATTTATTTGGGTTTAGAATAAGAAATAAATAAGAATGATATATAATTCATAAATTTTATATTTCTATTTAAAAAGCAGCATTTTCGCTAAAATCTTAATGAAAAATGTTGTTTTTTCTATGAAATCCACAAAAATAATTGAGATATCGATTTAATTTGAATTTATTCGGGTTTAGAATAAGAAATAAATAAGAATGATATATAATTCATAAATTTTATATTTCTATTTAAAAAGTAGCATTTTCGCTAAAATCTTTATGAAAAATGTCGTTTTTTCTATGAAATCCACGGAAATAATTGAGATATCGATGAAATTTGAATTTATTAGGGTTTAGAATAAAAAATAAATAAGAATGATTTATAATTCATAAATTTTATATTTCTATTTAAAAAAGTAGCATTTTCGCTAAAATCTTAATGAAAAATGTCGTTTTTTATATGAAATCCACGGAAATAATTGAGATATCGATAAAATTTGAATTTATTCGGTTTAGAATAAGAAATAAATAAGAATGATATATAATTCATAAATTTTATATTTCTATTTAAAAAAGTAGCATTTTCACTAAAATCTTAATGAAAAATGTCGTTTTTTATATG
Source organism: Labia minor (assembly GCA_963082975.1). Taxonomy (NCBI): domain Eukaryota; kingdom Metazoa; phylum Arthropoda; class Insecta; order Dermaptera; family Spongiphoridae; genus Labia; species Labia minor. The sequence goes on along the minus strand of OY720345.1, from coordinate 3,692,581 downwards.
AAATCCACGAAAATAATTGAGATATCGATGAAATTTGAATTTATTCGGGTTTAGAATAAGAAATAAATAAGAATGATATATAATTCATAAATTTTATATTTCTATTCAAAAAAGTAGCATTTTCGCTAAAATCTTAATGAAAAATGTCGTTTTTTCTATTAAATCCACGAAAATAATTGAGATATCGATGAAATTTGAATTTATTCGGGTTTGGAATAAGAAATAAATAAGAATGATATATAATTCATAAATTTTATATTTCTATTTAAAAAACTAGCATTTTCTCTAAAATTTTAATGAAAAATGTCGTTTTTTATATGAAATCCACGGAAATAATTGAGATATCGATAAAATTTGAATTTATTTGGGTTTAGAATAAGAAATAAATAAGAATGATATATAATTCATAAATTTTATATTTCTATTTAAAAAAGTAGCATTTTCGATAAAATCTTAATGAAAAATGTCGTTTTTTCTATGAAATCCACGAAAATAATTGAGATATCGATGAAATATGAATTTATTCGGGTTTAGAATAAGAAATAAATAAGAATGATATATAATTCATAAATTTTATATTTCTATTTAAAAAAGTAGCATTTTCGCTAAAATCTTAATGAAAAATGTCGTTTTTTCTATGAAATCCACGAAAATAATTGAGATATCGATGAAATATGAATTTATTTGGGTTTAGAATAAGAAATAAATAAGAATGATATACAATTCATAAATTTTATATTTCTATTTAAAAAAGTAGCATTTTCTCTAAAATCTTAATGAAAAATGTCGTTTTTTATATGAAATCCCCGGAAATAATTGAGATATCGATAAAATTTGAATTTATTTGGGTTTAGAATAAGAAATAAATAAGAATGATATATAATTCATAAATTTTATATTTCTATTTAAAAAAGTAGCATTTTCGATAAAATCTTAATGAAAAATGTTGTTTTTTCTATGAAATCCACGAAAATAATTGAGATATCGATGAAATATGAATTTATTTGGGTTTAGAATAAGAAATAAATAAGAATGATATATAATTCATAAATTTTATATTTCTATTTAAAAAAGTAGCATTTTCGCTAAAATCTTTATGAAAAATGTCGTTTTTTCTATGAAATCCACGAAAATAATTGAGATATCGATTTAATTTGAATTTATTCGGGTTTAGAATAAGAAATAAATAAGAATGATATATAATTCATAAATTTTATATTTCTATTTAAAAAAGTAGCATTTTCGCTAAAATCTTAATGAAAAATGTCGTTTTTTCTATGAAATCCACGAAAATAATTGAGATATCGATGAAATATGAATTTATTTGGGTTTAGAATAAGAAATAAATAAGAATGATATATAATTCATAAATTTTATATTTCTATTTAAAAAAGTAGCATTTTCGATAAAATCTTAATGAAAAATGTCGTTTTTTCTATGAAATCCACGAAAATAATTGAGATATCGATGAAATATGAATTTATTTTGGTTTAGAATAAGAAATAAATAAGAATGATATATAATTAATAAATTTTATATTTCTATTTAAAAAAGCAGCATTTTCGCTAAAATCTTAATGAAAAATGTTGTTTTTTCTATGAAATCCACAAAAATAATTGAGATATCGATTTAATTTGAATTTATTCGGGTTTAGAATAAGAAATAAATAAGAATGATATATAATTCATAAATTTTATATTTCTATTTAAAAAAGTAGCATTTTCGCTAAAATCTTAATGAAAAATGTCGTTTTTTATATGAAATCCACGGAAATAATTGAGATATCGATAAAATTTGAATTTATTCGGGTTTAGAATAAGAAATAAATAAGAATGATATATAATTCATAAATTTTATATTTCTTATTAAAAAAGTAGCATTTTCGCTAAAATCTTAATGAAAAATGTCGTTTTTTCTATGAAATCCACGAAAATAATTGAGATATCGATGAAATTTGAATTTATTTGGGTTTAGAATAAGAAATAAATAAGAATGATATATAATTCATAAATTTTATATTTCTATTTAAAAAAGCAGCATTTTCGCTAAAATCTTAATGAAAAATGTTGTTTTTTCTATGAAATCTACAAAAATAATTGAGATATCGATGAAATATGAATTTATTTGGGTTTAGAATAAGAAATAAATAAGAATGATATATAATTCATAAATTTTATATTTCTATTTAAAAAAGTAGCATTTTCACTAAAATCTTAATGAAAAATGTCGTTTTTTATATGAAATCCACGAAAATAATTGAGATATCGATGAAATATGAATTTATTTGGGTTTAGAATAAGAAATAAATAAGAATGATATATAATTCATAAATTTTACATTTCTATTTAAAAAAGTAGCATTTTCGCTAAAATCTTAATGAAAAATGTCGTTTTTTATATGAAATCCACGGAAATAATTGAGATATCGATGAAATATGAATTTATTTGGGTTTAGAATAAGAAATAAATAAGAATGATATATAATTCATAAATTTTATATTTCTATTTAAAAAAGTAGCATTTTCACTAAAATCTTAATGAAAAATGTCGTTTTTTATATGAAATCCACGAAAATAATTGAGATATCGATGAAATATGAATTTATTTGGGTTTAGAATAAGAAATAAATAAGAATGATATATAATTCATAAATTTTATATTTCTATTTAAAAAAGTAGCATTTTCGCTAAAATCTTAATGAAAAATGTCGTTTTTTCTATGAAATCCACGGAAATAATTGAGATATCGATGAAATTTGAATTTATTCGGGTTTAGAATAAAAAATAAATAAGAATGATTTATAATTCATAAATTTTATATTTCTATTTAAAAAAGTAGCATTTTCGCTAAAATCTTAATGAAAAATGTCGTTTTTTATATGAAATCCACGGAAATAATTGAGATATCGATAAAATTTGAATTTATTCGGTTTTAGAATAAGAAATAAATAAGAATGATATATAATTCATAAATTTTATATTTCTATTTAAAAAAGTAGCATTTTCACTAAAATCTTAATGAAAAATGTCGTTTTTTATATGAAATCCACGAAAATAATTGAGATATCGATGAAATTTGAATTTATTCGGGTTTAGAATAAGAAATAAATAAGAATGATATATAATTCATAAATTTTATATTTCTATTCAAAAAAGTAGCATTTTCGCTAAAATCTTAATGAAAAATGTCGTTTTTTCTATTAAATCCACGAAAATAATTGAGATATCGATGAAATTTGAATTTATTCGGGTTTGGAATAAGAAATAAATAAGAATGATATATAATTCATAAATTTTATATTTCTATTTAAAAAACTAGCATTTTCTCTAAAATCTTAATGAAAAATGTCGTTTTTTATATGAAATCCACGGAAATAATTGAGATATCGATAAAATTTGAATTTATTTGGGTTTAGAATAAGAAATAAATAAGAATGATATATAATTCATAAATTTTATATTTCTATTTAAAAAAGTAGCATTTTCGATAAAATCTTAATGAAAAATGTCGTTTTTTCTATGAAATCCACGAAAATAATTGAGATATCGATGAAATATGAATTTATTCGGGTTTAGAATAAGAAATAAATAAGAATGATATATAATTCATAAATTTTATATTTCTATTTAAAAAAGTAGCATTTTCGCTAAAATCTTAATGAAAAATGTCGTTTTTTCTATGAAATCCACGAAAATAATTGAGATATCGATGAAATATGAATTTATTTGGGTTTAGAATAAGAAATAAATAAGAATGATATACAATTCATAAATTTTATATTTCTATTTAAAAAAGTAGCATTTTCTCTAAAATCTTAATGAAAAATGTCGTTTTTTATATGAAATCCCCGGAAATAATTGAGATATCGATAAAATTTGAATTTATTTGGGTTTAGAATAAGAAATAAATAAGAATGATATATAATTCATAAATTTTATATTTCTATTTAAAAAAGTAGCATTTTCGATAAAATCTTAATGAAAAATGTTGTTTTTTCTATGAAATCCACGAAAATAATTGAGATATCGATGAAATATGAATTTATTTGGGTTTAGAATAAGAAATAAATAAGAATGATATATAATTCATAAATTTTATATTTCTATTTAAAAAAGTAGCATTTTCGCTAAAATCTTTATGAAAAATGTCGTTTTTTCTATGAAATCCACGAAAATAATTGAGATATCGATTTAATTTGAATTTATTCGGGTTTAGAATAAGAAATAAATAAGAATGATATATAATTCATAAATTTTATATTTCTATTTAAAAAAGTAGCATTTTCGCTAAAATCTTAATGAAAAATGTCGTTTTTTCTATGAAATCCACGAAAATAATTGAGATATCGATGAAATATGAATTTATTTGGGTTTAGAATAAGAAATAAATAAGAATGATATATAATTCATAAATTTTATATTTCTATTTAAAAAAGTAGCATTTTCGATAAAATCTTAATGAAAAATGTCGTTTTTTCTATGAAATCCACGAAAATAATTGAGATATCGATGAAATATGAATTTATTTTGGTTTAGAATAAGAAATAAATAAGAATGATATATAATTAATAAATTTTATATTTCTATTTAAAAAAGCAGCATTTTCGCTAAAATCTTAATGAAAAATGTTGTTTTTTCTATGAAATCCACAAAAATAATTGAGATATCGATTTAATTTGAATTTATTCGGGTTTAGAATAAGAAATAAATAAGAATGATATATAATTCATAAATTTTATATTTCTATTTAAAAAAGTAGCATTTTCGCTAAAATCTTAATGAAAAATGTCGTTTTTTATATGAAATCCACGGAAATAATTGAGATATCGATAAAATTTGAATTTATTCGGGTTTAGAATAAGAAATAAATAAGAATGATATATAATTCATAAATTTTATATTTCTTATTAAAAAAGTAGCATTTTCGCTAAAATCTTAATGAAAAATGTCGTTTTTTCTATGAAATCCACGAAAATAATTGAGATATCGATGAAATTTGAATTTATTTGGGTTTAGAATAAGAAATAAATAAGAATGATATATAATTCATAAATTTTATATTTCTATTTAAAAAAGCAGCATTTTCGCTAAAATCTTAATGAAAAATGTTGTTTTTTCTATGAAATCTACAAAAATAATTGAGATATCGATGAAATATGAATTTATTTGGGTTTAGAATAAGAAATAAATAAGAATGATATATAATTCATAAATTTTATATTTCTATTTAAAAAAGTAGCATTTTCACTAAAATCTTAATGAAAAATGTCGTTTTTTATATGAAATCCACGAAAATAATTGAGATATCGATGAAATATGAATTTATTTGGGTTTAGAATAAGAAATAAATAAGAATGATATATAATTCATAAATTTTACATTTCTATTTAAAAAAGTAGCATTTTCGCTAAAATCTTAATGAAAAATGTCGTTTTTTCTATGAAATCCACGGAAATAATTGAGATATCGATGAAATTTGAATTTATTCGGGTTTAGAATAAAAAATAAATAAGAATGATTTATAATTCATAAATTTTATATTTCTATTTAAAAAAGTAGCATTTTCGCTAAAATCTTAATGAAAAATGTCGTTTTTTATATGAAATCCACGGAAATAATTGAGATATCGATAAAATTTGAATTTATTCGGTTTTAGAATAAGAAATAAATAAGAATGATATATAATTCATAAATTTTATATTTCTATTTAAAAAAGTAGCATTTTCACTAAAATCTTAATGAAAAATGTCGTTTTTTATATGAAATCCACGAAAATAATTGAGATATCGATGAAATTTGAATTTATTCGGGTTTAGAATAAGAAATAAATAAGAATGATATATAATTCATAAATTTTATATTTCTATTCAAAAAAGTAGCATTTTCGCTAAAATCTTAATGAAAAATGTCGTTTTTTCTATGAAATCCACGAAAATAATTGAGATATCGATGAAATTTGAATTTATTCGGGTTTGGAATAAGAAATAAATAAGAATGATATATAATTCATAAATTTTATATTTCTATTTAAAAAAGTAGCATTTTCGCTAAAATCTTAATGAAAAATGTCGTTTTTTCTATGAAATCCACGAAAATAATTGAGATATCGATGAAATTTGAATTTATTTGGGTTTAGAATAAGAAATAAATATGAATGATATATAATTCATAAATTTTATATTTCTATTTAAAAAAGTAGCATTTTCGCTAAAATCTTAATGAAAAATGTCCTTTTTTATATGAAATCCACGGAAATAATTGAGATATCGATAAAATTTGAATTTATTTGGGTTTAGAATAAGAAATAAATAAGAATGATATATAATTCATAAATTTTATATTTCTATTTAAAAAAGTAGCATTTTCTATAAAATCTTAATGAAAAATGTCGTTTTTTCTATGAAATCCACGAAAATAATTGAGATATCGATGAAATTTGAATTTATTTGGGTTTAGAATAAGAAATAATTAAGAATGTTATATAATTCATAAATTTTATATTTCTATTTAAAAAAGTAGCATTTTCGTTAAAATCTTAATTAAAAATGTCGTTTTTTCTATGAAATCCACGAAAATAATTGAGATATCGCTGAAATTTGAATTTATTTGGGTTTAGAATAAGAAATAAATAAGAATGATATATAATTCATAAATTTTATATTTCTATTTAAAAAAGTAGCATTTTCTCTAAAATCTTAATGAAAAATGTCGTTTTTTCTATGAAATCCACGGAAATAATTGAGATATCCTTAAAATTTGAATTTATTCGGGTTTAGAATAAGAAATAAATATGAATGATATATAATTCATAAATTTTATATTTCTATTTAAAAAAGTAGCATTTTCGCTAAAATCTTAATGAAAAATGTCGTTTTTTCTATGAAATCCACGAAAATAATTGAGATATCGATGAAATATGAATTTATTTGGGTTTAGAATAAGAAATAAATAAGAATGATATATAATTCATAAATTTTCTATTTCTATTTAAAAAAGTAGCATTTTCTCTAAAATCTTAATGAAAAATGTCGTTTTTATATGAAATCGACGAAAATAATTGAGATATCGATAAAATTTGAATTTATTTGGGTTTAGAATAAGAAATAATTAAGAATGATATATAATTCATAAATTTTATATTTTTATTTAAAAAAGTAGCATTTTCGCTAAAATCCTAATGAAAATCCACGAAAATAATTGAGATATCGATGAAATTTGAATTTATTTGGGTTTAGAATAAGAAATAATTAAGAATGATATATAATTCATAAATTTTATATTTTTATTTAAAAAAGTAGCATTTTCGCTAAAATCATTATGAAAAATGTCGTTTTTTATATGAAATCCACGAAAATAATTGAGATATCGATGAAATTTGAATTTATTCGGGTTTAGAATAAGAAATAAATAAGAATGATATATAATTCATAAATTTTATATTTCTATTTAAAAAAGTAGCATTTTCGCTAAAATCTTAATGAAAAATGTTGTTTTTTCTATGAAATCCACAAAAATAATTGAGATATCGATTTAATTTGAATTTATTCGGGTTTAGAATAAGAAATAAATAAGAATGATATATAATTCATAAATTTTATATTTCTATTTAAAAAAGTAGCATTTTCGCTAAAATCTTAATGAAAAATGTCGTTTTTTATATGAAATCCACGGAAATAATTGAGATATCGATGAAATATGAATTTATTTGGGTTTAGAATAAGAAATAAATAAGAATGATATATAATTAATAAATTTTATATTTCTATTTAAAAAAGCAGCATTTTCGCTAAAATCTTAATGAAAAATGTTGTTTTTTCTATGAAATCCACAAAAATAATTGAGATATCGATTTAATTTGAATTTATTCGGGTTTAGAATAAGAAATAAATAAGAATGATATATAATTCATAAATTTTATATTTCTATTTAAAAAAGTAGCATTTTCGCTAAAATCTTAATGAAAAATGTCGTTTTTTATATGAAATCCACGGAAATAATTGAGATATCGATAAAATTTGAATTTATTCGGGTTTAGAATAAGAAATAAATAAGAATGATATATAATTCATAAATTTTATATTTCTATTTAAAAAAGTAGCATTTTCGCTAAAATCATTATGAAAAATGTCGTTTTTTATATGAAATCCACGAAAATAATTGAGATATCGATTTAATTTGAATTTATTCGGGTTTAGAATAAGAAATAAATAAGAATGATATATAATTCATAAATTTTATATTTCTATTTAAAAAAGTAGCATTTTCGCTAAAATCTTAATGAAAAATGTCGTTTTTTATATGAAATCCACGAAAATAATTGAGATATCGATGAAATTTGAATTTATTCGGGTTTAGAATAAGAAATAAATAAGAATGATATATAATTCATAAATTTTATATTTCTATTTAAAAAAGTAGCATTTTCGTAGCATTTTCGCTAAAATCTTAATGAAAAATGTCGTTTTTTATATGAAATCCACGGAAATAATTGAGATATCGATGAAATATGAATTTATTTGGGTTTAGAATAAGAAATAAATAAGAATGATATATAATTAATAAATTTTATATTTCTATTTAAAAAAGCAGCATTTTCGCTAAAATCTTAATGAAAAATGTTGTTTTTTCTATGAAATCCACAAAAATAATTGAGATATCGATTTAATTTGAATTTATTCGGGTTTAGAATAAGAAATAAATAAGAATGATATATAATTCATAAATTTTATATTTCTATTTAAAAAAGTAGCATTTTCGCTAAAATCTTAATGAAAAATGTCGTTTTTTATATGAAATCCACGGAAATAATTGAGATATCGATAAAATTTGAATTTATTCGGGTTTAGAATAAGAAATAAATAAGAATGATATATAATTCATAAATTTTATATTTCTATTTAAAAAAGTAGCATTTTCGCTAAAATCATTATGAAAAATGTCGTTTTTTATATGAAATCCACGAAAATAATTGAGATATCGATTTAATTTGAATTTATTCGGGTTTAGAATAAGAAATAAATAAGAATGATATATAATTCATAAATTTTATATTTCTATTTAAAAAAGTAGCATTTTCGCTAAAATCTTAATGAAAAATGTCGTTTTTTATATGAAATCCACGGAAATAATTGAGATATCGATGAAATATGAATTTATTTGGGTTTAGAATAAGAAATAAATAAGAATGATATATAATTAATAAATTTTATATTTCTATTTAAAAAAGCAGCATTTTCGCTAAAATCTTAATGAAAAATGTTGTTTTTTCTATGAAATCCACAAAAATAATTGAGATATTGATTTAATTTGAATTTATTCGGGTTTAGAATAAGAAATAAATAAGAATGATATATAATTCATAAATTTTATATTTCTATTTAAAAAAGTAGCATTTTCGCTAAAATCTTAATGAAAAATGTCGTTTTTTCTATGAAATCCACAAAAATAATTGAGATATCGATTTAATTTGAATTTATTCGGGTTTAGAATAAGAAATAAATAAGAATGATATATAATTCATAAATTTTATATTTCTATTTAAAAAAGTAGCATTTTCGCTAAAATCTTAATGAAAAATGTCGTTTTTTATATGAAATCCACGGAAATAATTGAGATATCGATAAAATTTGAATTTATTCGGGTTCAGAATAAGAAATAAATAAGAATGATATATAATTCATAAATTTTATATTTCTATTTAAAAAAGTAGCATTTTCGATAAAATCTTAATGAAAAATGTCGTTTTTTATATGAAATCCACGGAAATAATTGAGATATCGATAAAATTTGAATTTATTCGGGTTTAGAATAAGAAATAAATAAGAATGATATATAATTCATAAATTTTATATTTCTATTTAAAAAAGTAGCATTTTCGCTAAAATCTTTATGAAAAATGTCGTTTTTTATATGAAATCCACGAAAATAATTGAGATATCCTTAAAATTTGAATTTATTTGGGTTTAGAATAAGAAATAAATAAGAATGATATATAATTCATAAATTTTATATTTCTATTTAAAAAAGTGGCATTTTCGTTAAAATCTTTATGAAAAATGTCGTTTTTTCTATGAAATCTACGAAAATAATTGAGATATCGATGAAATTTGAATTTATTCGGGTTTAGAATAAGAAATAAATAAGAATGATATATAATTCATAAATTTTATATTTCTATTTAAAAAAGTAGCATTTTCGCAAAAATCTTAATGAAAAATGTCGTTTTTTCTATGAAATCCACGAAAATAATTGAGATATCGATTAAATTTGAATTTATTCGGGTTTAGAATAAGAAATAAATAAGAATGATATATAATTCATAAATTGTATATTTCTATTTAAAAAAGTAGCATTTTCGCTAAAATCTTAATGAAAAATGTCGTTTTTTCTATGAAATCCACTTAAATAATTGAGATATCGATGAAATTTGAAATTATTTGGGTTTAGAATAAGAAATAATTAAGAATGTTATATAATTCATAAATTTTATATTTCTATTTAAAAAAGTAGCATTTTCGCTAAAATCTTAATGAAAAATGTCGTTTTTTCTATGAAATCCACGAAAATAATTGAGATATCGATGAAATTTGAATTTATTTGGGTTTAGAATAAGAAATAAATATGAATGATATATAATTCATAAATTTTATATTTCTATTTAAAAAAGTAGCATTTTCTCTAAAATCTTAATGAAAAATGTCGTTTTTTCTATGAAATCCACGGAAATAATTGAGATATCCTTAAAATTTGAATTTATTCGGGTTTAGAATAAGAAATAAATATGAATGATATATAATTCATAAATTTTATATTTCTATTTAAAAAAGTAGCATTTTCGCTAAAATCTTAATGAAAAATGTCGTTTTTTCTATGAAATCCACGAAAATAATTGAGATATCGATGAAATATGAATTTATTTGGGTTTAGAATAAGAAATAAATAAGAATGATATATAATTCATAAATTTTCTATTTCTATTTAAAAAAGTAGCATTTTCTATAAAATCTTAATGAAAAATGTCGTTTTTATATGAAATCGACGAAAATAATTGAGATATCGATAAAATTTGAATTTATTTGGGTTTAGAATAAGAAATAAATAAGAATGATATATAATTCATAAATTTTATATTTCTATTTAAAAAAGTAGCATTTTCGCTAAAATCTTTATGAAAAATGTCGTTTTTTCTATGAAATCTACGAAAATAATTGAGATATCGATGAAATTTGAATTTATTCGGGTTTAGAATAAGAAATAAATAAGAATGATATATAATTCATAAATTTTATATTTCTATTTAAAAAAGTAGCATTTTCGCAAAAATCTTAATGAAAAATGTCGTTTTTTCTATGAAATCCACGAAAATAATTGAGATATCGATGAAATATGAATTTATTTGGGTTTAGAATAAGAAATAAATAAGAATGATATATAATTCATAAATTTTATATTTTTATTTAAAAAAGTAGCATTTTCGCTAAAATCCTAATGAAAATCCACGAAAATAATTGAGATATCGATGAAATTTGAATTTATTCGGCTTTAGAATAAGAAATAAATAAGAATTTTTTCGCTAAAATCTTAATGAAAAATGACGTTTTTTCTATGAAATCCACGAAAATAATTGAGATATCGATTAAATTTGAATTTATTCGGGTTTAGAATAAGAAATAAATAAGAATGATATATAATTCATAAATTGTATATTTCTATTTAAAAAAGTAGCATTTTCGCTAAAATCTTAATGAAAAATGTCGTTTTTTCTATGAAATCCACTTAAATAATTGAGATATCGATGAAATTTGAAATTATTTGGGTTTAGAATAAGAAATAATTAAGAATGTTATATAATTCATAAATTTTATATTTCTATTTAAAAAAGTAGCATTTTCGCTAAAATTTTAATGAAAAATGTCGTTTTTTCTATGAAATCCACGAAAATAATTGAGATATCGATGAAATTTGAATTTATTTGGGTTTAGAATAAGAAATAAATATGAATGATATATAATTCATAAATTTTATATTTCTATTTAAAAAAGTAGCATTTTCTCTAAAATCTTAATGAAAAATGTCGTTTTTTATATGAAATCCACGGAAATAATTGAGATATCGATAAAATTTTAATTTATTTGGGTTTAGAATAAGAAATAAATAAGAATGATATATAATTCATAAATTTTATATTTCTATTTAAAAAAGTAGCATTTTCTCTAAAATCTTAATGAAAAATGTCGTTTTTTCTATGAAATCCACGGAAATAATTGAGATATCCTTAAAATTTGAATTTATTCGGGTTTAGAATAAGAAATAAATATGAATGATATATAATTCATAAATTTTATATTTCTATTTAAAAAAGTAGCATTTTCGCTAAAATCTTAATGAAAAATGTCGTTTTTTCTATGAAATCCACGAAAATAATTGAGATATCGATGAAATATGAATTTATTTGGGTTTAGAATAAGAAATAAATAAGTATGATATATAATTCATAAGTTTTATATTTCTATTTAAAAAAGTAGCATTTTCTCTAAAATCTTAATGAAAAATGTCGTTTTTTATATGAAATCCACGGAAATAATTGAGATATCCTTAAAATTTGAATTTATTCGGGTTTAGAATAAGAAATAAATAAGAATGATATATAATTCATAAATTTTATATTTCTATTTAAAAAAGTAGCATTTTCGCTAAAATCTTTATGAAAAATGTCGTTTTTTCTATGAAATCTACGAAAATAATTGAGATATCGATGAAATTTGAATTTATTCGGGTTTAGAATAAGAAATAAATAAGAATGATATATAATTCATAAATTTTATATTTCTATTTAAAAAAGTAACATTTTCGCTAAAATCTTAATGAAAAATGTCGTTTTTTCTATGAAATCCACGAAAATAATTGAGATATCGATAAAATTTGAATATATTTGGGTTTAGAATAAGAAATAATTAAGAATGATATATAATTCATAAATTTTATATTTTTATTTAAAAAAGTAGCATTTTCGCTAAAATCCTAATGAAAATCCACGAAAATAATTGAGATATCGATGAAATTTGAATTTATTCGGCTTTAGAATAAGAAATAAATAAGAATTTTTTCGCTAAAATCTTAATGAAAAATGACGTTTTTTCTATGAAATCCACGAAAATAATTGAGATATCGATGAAATTTGAATTTATTCGGGTTTAGAATAAGAAATAAATAAGAATGATATATAATTCATAAATTTTATATTTCTATTTAAAAAAGTAACATTTTCGCTAAAATCTTAATGAAAAATGTCGTTTTTTCTATGAAATCCACGAAAATAATTGAGATATCGATGAAATATGAATTTATATGGGTTTAGAATAAGAAATAAATAAGAATGATATATAATTAATAAATTTTATATTTCTATTTAAAAAAGCAGCATTTTCGCTAAAATCTTAATGAAAAATGTTGTTTTTTCTATGAAATCCACAAAAATAATTAAGATATCGATTTAATTTGAATTTATTCGGGTTTAGAATAAGAAATAAATAAGAATGATATATAATTCATAAATTTTATATTTCTATTTAAAAAAGTAGCATTTTCGCTAAAATCTTTATGAAAAATGTCGTTTTTTATATGAAATCCACGGAAATAATTGAGATATCGATGAAATATGAATTTATTTGGGTTTAGAATAAGAAATAAATAAGAATGATATATAATTAATAAATTTTATATTTCTATTTAAAAAAGCAGCATTTTCGCTAAAATCTTAATGAAAAATGTTGTTTTTTCTATGAAATCCACAAAAATAATTGAGATATCGATTTAATTTGAATTTATTCGGGTTTAGAATAAGAAATAAATAAGAATGATATATAATTCATAAATTTTATATTTCTATTTAAAAAAGTAGCATTTTCGCTAAAATCTTAATGAAAAATGTCGTTTTTTATATGAAATCCACTGAAATAATTGAGATATCGATAAAATTTGAATTTATTCGGGTTTAGAATAAGAAATAAATAAGAATGATATATAATTCATAAATTTTATATTTCTATTTAAAAAAGTAGCATTTTCGCTAAAATCTTTATGAAAAATGTCGTTTTTTATATGAAATCCACGAAAATAATTGAGATATCGATGAAATTTGAATTTATTCGGGTTTAGAATAAGAAATAAATAAGAATGATATATAATTCATAAATTTTATATTTCTATTTAAAAAAGTAGCATTTTCGCTAAAATCTTAATGAAAAATGTCGTTTTTTCTATGAAATCCACGAAAATAATTGAGATATCGATGAAATTTGAATTTATTTGGGTTTAGAATAAGAAATAAATAAGAATGATATATAATTCATAAATTTTATATTTCTATTTAAAAAAGCAGCATTTTCGCTAAAATCTTAATGAAAAATGTTGTTTTTTCTATGAAATCCACAAAAATAATTGAGATATCGATTTAATTTGAATTTATTCGGGTTTAGAATAAGAAATAAATAAGAATGATATATAATTCATAAATTTTATATTTCTATTTAAAAAAGTAGCATTTTCGCTAAAATCTTAATGAAAAATGTCGTTTTTTCTATGAAATCCACGAAAATAATTGAGATATCGATGAAATATGAATTTATTTGGGTTTAGAATAAGAAATAAATAAGAATGATATATAATTCATAAATTTTATATTTCTATTTAAAAAAGTAGCATTTTCGATAAAATCTTAATGAAAAATGTCGTTTTTTCTATGAAATCCACGAAAATAATTGAGATATCGATGAAATATGAATTTATTTGGGTTTAGAATAAGAAATAAATAAGAATGATATATAATTCATAAATTTTATATTTCTATTTAAAAAAGTAGCATTTTCGCTAAAAATCTTAATGAAAAATGTCGTTTTTTCTATGAAATCCACTTAAATAATTGAGATATCGATGAAATTTGAATTTATTTGGGTTTAGAATAAGAAATAATTAAGAATGTTATATAATTCATAAATTTTATATTTCTATTTAAAAAAGTAGCATTTTCGCTAAAATCTTAATGAAAAATGTCGTTTTTTCTATGAAATCCACGAAAATAATTGAGATATCGATGAAATTTGAATTTATTTGGGTTTAGAATAAGAAATAAATATGAATGATATATAATTCATAAATTTTATATTTCTATTTAAAAAAGTAGCATTTTCTCTAAAATCTTAATGAAAAATGTCGTTTTTTCTATGAAATCCACGGAAATAATTGAGATATCCTTAAAATTTGAATTTATTTGGGTTTAGAATAAGAAATAAATAAGAATGATATATAATTCATAAATTTTATATTTCTATTTAAAAAAGTAGCATTTTCGTTAAAATCTTTATGAAAAATGTCGTTTTTTCTATGAAATCTACGAAAATAATTGAGATATCGATGAAATTTGAATTTATTCGGGTTTAGAATAAGAAATAAATAAGAATGATATATAATTCATAAATTTTATATTTCTATTTAAAAAAGTAGCATTTTCGCAAAAATCTTAATGAAAAATGTCGTTTTTTCTATGAAATCCACGAAAATAATTGAGATATCGATTAAATTTGAATTTATTCGGGTTTAGAATAAGAAATAAATAAGAATGATATATAATTCATAAATTGTATATTTCTATTTAAAAAAGTAGCATTTTCGCTAAAATCTTAATGAAAAATGTCGTTTTTTCTATGAAATCCACTTAAATAATTGAGATATCGATGAAATTTGAAATTATTTGGGTTTAGAATAAGAAATAATTAAGAATGTTATATAATTCATAAATTTTATATTTCTATTTAAAAAAGTAGCATTTTCGCTAAAATCTTAATGAAAAATGTCGTTTTTTCTATGAAATCCACGAAAATAATTGAGATATCGATGAAATTTGAATTTATTTGGGTTTAGAATAAGAAATAAATATGAATGATATATAATTCATAAATTTTATATTTCTATTTAAAAAAGTAGCATTTTCTCTAAAATCTTAATGAAAAATGTCGTTTTTTATATGAAATCCACGGAAATAATTGAGATATCGATAAAATTTGAATTTATTTGGGTTTAGAATAAGAAATAAATAAGAATGATATATAATTCATAAATTTTATATTTCTATTTAAAAAAGTAGCATTTTCTATAAAATCTTAATGAAAAATGTCGTTTTTTCTATGAAATCCACGAAAATAATTGAGATATCGATGAAATTTGAATTTATTTGGGTTTAGAATAAGAAATAATTAAGAATGTTATATAATTCATAAATTTTATATTTCTATTTAAAAAAGTAGCATTTTCGTTAAAATCTTAATGAAAAATGTCGTTTTTTCTATGAAATCCACGAAAATAATTGAGATATCGATGAAATTTGAATTTATTTGGGTTTAGAATAAGAAATAAATATGAATGATATATAATTCATAAATTTTATATTTCTATTTAAAAAAGTAGCATTTTCGCTAAAATCTTAATGAAAAATGTCGTTTTTTCTATGAAATCCACGAAAATAATTGAGATATCGATGAAATATGAATTTATTTGGGTTTAGAATAAGAAATAAATAAGTATGATATATAATTCATAAGTTTTATATTTCTATTTAAAAAAGTAGCATTTTCTCTAAAATCTTAATGAAAAATGTCGTTTTTTATATGAAATCCACGGAAATAATTGAGATATCCTTAAAATTTGAATTTATTCGGGTTTAGAATAAGAAATAAATAAGAATGATATATAATTCATAAATTTTATATTTCTATTTAAAAAAGTAGCATTTTCGCTAAAATCTTTATGAAAAATGTCGTTTTTTCTATGAAATCTACGAAAATAATTGAGATATCGATGAAATTTGAATTTATTCGGGTTTAGAATAAGAAATAAATAAGAATGATATATAATTCATAAATTTTATATTTCTATTTAAAAAAGTAGCATTTTCGCAAAAATCTTAATGAAAAATGTCGTTTTTTCTATGAAATCCACGAAAATAATTGAGATATCGATGAAATATGAATTTATTTGGGTTTAGAATAAGAAATAAATAAGAATGATATATAATTCATAAATTTTCTATTTCTATTTAAAAAAGTAGCATTTTCTCTAAAATCTTAATGAAAAATGTCCTTTTTTATATGAAATCGACGAAAATAATTGAGATATCGATAAAATTTGAATTTATTTGGGTTTAGAATAAGAAATAATTAAGAATGATATATAATTCATAAATTTTATATTTTTATTTAAAAAAGTAGCATTTTCGCTAAAATCCTAATGAAAATCCACGAAAATAATTGAGATATCGATGAAATTTGAATTTATTTGGGTTTAGAATAAGAAATAATTAAGAATGATATATAATTCATAAATTTTATATTTTTATTTAAAAAAGTAGCATTTTCGCTAAAATCCTAATGAAAATCCACGAAAATAATTGAGATATCGATGAAATTTGAATTTATTCGGCTTTAGAATAAGAAATAAATAAGAATTTTTTCGCTAAAATCTTAATGAAAAATGACGTTTTTTCTATGAAATCCACGAAAATAATTGAGATATCGATGAAATTTGAATTTATTCGGGTTTAGAATAAGAAATAAATAAGAATGATATATAATTCATAAATTTTATATTTCTATTTAAAAAAGTAACATTTTCGCTAAAATCTTAATGAAAAATGTCGTTTTTTCTATGAAATCCACGAAAATAATTGAGATATCGATGAAATATGAATTTATTTGGGTTTAGAATAAGAAATAAATAAGAATGATATATAATTAATAAATTTTATATTTCTATTTAAAAAAGCAGCATTTTCGCTAAAATCTTAATGAAAAATGTTGTTTTTTCTATGAAATCCACAAAAATAATTGAGATATCGATTTAATTTGAATTTATTCGGGTTTAGAATAAGAAATAAATAAGAATGATATATAATTCATAAATTTTATATTTCTATTTAAAAAAGTAGCATTTTCGCTAAAATCTTAATGAAAAATGTCGTTTTTTATATGAAATCCACGGAAATAATTGAGATATCGATAAAATTTGAATTTATTCGGGTTTAGAATAAGAAATAAATAAGAATGATATATAATTCATAAATTTTATATTTCTATTTAAAAAAGTAGCATTTTCGCTAAAATCTTAATGAAAAATGTCGTTTTTTCTATGAAATCCACGAAAATAATTGAGATATCGATTTAATTTGAATTTATTCGGGTTTAGAATAAGAAATAAATAAGAATGATATATAATTCATAAATTTTATATTTCTATTTAAAAAAGTAGCATTTTCGCTAAAATCTTAATGAAAAATGTCGTTTTTTCTATGAAATCCACTTAAATAATTGAGATATCGATGAAATTTGAAATTATTTGGGTTTAGAATAAGAAATAATTAAGAATGTTATATAATTCATAAATTTTATATTTCTATTTAAAAAAGTAGCATTTTCGCTAAAATCTTAATGAAAAATGTCGTTTTTTCTATGAAATCCACGAAAATAATTGAGATATCGATGAAATTTGAATTTATTTGGGTTTAGAATAAGAAATAAATATGAATGATATATAATTCATAAATTTTATATTTCTATTTAAAAAAGTAGCATTTTCTCTAAAATCTTAATGAAAAATGTCGTTTTTTATATGAAATCCACGGAAATAATTGAGATATCGATAAAATTTGAATTTATTTGGGTTTAGAATAAGAAATAAATAAGAATGATATATAATTCATAAATTTTATATTTCTATTTAAAAAAGTAGCATTTTCTATAAAATCTTAATGAAAAATGTCGTTTTTTCTATGAAATCCACGAAAATAATTGAGATATCGATGAAATTTGAATTTATTTGGGTTTAGAATAAGAAATAATTAAGAATGTTATATAATTCATAAATTTTATATTTCTATTTAAAAAAGTAGCATTTTCGTTAAAATCTTAATGAAAAATGTCGTTTTTTCTATGAAATCCACGAAAATAATTGAGATATCGATGAAATTTGAATTTATTTGGGTTTAGAATAAGAAATAAATATGAATGATATATAATTCATAAATTTTATATTTCTATTTAAAAAAGTAGCATTTTCTCTAAAATCTTAATGAAAAATGTCGTTTTTTATATGAAATCCACGGAAATAATTGAGATATCGATGAAATATGAATTTATTTGGATTTAGAATAAGAAATAAATAAGAATGATATATAATTCATAAATTTTATATTTCTATTTAAAAAAGTAGCATTTTCGCTAAAATCATTATGAAAAATGTCGTTTTTTATACGAAATCCACAAAAATAATTGAGATATCGATTTAATTTGAATTTATTCGGGTTTAGAATAAGAAATAAATAAGAATGATATATAATTCATAAATTTTATATTTCTATTTAAAAAAGTAGCATTTTCGCTAAAATCTTAATGAAAAATGTCGTTTTTTATATGAAATCCACGGAAATAATTGAGATATCGATTTAATTTGAATTTATTCGGGTTTAGAATAAGAAATAAATAAGAATGATATATAATTCATAAATTTTATATTTCTATTTAAAAAAGTAGCATTTTCGCTAAAATCATTATGAAAAATGTCGTTTTTTATACGAAATCCACGAAAATAATTGAGATATCGATGAAATTTGAATTTATTCGGGTTTAGAATAAGAAATAAATAAGAATGATATATAATTCATAAATTTTATATTTCTATTTAAAAAAGTAGCATTTTCGCTAAAATCTTAATGAAAAATGTCGTTTTTTCTATGAAATCCACGAAAATAATTGAGATATCGATGAAATATGAACTTATTTGGGTTTAGAATAAGAAATAAATAAGAATGATATATAATTAATAAATTTTATATTTCTATTTAAAAAAGCAGCATTTTCGCTAAAATCTTAATGAAAAATGTTGTTTTTTCTATGAAATCCACAAAAATAATTGAGATATCGATTTAATTTGAATTTATTCGGGTTTAGAATAAGAAATAAATAAGAATGATATATAATTCATAAATTTTATATTTCTATTTAAAAAAGTAGCATTTTCGCTAAAATCTTAATGAAAAATGTCGTTTTTTATATGAAATCCACGGAAATAATTGAGATATCGATAAAATTTGAATTTATTCGGGTTTAGAATAAGAAATAAATAAGAATGATATATAATTCATAAATTTTATATTTCTATTTAAAAAAGTAGCATTTTCGCTAAAATCTTAATGAAAAATGTCGTTTTTTCTATGAAATCCACGAAAATAATTGAGATATCGATTTAATTTGAATTTATTCGGGTTTAGAATAAGAAATAAATAAGAATGATATATAATTCATAAATTTTATATTTCTATTTAAAAAAGTAGCATTTTCGCTAAAATCTTAATGAAAAATGTCGTTTTTTCTATGAAATCCACTTAAATAATTGAGATATCGATGAAATTTGAAATTATTTGGGTTTAGAATAAGAAATAATTAAGAATGTTATATAATTCATAAATTTTATATTTCTATTTAAAAAAGTAGCATTTTCGCTAAAATCTTAATGAAAAATGTCGTTTTTTCTATGAAATCCACGAAAATAATTGAGATATCGATGAAATTTGAATTTATTTGGGTTTAGAATAAGAAATAAATAAGAATGATATATAATTCATAAATTTTATATTTCTATTTAAAAAAGTAGCATTTTCTATAAAATCTTAATGAAAAATGTCGTTTTTTCTATGAAATCCACGAAAATAATTGAGATATCGATGAAATTTGAATTTATTTGGGTTTAGAATAAGAAATAATTAAGAATGTTATATAATTCATAAATTTTATATTTCTATTTAAAAAAGTAGCATTTTCGTTAAAATCTTAATGAAAAATGTCGTTTTTTCTATGAAATCCACGAAAATAATTGAGATATCGATGAAATTTGAATTTATTTGGGTTTAGAATAAGAAATAAATATGAATGATATATAATTCATAAATTTTATATTTCTATTTAAAAAAGTAGCATTTTCTCTAAAATCTTAATGAAAAATGTCGTTTTTTCTATGAAATCCACGGAAATAATTGAGATATCCTTAAAATTTGAATTTATTCGGGTTTAGAATAAGAAATAAATATGAATGATATATAATTCATAAATTTTATATTTCTATTTAAAAAAGTAGCATTTTCGCTAAAATCTTAATGAAAAATGTCGTTTTTTCTATGAAATCCACGAAAATAATTGAGATATCGATGAAATATGAATTTATTTGGGTTTAGAATAAGAAATAAATAAGTATGATATATAATTCATAAGTTTTATATTTCTATTTAAAAAAGTAGCATTTTCTCTAAAATCTTAATGAAAAATGTCGTTTTTTATATGAAATCCACGGAAATAATTGAGATATCCTTAAAATTTGAATTTATTCGGGTTTAGAATAAGAAATAAATAAGAATGATATATAATTCATAAATTTTATATTTCTATTTAAAAAAGTAGCATTTTCGCTAAAATCTTTATGAAAAATGTCGTTTTTTCTATGAAATCTACGAAAATAATTGAGATATCGATGAAATTTGAATTTATTCGGGTTTAGAATAAGAAATAAATAAGAATGATATATAATTCATAAATTTTATATTTCTATTTAAAAAAGTAGCATTTTCGCAAAAATCTTAATGAAAAATGTCGTTTTTTCTATGAAATCCACGAAAATAATTGAGATATCGATGAAATATGAATTTATTTGGGTTTAGAATAAGAAATAAATAAGAATGATATATAATTCATAAATTTTCTATTTCTATTTAAAAAAGTAGCATTTTCTCTAAAATCTTAATGAAAAATGTCGTTTTTTATATGAAATCGACGAAAATAATTGAGATATCGATAAAATTTGAATTTATTTGGGTTTAGAATAAGAAATAATTAAGAATGATATATAATTCATAAATTTTATATTTTTATTTAAAAAAGTAGCATTTTCGCTAAAATCCTAATGAAAATCCACGAAAATAATTGAGATATCGATGAAATTTGAATTTATTTGGGTTTAGAATAAGAAATAATTAAGAATGATATATAATTCATAAATTTTATATTTTTATTTAAAAAAGTAGCATTTTCGCTAAAATCCTAATGAAAATCCACGAAAATAATTGAGATATCGATGAAATTTGAATTTATTCGGCTTTAGAATAAGAAATAAATAAGAATTTTTTCGCTAAAATCTTAATGAAAAATGTCGTTTTTTCTATGAAATCCACGAAAATAATTGAGATATCGATTAAATTTGAATTTATTCGGGTTTAGAATAAGAAATAAATAAGAATGATATATAATTCATAAATTTTATATTTCTATTTAAAAAAGTAACATTTTCGCTAAAATCTTAATGAAAAATGTCGTTTTTTCTATGAAATCCACGAAAATAATTGAGATATCGATGAAATATGAATTTATTTGGGTTTAGAATAAGAAATAAATAAGAATGATATATAATTAATAAATTTTATATTTCTATTTAAAAAAGCAGCATTTTCGCTAAAATCTTAATGAAAAATGTTGTTTTTTCTATGAAATCCACAAAAATAATTGAGATATCGATTTAATTTGAATTTATTCGGGTTTAGAATAAGAAATAAATAAGAATGATATATAATTCATAAATTTTATATTTCTATTTAAAAAAGTAGCATTTTCGCTAAAATCTTAATGAAAAATGTCGTTTTTTATATGAAATCCACGGAAATAATTGAGATATCGATTTAATTTGAATTTATTCGGGTTTAGAATAAGAAATAAATAAGAATGATATATAATTCATAAATTTTATATTTCTATTTAAAAAAGTAGCATTTTCGCTAAAATCATTATGAAAAATGTCGTTTTTTATACGAAATCCACGAAAATAATTGAGATATCGATGAAATTTGAATTTATTCGGGTTTAGAATAAGAAATAAATAAGAATGATATATAATTCATAAATTTTATATTTCTATTTAAAAAAGTAGCATTTTCGCTAAAATCTTAATGAAAAATGTCGTTTTTTCTATGAAATCCACTTAAATAATTGAGATATCGATTAAATTTGAATTTATTCGGGTTTAGAATAAGAAATAAATAAGAATGATATATAATTCATAAATTGTATATTTCTATTTAAAAAAGTAGCATTTTCGCTAAAATCTTAATGAAAAATGTCGTTTTTTCTATGAAATCCACGAAAATAATTGAGATATCGATTAAATTTGAATTTATTCGGGTTTAGAATAAGAAATAAATAAGAATGATATATAATTCATAAATTGTATATTTCTATTTAAAAAAGTAGCATTTTCGCTAAAATCTTAATGAAAAATGTTGTTTTTTCTATGAAATCCACAAAAATAATTGAGATATCGATTTAATTTGAATTTATTCGGGTTTAGAATAAGAAATAAATAAGAATGATATATAATTCATAAATTTTATATTTCTATTTAAAAAAGTAGCATTTTCGCTAAAATCTTAATGAAAAATGTCGTTTTTTCTATGAAATCCACTTAAATAATTGAGATATCGATTTAATTTGAATTTATTCGGGTTTAGAATAAGAAATAAATAAGAATGATATATAATTCATAAATTTTATATTTCTATTTAAAAAAGTAGCATTTTCGCTAAAATCTTAATGAAAAATGTCGTTTTTTATATGAAATCCACGGAAATAATTGAGATATCGATAAAATTTGAATTTATTCGGGTTTAGAATAAGAAATAAATAAGAATGATATATAATTCATAAATTTTATATTTCTATTTAAAAAAGTAGCATTTTCGCTAAAATCTTAATGAAAAATGTCGTTTTTTCTATGAAATCCACGAAAATAATTGAGATATCGATTTAATTTGAATTTATTCGGGTTTAGAATAAGAAATAAATAAGAATGATATATAATTCATAAATTTTATATTTCTATTTAAAAAAGTAGCATTTTCGCTAAAATCTTAATGAAAAATGTCGTTTTTTCTATGAAATCCACGAAAATAATTGAGATATCGATGAAATATGAATTTATTTGGGTTTAGAATAAGAAATAAATAAGAATGATATATAATTCATAAATTTTATATTTCTATTTAAAAAAGTAGCATTTTCGATAAAATCTTAATGAAAAATGTCGTTTTTTCTATGAAATCCACGAAAATAATTGAGATATCGATGAAATATGAATTTATTTGGGTTTAGAATAAGAAATAAATAAGAATGATATATAATTCATAAATTTTATATTTCTATTTAAAAAAGTAGCATTTTCGCTAAAATCTTAATGAAAAATGTCGTTTTTTCTATGAAATCCACTTAAATAATTGAGATATCGATGAAATTTGAATTTATTTGGGTTTAGAATAAGAAATAATTAAGAATGTTATATAATTCAAATTCGAATTATATATCATTCTTATTTATTTCTTATTCTAAACCCGAATAAATTCAAATTAAATCGATATCTCAATTATTTTTGTGGATTTCATAGAAAAAACGACATTTTTCATTAAGATTTTAGAGAAAATGCTACTTTTTTAAATAGAAATATAAAATTTATGAATTATATATCATTCTTATTTATTTCTTATTCTAAACCCGAATAAATTCAAATTTCATCGATATCTCAATTATTTTCGTAGATTTCATAGAAAAAACGACATTTTTCATAAAGATTTTAGCGAAAATGCTACTTTTTTAAATAGAAATATAAAATTTATGAATTATATATCATTCTTATTTATTTCTTATTCTAAACCCGAATAAATTCAAATTTTAAGGATATCTCAATTATTTCCGTGGATTTCATAGAAAAAACGACATTTTTCATTAAGATTTTAGAGAAAATGCTACTTTTTTAAATAGAAATATAAAATTTATGAATTATATATCATTCATATTTATTTCTTATTCTAAACCCAAATAAATTCAAATTTCATCGATATCTCAATTATTTTCGTGGATTTCATAGAAAAAACGACATTTTTCATTAAGATTTTAGCGAAAATGCTACTTTTTTAAATAGAAATATAAAATTTATGAATTATATATCATTCATATTTATTTCTTATTCTAAACCCAAATAAATTCAAATTTCATATTTCTTATTCTAAACCCAAATAAATTCAAATTTCATCGATATCTCAATTATTTTCGTGGATTTCATAGAAAAAACGACATTTTTCATTAAGATTTTAACGAAAATGCTACTTTTTTAAATAGAAATATAAAATTTATGAATTATATAACATTCTTAATTATTTCTTATTCTAAACCCAAATAAATTCAAATTTCATCGATATCTCAATTATTTTCGTGGATTTCATAGAAAAAACGACATTTTTCATTAAGATTTTATAGAAAATGCTACTTTTTTAAATAGAAATATAAAATTTATGAATTATATATCATTCTTATTTATTTCTTATTCTAAACCCGAATAAATTCAAATTAAATCAATATCTCAATTATTTTTGTGGATTTCATAGAAAAAACAACATTTTTCATTAAGATTTTAGCGAAAATGCTGCTTTTTTAAATAGAAATATAAAATTTATGAATTATATATCATTCATATTTATTTCTTATTCTAAACCCAAATAAATTCAAATTTCATATTTCTTATTCTAAACCCAAATAAATTCAAATTTCATCGATATCTCAATTATTTTCGTGGATTTCATAGAAAAAACGACATTTTTCATTAAGATTTTAACGAAAATGCTACTTTTTTAAATAGAAATATAAAATTTATGAATTATATAACATTCTTAATTATTTCTTATTCTAAACCCAAATAAATTCAAATTTCATCGATATCTCAATTATTTTCGTGGATTTCATAGAAAAAACGACATTTTTCATTAAGATTTTATAGAAAATGCTACTTTTTTAAATAGAAATATAAAATTTATGAATTATATATCATTCTTATTTATTTCTTATTCTAAACCCAAATAAATTCAAATTTCATCGATATCTCAATTATTTTCGTGGATTTCATAGAAAAAACGACATTTTTCATTAAGATTTTAGCGAAAATGCTACTTTTTTAAATAGAAATATAAAATTTATGAATTATATAACATTCTTAATTATTTCTTATTCTAAACCCAAATAATTTCAAATTTCATCGATATCTCAATTATTTAAGTGGATTTCATAGAAAAAACGACATTTTTCATTAAGATTTTAGCGAAAATGCTACTTTTTTAAATAGAAATATACAATTTATGAATTATATATCATTCTTATTTATTTCTTATTCTAAACCCGAATAAATTCAAATTTAATCGATATCTCAATTATTTTCGTGGATTTCATAGAAAAAACGTCATTTTTCATTAAGATTTTAGCGAAAAAATTCTTATTTTCTATCTCAATTATTTTTGTGGATTTCATAGAAAAAACAACATTTTTCATTAAGATTTTAGCGAAAATGCTGCTTTTTTAAATAGAAATATAAAATTTATTAATTATATATCATTCTTATTTATTTCTTATTCTAAACCCAAATAAATTCAAATTTCATCGATATCTCAATTATTTTCGTGGATTTCATAGAAAAAACGACATTTTTCATTAAGATTTTAGCGAAAATGCTACTTTTTTAAATAGAAATATAAAATTTATGAATTATATAACATTCTTAATTATTTCTTATTCTAAACCCAAATAAATTCAAATTTCATCGATATCTCAATTATTTAAGTGGATTTCATAGAAAAAACGACATTTTTCATTAAGATTTTAGCGAAAATGCTACTTTTTTAAATAGAAATATACAATTTATGAATTATATATCATTCTTATTTATTTCTTATTCTAAACCCAAATAAATTCATATTTCATCGATATCTCAATTATTTTCGTGGATTTCATAGAAAAAACGACATTTTTCATTAAGATTTTATCGAAAATGCTACTTTTTTAAATAGAAATACAAAATTTATGAATTATATATCATTCTTATTTATTTCTTATTCTAAACCCAAATAAATTCATATTTCATCGATATCTCAATTATTTTCGTGGATTTCATAGAAAAAACGACATTTTTCATTAAGATTTTAGCGAAAATGCTACTTTTTTAAATAGAAATATAAAATTTATGAATTATATATCATTCTTATTTATTTCTTATTCTAAACCCAAATAAATTCATATTTCATCGATATCTCAATTATTTTCGTGGATTTCATAGAAAAAACGACATTTTTCATTAAGATTTTTGCGAAAATGCTACTTTTTTAAATAGAAATATAAAATTTATGAATTATATATCATTCTTATTTATTTCTTATTCTAAACCCGAATAAATTCAAATTTCATCGATATCTCAATTATTTTCGTAGATTTCATAGAAAAAACGACATTTTTCATAAAGATTTTAGCGAAAATGCTACTTTTTTAAATAGAAATATAAAATTTATGAATTATATATCATTCTTATTTATTTCTTATTCTAAACCCGAATAAATTCAAATTTTAAGGATATCTCAATTATTTCCGTGGATTTCATAGAAAAAACGACATTTTTCATTAAGATTTTAGAGAAAATGCTACTTTTTTAAATAGAAATATAAAATTTATGAATTATATATCATTCATATTTATTTCTTATTCTAAACCCAAATAAATTCAAATTTCATCGATATCTCAATTATTTTCGTGGATTTCATAGAAAAAACGACATTTTTCATTAAGATTTTAGCGAAAATGCTACTTTTTTAAATAGAAATAAAAAATTTATGAATTATATAACATTCTTAATTATTTCTTATTCTAAACCCAAAAAAAGTAGCATTTTCGCTAAAATCCTAATGAAAATCCACGAAAATAATTGAGATATCGATGAAATTTGAATTTATTCGGCTTTAGAATAAGAAATAAATAAGAATTTTTTCGCTAAAATCTTAATGAAAAATGACGTTTTTTCTATGAAATCCACGAAAATAATTGAGATATCGATTAAATTTGAATTTATTCGGGTTTAGAATAAGAAATAAATAAGAATGATATATAATTCATAAATTGTATATTTCTATTTAAAAAAGTAGCATTTTCGCTAAAATCTTAATGAAAAATGTCGTTTTTTCTATGAAATCCACTTAAATAATTGAGATATCGATGAAATTTGAATTTATTTGGGTTTAGAATAAGAAAAAATTAAGAATGTTATATAATTCATAAATTTTATATTTCTATTTAAAAAAGTAGCATTTTCGTTAAAATCTTAATGAAAAATGTCGTTTTTTCTATGAAATCCACGAAAATAATTGAGATATCGATGAAATTTGAATTTATTTGGGTTTAGAATAAGAAATAAATATGAATGATATATAATTCATAAATTTTATATTTCTATTTAAAAAAGTAGCATTTTCTCTAAAATCTTAATGAAAAATGTCGTTTTTTCTATGAAATCCACGGAAATAATTGAGATATCCTTAAAATTTGAATTTATTCGGGTTTAGAATAAGAAATAAATATGAATGATATATAATTCATAAATTTTATATTTCTATTTAAAAAAGTAGCATTTTCGCTAAAATCTTAATGAAAAATGTCGTTTTTTCTATGAAATCCACGAAAATAATTGAGATATCGATGAAATATGAATTTATTTGGGTTTAGAATAAGAAATAAATAAGTATGATATATAATTCATAAGTTTTATATTTCTATTTAAAAAAGTAGCATTTTCTCTAAAATCTTAATGAAAAATGTCGTTTTTTATATGAAATCCACGGAAATAATTGAGATATCCTTAAAATTTGAATTTATTCGGGTTTAGAATAAGAAATAAATAAGAATGATATATAATTCATAAATTTTATATTTCTATTTAAAAAAGTAGCATTTTCGCTAAAATCTTTATGAAAAATGTCGTTTTTTCTATGAAATCTACGAAAATAATTGAGATATCGATGAAATTTGAATTTATTCGGGTTTAGAATAAGAAATAAATAAGAATGATATATAATTCATAAATTTTATATTTCTATTTAAAAAAGTAGCATTTTCGCAAAAATCTTAATGAAAAATGTCGTTTTTTCTATGAAATCCACGAAAATAATTGAGATATCGATGAAATATGAATTTATTTGGGTTTAGAATAAGAAATAAATAAGAATGATATATAATTCATAAATTTTCTATTTCTATTTAAAAAAGTAGCATTTTCTCTAAAATCTTAATGAAAAATGTCGTTTTTTATATGAAATCGACGAAAATAATTGAGATATCGATAAAATTTGAATTTATTTGGGTTTAGAATAAGAAATAATTAAGAATGATATATAATTCATAAATTTTATATTTTTATTTAAAAAAGTAGCATTTTCGCTAAAATCCTAATGAAAATCCACGAAAATAATTGAGATATCGATGAAATTTGAATTTATTTGGGTTTAGAATAAGAAATAATTAAGAATGATATATAATTCATAAATTTTATATTTTTATTTAAAAAAGTAGCATTTTCGCTAAAATCCTAATGAAAATCCACGAAAATAATTGAGATATCGATGAAATTTGAATTTATTCGGCTTTAGAATAAGAAATAAATAAGAATTTTTTCGCTAAAATCTTAATGAAAAATGACGTTTTTTCTATGAAATCCACGAAAATAATTGAGATATCGATGAAATTTGAATTTATTCGGGTTTAGAATAAGAAATAAATAAGAATGATATATAATTCATAAATTTTATATTTCTATTTAAAAAAGTAACATTTTCGCTAAAATCTTAATGAAAAATGTCGTTTTTTCTATGAAATCCACGAAAATAATTGAGATATCGATGAAATATGAATTTATTTGGGTTTAGAATAAGAAATAAATAAGAATGATATATAATTAATAAATTTTATATTTCTATTTAAAAAAGCAGCATTTTCGCTAAAATCTTAATGAAAAATGTTGTTTTTTCTATGAAATCCACAAAAATAATTGAGATATCGATTTAATTTGAATTTATTCGGGTTTAGAATAAGAAATAAATAAGAATGATATATAATTCATAAATTTTATATTTCTATTTAAAAAAGTAGCATTTTCGCTAAAATCTTAATGAAAAATGTCGTTTTTTATATGAAATCCACGGAAATAATTGAGATATCGATTTAATTTGAATTTATTCGGGTTTAGAATAAGAAATAAATAAGAATGATATATAATTCATAAATTTTATATTTCTATTTAAAAAAGTAGCATTTTCGCTAAAATCATTATGAAAAATGTCGTTTTTTATACGAAATCCACGAAAATAATTGAGATATCGATGAAATTTGAATTTATTCGGGTTTAGAATAAGAAATAAATAAGAATGATATATAATTCATAAATTTTATATTTCTATTTAAAAAAGTAGCATTTTCGCTAAAATCTTAATGAAAAATGTCGTTTTTTCTATGAAATCCACTTAAATAATTGAGATATCGATTAAATTTGAATTTATTCGGGTTTAGAATAAGAAATAAATAAGAATGATATATAATTCATAAATTGTATATTTCTATTTAAAAAAGTAGCATTTTCGCTAAAATCTTAATGAAAAATGTCGTTTTTTCTATGAAATCCACGAAAATAATTGAGATATCGATTAAATTTGAATTTATTCGGGTTTAGAATAAGAAATAAATAAGAATGATATATAATTCATAAATTGTATATTTCTATTTAAAAAAGTAGCATTTTCGCTAAAATCTTAATGAAAAATGTTGTTTTTTCTATGAAATCCACAAAAATAATTGAGATATCGATTTAATTTGAATTTATTCGGGTTTAGAATAAGAAATAAATAAGAATGATATATAATTCATAAATTTTATATTTCTATTTAAAAAAGTAGCATTTTCGCTAAAATCTTAATGAAAAATGTCGTTTTTTCTATGAAATCCACTTAAATAATTGAGATATCGATTTAATTTGAATTTATTCGGGTTTAGAATAAGAAATAAATAAGAATGATATATAATTCATAAATTTTATATTTCTATTTAAAAAAGTAGCATTTTCGCTAAAATCTTAATGAAAAATGTCGTTTTTTATATGAAATCCACGGAAATAATTGAGATATCGATAAAATTTGAATTTATTCGGGTTTAGAATAAGAAATAAATAAGAATGATATATAATTCATAAATTTTATATTTCTATTTAAAAAAGTAGCATTTTCGCTAAAATCTTAATGAAAAATGTCGTTTTTTCTATGAAATCCACGAAAATAATTGAGATATCGATTTAATTTGAATTTATTCGGGTTTAGAATAAGAAATAAATAAGAATGATATATAATTCATAAATTTTATATTTCTATTTAAAAAAGTAGCATTTTCGCTAAAATCTTAATGAAAAATGTCGTTTTTTCTATGAAATCCACGAAAATAATTGAGATATCGATGAAATATGAATTTATTTGGGTTTAGAATAAGAAATAAATAAGAATGATATATAATTCATAAATTTTATATTTCTATTTAAAAAAGTAGCATTTTCGATAAAATCTTAATGAAAAATGTCGTTTTTTCTATGAAATCCACGAAAATAATTGAGATATCGATGAAATATGAATTTATTTGGGTTTAGAATAAGAAATAAATAAGAATGATATATAATTCATAAATTTTATATTTCTATTTAAAAAAGTAGCATTTTCGCTAAAATCTTAATGAAAAATGTCGTTTTTTCTATGAAATCCACTTAAATAATTGAGATATCGATGAAATTTGAATTTATTTGGGTTTAGAATAAGAAATAATTAAGAATGTTATATAATTCAAATTCGAATTATATATCATTCTTATTTATTTCTTATTCTAAACCCGAATAAATTCAAATTAAATCGATATCTCAATTATTTTTGTGGATTTCATAGAAAAAACGACATTTTTCATTAAGATTTTAGAGAAAATGCTACTTTTTTAAATAGAAATATAAAATTTATGAATTATATATCATTCTTATTTATTTCTTATTCTAAACCCGAATAAATTCAAATTTCATCGATATCTCAATTATTTTCGTAGATTTCATAGAAAAAACGACATTTTTCATAAAGATTTTAGCGAAAATGCTACTTTTTTAAATAGAAATATAAAATTTATGAATTATATATCATTCTTATTTATTTCTTATTCTAAACCCGAATAAATTCAAATTTTAAGGATATCTCAATTATTTCCGTGGATTTCATAGAAAAAACGACATTTTTCATTAAGATTTTAGAGAAAATGCTACTTTTTTAAATAGAAATATAAAATTTATGAATTATATATCATTCATATTTATTTCTTATTCTAAACCCAAATAAATTCAAATTTCATCGATATCTCAATTATTTTCGTGGATTTCATAGAAAAAACGACATTTTTCATTAAGATTTTAGCGAAAATGCTACTTTTTTAAATAGAAATATAAAATTTATGAATTATATATCATTCATATTTATTTCTTATTCTAAACCCAAATAAATTCAAATTTCATATTTCTTATTCTAAACCCAAATAAATTCAAATTTCATCGATATCTCAATTATTTTCGTGGATTTCATAGAAAAAACGACATTTTTCATTAAGATTTTAACGAAAATGCTACTTTTTTAAATAGAAATATAAAATTTATGAATTATATAACATTCTTAATTATTTCTTATTCTAAACCCAAATAAATTCAAATTTCATCGATATCTCAATTATTTTCGTGGATTTCATAGAAAAAACGACATTTTTCATTAAGATTTTATAGAAAATGCTACTTTTTTAAATAGAAATATAAAATTTATGAATTATATATCATTCTTATTTATTTCTTATTCTAAACCCGAATAAATTCAAATTAAATCAATATCTCAATTATTTTTGTGGATTTCATAGAAAAAACAACATTTTTCATTAAGATTTTAGCGAAAATGCTGCTTTTTTAAATAGAAATATAAAATTTATGAATTATATATCATTCATATTTATTTCTTATTCTAAACCCAAATAAATTCAAATTTCATATTTCTTATTCTAAACCCAAATAAATTCAAATTTCATCGATATCTCAATTATTTTCGTGGATTTCATAGAAAAAACGACATTTTTCATTAAGATTTTAACGAAAATGCTACTTTTTTAAATAGAAATATAAAATTTATGAATTATATAACATTCTTAATTATTTCTTATTCTAAACCCAAATAAATTCAAATTTCATCGATATCTCAATTATTTTCGTGGATTTCATAGAAAAAACGACATTTTTCATTAAGATTTTATAGAAAATGCTACTTTTTTAAATAGAAATATAAAATTTATGAATTATATATCATTCTTATTTATTTCTTATTCTAAACCCAAATAAATTCAAATTTCATCGATATCTCAATTATTTTCGTGGATTTCATAGAAAAAACGACATTTTTCATTAAGATTTTAGCGAAAATGCTACTTTTTTAAATAGAAATATAAAATTTATGAATTATATAACATTCTTAATTATTTCTTATTCTAAACCCAAATAATTTCAAATTTCATCGATATCTCAATTATTTAAGTGGATTTCATAGAAAAAACGACATTTTTCATTAAGATTTTAGCGAAAATGCTACTTTTTTAAATAGAAATATAAAATTTATGAATTATATATCATTCTTATTTATTTCTTATTCTAAACCCGAATAAATTCAAATTAAATCAATATCTCAATTATTTTTGTGGATTTCATAGAAAAAACAACATTTTTCATTAAGATTTTAGCGAAAATGCTGCTTTTTTAAATAGAAATATAAAATTTATGAATTATATATCATTCATATTTATTTCTTATTCTAAACCCAAATAAATTCAAATTTCATATTTCTTATTCTAAACCCAAATAAATTCAAATTTCATCGATATCTCAATTATTTTCGTGGATTTCATAGAAAAAACGACATTTTTCATTAAGATTTTAACGAAAATGCTACTTTTTTAAATAGAAATATAAAATTTATGAATTATATATCATTCATATTTATTTCTTATTCTAAACCCAAATAAATTCAAATTTCATCGATATCTCAATTATTTTCGTGGATTTCATAGAAAAAACGACATTTTTCATTAAGATTTTAGCGAAAATGCTACTTTTTTAAATAGAAATATAAAATTTATGA
Source organism: Labia minor (assembly GCA_963082975.1). Classification (NCBI taxonomy): domain Eukaryota; kingdom Metazoa; phylum Arthropoda; class Insecta; order Dermaptera; family Spongiphoridae; genus Labia; species Labia minor. The sequence continues at coordinate 3,658,412 of OY720345.1, read as the reverse complement.
ATTATATATCATTCATATTTATTTCTTATTCTAAACCCAAATAAATTCAAATTTCATATTTCTTATTCTAAACCCAAATAAATTCAAATTTCATCGATATCTCAATTATTTTCGTGGATTTCATAGAAAAAACGACATTTTTCATTAAGATTTTAACGAAAATGCTACTTTTTTAAATAGAAATATAAAATTTATGAATTATATAACATTCTTAATTATTTCTTATTCTAAACCCAAATAAATTCAAATTTCATCGATATCTCAATTATTTTCGTGGATTTCATAGAAAAAACGACATTTTTCATTAAGATTTTATAGAAAATGCTACTTTTTTAAATAGAAATATAAAATTTATGAATTATATATCATTCTTATTTATTTCTTATTCTAAACCCGAATAAATTCAAATTAAATCAATATCTCAATTATTTTTGTGGATTTCATAGAAAAAACAACATTTTTCATTAAGATTTTAGCGAAAATGCTGCTTTTTTAAATAGAAATATAAAATTTATGAATTATATATCATTCATATTTATTTCTTATTCTAAACCCAAATAAATTCAAATTTCATATTTCTTATTCTAAACCCAAATAAATTCAAATTTCATCGATATCTCAATTATTTTCGTGGATTTCATAGAAAAAACGACATTTTTCATTAAGATTTTAACGAAAATGCTACTTTTTTAAATAGAAATATAAAATTTATGAATTATATAACATTCTTAATTATTTCTTATTCTAAACCCAAATAAATTCAAATTTCATCGATATCTCAATTATTTTCGTGGATTTCATAGAAAAAACGACATTTTTCATTAAGATTTTATAGAAAATGCTACTTTTTTAAATAGAAATATAAAATTTATGAATTATATATCATTCTTATTTATTTCTTATTCTAAACCCAAATAAATTCAAATTTCATCGATATCTCAATTATTTTCGTGGATTTCATAGAAAAAACGACATTTTTCATTAAGATTTTAGCGAAAATGCTACTTTTTTAAATAGAAATATAAAATTTATGAATTATATAACATTCTTAATTATTTCTTATTCTAAACCCAAATAATTTCAAATTTCATCGATATCTCAATTATTTAAGTGGATTTCATAGAAAAAACGACATTTTTCATTAAGATTTTAGCGAAAATGCTACTTTTTTAAATAGAAATATACAATTTATGAATTATATATCATTCTTATTTATTTCTTATTCTAAACCCGAATAAATTCAAATTTAATCGATATCTCAATTATTTTCGTGGATTTCATAGAAAAAACGTCATTTTTCATTAAGATTTTAGCGAAAAAATTCTTATTTTCTATCTCAATTATTTTTGTGGATTTCATAGAAAAAACAACATTTTTCATTAAGATTTTAGCGAAAATGCTGCTTTTTTAAATAGAAATATAAAATTTATTAATTATATATCATTCTTATTTATTTCTTATTCTAAACCCAAATAAATTCAAATTTCATCGATATCTCAATTATTTTCGTGGATTTCATAGAAAAAACGACATTTTTCATTAAGATTTTAGCGAAAATGCTACTTTTTTAAATAGAAATATAAAATTTATGAATTATATAACATTCTTAATTATTTCTTATTCTAAACCCAAATAAATTCAAATTTCATCGATATCTCAATTATTTAAGTGGATTTCATAGAAAAAACGACATTTTTCATTAAGATTTTAGCGAAAATGCTACTTTTTTAAATAGAAATATACAATTTATGAATTATATATCATTCTTATTTATTTCTTATTCTAAACCCAAATAAATTCATATTTCATCGATATCTCAATTATTTTCGTGGATTTCATAGAAAAAACGACATTTTTCATTAAGATTTTATCGAAAATGCTACTTTTTTAAATAGAAATACAAAATTTATGAATTATATATCATTCTTATTTATTTCTTATTCTAAACCCAAATAAATTCATATTTCATCGATATCTCAATTATTTTCGTGGATTTCATATAAAAAACGACATTTTTCATTAAGATTTTAGCGAAAATGCTACTTTTTTAAATAGAAATATAAAATTTATGAATTATATATCATTCTTATTTATTTCTTATTCTAAACCCAAATAAATTCATATTTCATCGATATCTCAATTATTTTCGTGGATTTCATAGAAAAAACGACATTTTTCATTAAGATTTTTGCGAAAATGCTACTTTTTTAAATAGAAATATAAAATTTATGAATTATATATCATTCTTATTTATTTCTTATTCTAAACCCGAATAAATTCAAATTTCATCGATATCTCAATTATTTTCGTAGATTTCATAGAAAAAACGACATTTTTCATAAAGATTTTAGCGAAAATGCTACTTTTTTAAATAGAAATATAAAATTTATGAATTATATATCATTCTTATTTATTTCTTATTCTAAACCCGAATAAATTCAAATTTTAAGGATATCTCAATTATTTCCGTGGATTTCATAGAAAAAACGACATTTTTCATTAAGATTTTAGAGAAAATGCTACTTTTTTAAATAGAAATATAAAATTTATGAATTATATATCATTCATATTTATTTCTTATTCTAAACCCAAATAAATTCAAATTTCATCGATATCTCAATTATTTTCGTGGATTTCATAGAAAAAACGACATTTTTCATTAAGATTTTAGCGAAAATGCTACTTTTTTAAATAGAAATAAAAAATTTATGAATTATATAACATTCTTAATTATTTCTTATTCTAAACCCAAAAAAAGTAGCATTTTCGCTAAAATCCTAATGAAAATCCACGAAAATAATTGAGATATCGATGAAATTTGAATTTATTCGGCTTTAGAATAAGAAATAAATAAGAATTTTTTCGCTAAAATCTTAATGAAAAATGACGTTTTTTCTATGAAATCCACGAAAATAATTGAGATATCGATTAAATTTGAATTTATTCGGGTTTAGAATAAGAAATAAATAAGAATGATATATAATTCATAAATTGTATATTTCTATTTAAAAAAGTAGCATTTTCGCTAAAATCTTAATGAAAAATGTCGTTTTTTCTATGAAATCCACTTAAATAATTGAGATATCGATGAAATTTGAATTTATTTGGGTTTAGAATAAGAAATAATTAAGAATGTTATATAATTCATAAATTTTATATTTCTATTTAAAAAAGTAGCATTTTCGCTAAAATCTTAATGAAAAATGTCGTTTTTTCTATGAAATCCACGAAAATAATTGAGATATCGATGAAATTTGAATTTATTTGGGTTTAGAATAAGAAATAAATATGAATGATATATAATTCATAAATTTTATATTTCTATTTAAAAAAGTAGCATTTTCGCTAAAATCTTAATGAAAAATGTCGTTTTTTATATGAAATCCACGGAAATAATTGAGATATCGATAAAATTTGAATTTATTTGAGTTTAGAATAAGAAATAAATAAGAATGATATATAATTCATAAATTTTATATTTCTATTTAAAAAAGTAGCATTTTCGATAAAATCTTAATGAAAAATGTCGTTTTTTCTATGAAATCCACGAAAATAATTGAGATATCGATGAAATTTGAATTTATTTGGGTTTAGAATAAGAAATAAATATGAATGATATATAATTCATAAATTTTATATTTCTATTTAAAAAAGTAGCATTTTCGAAAAAATCTTAATGAAAAATGTCGTTTTTTCTATGAAATCCACGAAAATAATTGAGATATCGATGAAATATGAATTTATTTGGGTTTAGAATAAGAAATAAATAAGAATGATATATAATTCATAAATTTTATATTTCTATTTAAAAAAGTAGCATTTTCGATAAAATCTTAATGAAAAATGTCGTTTTTTCTATGAAATCCACGAAAATAATTGAGATATCGATGAAATTTGAATTTATTTGGGTTTAGAATAAGAAATAATTAAGAATGTTATATAATTCATAAATTTTATATTTCTATTTAAAAAAGTAGCATTTTCGCTAAAATCTTAATGAAAAATGTCGTTTTTTCTAAGAAATCCACGAAAATAATTGAGATATCGATGAAATTTGAATTTATTTGGGTTTAGAATAAGAAATAAAAATGTATGATATATAATTCATAAATTTTATATTTCTATTTAAAAAAGTAGCATTTTCTCTAAAATCTTAATGAAAAATGTCGTTTTTTATATGAAATCCACGGAAATAATTGAGATATCGATAAAATTTGAATTTATTTGGGTTTAGAATAAGAAATAAATAAGAATGATATATAATTCATAAATTTTATATTTCTATTTAAAAAAGTAGCATTTTCGATAAAATCTTAATGAAAAATGTCGTTTTTTCTATGAAATCCACGAAAATAATTGAGATATCGATGAAATATGAATTTATTTGGGTTTAGAATAAGAAATAAATAAGAATGATATATAATTCATAAATTTTATATTTCTATTTAAAAAAGTAGCATTTTCGCTAAAATCTTTATGAAAAATGTCGTTTTTTATATGAAATCCACGGAAATAATTGAGATATCGATAAAATTTGAATTTATTCGGGTTTAGAATAAGAAATAAATAAGAATGATATATAATTCATAAATTTTATATTTCTATTTAAAAAACTAGCATTTTCGCTAAAATCTTAATGAAAAATGTCGTTTTTTCTATGATATCCACGGAAATAATTGAGATATCGATGAAATATGAATTTATTTGGGTTTAGAATAAGAAATAAATAAGAATGATATATAATTCATAAATTTTATATTTCTATTTAAAAAAGTAGCATTTTCTCTAAAATCTTAATGAAAAATGTCGTTTTTTCTATGAAATCCACGGAAATAATTGAGATATCCTTAAAATTTGAATTTATTCGGGTTTAGAATAAGAAATAAATATGAATGATATATAATTCATAAATTTTCTATTTCTATTTAAAAAAGTAGCATTTTCGCTAAAATCTTAATGAAAAATGTCGTTTTTTATATGAAATCGACGAAAATAATTGAGATATCGATAAAATTTGAATTTATTTGGGTTTAGAATAAGAAATAAATATGAATGATATATAATTCATAAATTTTCTATTTCTATTTAAAAAAGTAGCATTTTCGCTAAAATCTTAATGAAAAATGTCGTTTTTTATATGAAATCCACGAAAATAATTGAGATATCGATGAAATTTGAATTTATTCGGCTTTAGAATAAGAAATAAATAAGAATTTTTTCGCTAAAATCTTAATGAAAAATGACGTTTTTTCTATGAAGTCCACGAAAATAATTGAGATATCGATTAAATTTGAATTTATTCGGGTTTAGAATAAGAAATAAATAAGAATGATATATAATTCATAAATTGTATATTTCTATTTAAAAAAGTAGCATTTTCGCTAAAATCTTAATGAAAAATGTCGTTTTTTCTATGAAATCCACTTAAATAATTGAGATATCGATGAAATTTGAATTTATTTGGGTTTAGAATAAGAAATAATTAAGAATGTTATATAATTCATAAATTTTATATTTCTATTTAAAAAAGTAGCATTTTCGCTAAAATCTTAATGAAAAATGTCGTTTTTTCTATGAAATCCACGAAAATAATTGAGATATCGATGAAATTTGAATTTATTTGGGTTTAGAATAAGAAATAAATATGAATGATATATAATTCATAAATTTTATATTTCTATTTAAAAAAGTAGCATTTTCTCTAAAATCTTAATGAAAAATGTCGTTTTTTATATGAAATCCACGGAAATAATTGAGATATCGATAAAATTTGAATTTATTTGGGTTTAGAATAAGAAATAAATAAGAATGATATATAATTCATAAATTTTATATTTCTATTTAAAAAAGTAGCATTTTCGATAAAATCTTAATGAAAAATGTCGTTTTTTCTATGAAATCCACGAAAATAATTGAGATATCGATGAAATTTGAATTTATTTGGGTTTAGAATAAGAAATAAATAAGAATGATATATAATTCATAAATTTTATATTTCTATTTAAAAAAGTAGCATTTTCGCTAAAATCTTAATGAAAAATGTCGTTTTTTATATGAAATCGACGGAAATAATTGAGATATCGATAAAATTTGAATTTATTCGGCTTTAGAATAAGAAATAAATAAGAATGATATATAATTCATAAATTTTATATTTCTATTCAAAAAAGTAGCATTTTCGCTAAAATCTTAATGAAAAATGTCGTTTTTTCTATGAAATCCACGAAAATAATTGAGATATCGATGAAATTTGAATTTATTCGGGTTTAGAATAAGAAATAAATAAGAATGATATATAATTCATAAATTTTATATTTCTATTTAAAAAAGTAGCATTTTCGCTAAAATCTTAATGAAAAATGTCGTTTTTTCTATGAAATCCACGAAAATAATTGAGATATCGATAAAATTTGAATTTATTCGGGTTTAGAATAAGAAATAAATAAGAATGATATATAATTCATAAATTTTATATTTCTATTTAAAAAAGTAGCATTTTCACTAAAATCTTAATGAAAAATGTCGTTTTTTCTATGAAATCCATGAAAATAATTGAGATGTCGATGAAATTTGAATTTATTCGGGTTTAGAATAAGAAATAAATAAGAATGATATATAATTCATAAATTTTATATTTCTATTCAAAAAAGTAGCATTTTCGCTAAAATCTTAATGAAAAATGTCGTTTTTTCTATGAAATCCACGAAAATAATTGAGATATCGATGAAATTTGAATTTATTTGGGTTTAGAATAAGAAATAAATAAGAATGATATATAATTCATAAATTTTATATTTCTATTTAAAAAAGTAGCATTTTCGCTAAAATCTTAATGAAAAATGTCGTTTTTTCTATGAAATCCACGAAAATAATTGAGATATCGATGAAATTTGAATTTATTTGGGTTTATAATTAGAAATAAATATGAATGATATATAATTCATAAATTTTATATATCTATTTAAAAAAGTAGCATTTTCGAAAAAATCTTAATGAAAAATGTCGTTTTTTCTATGAAATCCACGAAAATAATTGAGATATCGATGAAATATGAATTTATTTGGGTTTAGAATAAGAAATAAATAAGAATGATATATAATTCATAAATTTTATATTTCTATTTAAAAAAGCAGCATTTTCGCTAAAATCTTAATGAAAAATGTTGTTTTTTCTATGAAATCCACAAAAATAATTGAGATATCGATTTAATTTGAATTTATTCGGGTTTAGAATAAGAAATAAATAAGAATGATATATAATTCATAAATTTTATATTTCTATTTAAAAAAGTAGCATTTTCGCTAAAATCTTAATGAAAAATGTCGTTTTTTATATGAAATCGACGGAAATAATTGAGATATCGATAAAATTTGAATTTATTCGGCTTTAGAATAAGAAATAAATAAGAATGATATATAATTCATAAATTTTATATTTCTATTCAAAAAAGTAGCATTTTCGCTAAAATCTTAATGAAAAATGTCGTTTTTTCTATGAAATCCACGAAAATAATTGAGATATCGATGAAATTTGAATTTATTCGGGTTTAGAATAAGAAATAAATAAGAATGATATATAATTCATAAATTTTATATTTCTATTTAAAAAAGTAGCATTTTCGCTAAAATCTTAATGAAAAATGTCGTTTTTTCTATGAAATCCACGAAAATAATTGAGATATCGATGAAATTTGAATTTATTTGGGTTTAGAATAAGAAATAAATAAGAATGATATATAATTCATAAATTTTATATTTCTATTTAAAAAAGTAGCATTTTCGCTAAAATCTTAATTAAAAATGTCGTTTTTTCTATGAAATCCACGAAAATAATTGAGATATCGATGAAATTTGAATTTATTTGGGTTTAGAATAAGAAATAAATAAGAATGATATATAATTCATAAATTTTATATTTCTATTTAAAAAAGTAGCATTTTCGCTAAAATCTTTATGAAAAATGTCGTTTTTTATATGAAATCCACGGAAATAATTGAGATATCGATAAAATTTGAATTTATTCGGGTTTAGAATAAGAAATAAATAAGAATGATATATAATTCATAAATTTTATATTTCTATTTAAAAAAGTAGCATTTTCACTAAAATCTTAATGAAAAATGTCGTTTTTTCTATGAAATCCACGAAAATAATTGAGATGTCGATGAAATTTGAATTTATTCGGGTTTAGAATAAGAAATAAATAAGAATGATATATAATTCATAAATTTTATATTTCTATTCAAAAAAGTAGCATTTTCGCTAAAATCTTAATGAAAAATGTCGTTTTTTCTATGAAATCCACGAAAATAATTGAGATATCGATGAAATTTGAATTTATTTGGGTTTAGAATAAGAAATAAATAAGAATGATATATAATTCATAAATTTTATATTTCTATTTAAAAAAGTAGCATTTTCGCTAAAATCTTAATGAAAAATGTTGTTTTTTCTATGAAATCCACAAAAATAATTGAGATATCGATTTCATTTGAATTTATTCGGGTTTAGAATAAGAAATAAATAAGAATGATATATAATTCATAAATTTTATATTTCTATTTAAAAAAGTAGCATTTTCGCTAAAATCTTAATGAAAAATGTCGTTTTTTCTATGAAATCCACGAAAATAATTGAGATATCGATTTCATTTGAATTTATTCGGGTTTAGAATAAGAAATAAATAAGAATGATATATAATTCATAAATTTTATATTTCTATTTAAAAAAGTAGCATTTTCGCTAAAATCTTAATGAAAAATGTCGTTTTTTCTATGAAATCCACGAAAATAATTGAGATATCGATGAAATTTGAATTTATTCGGGTTTAGAATAAGAAATAAATAAGAATGATATATAATTCATAAATTTTATATTTCTATTCAAAAAAGTAGCATTTTCGCTAAAATCTTAATGAAAAATGTCGTTTTTTCTATGAAATCCACGAAAATAATTGAGATATCGATGAAATATGAACTTATTTGGGTTTAGAATAAGAAATAAATAAGAATGATATATAATTAATAAATTTTATATTTCTATTTAAAAAAGCAGCATTTTCGCTAAAATCTTAATGAAAAATGTTGTTTTTTCTATGAAATCCACAAAAATAATTGAGATATCGATTTAATTTGAATTTATTCGGGTTTAGAATAAGAAATAAATAAGAATGATATATAATTCATAAATTTTATATTTCTATTTAAAAAAGTAGCATTTTCGCTAAAATCTTAATGAAAAATGTCGTTTTTTATATGAAATCCACGGAAATAATTGAGATATCGATAAAATTTGAATTTATTCGGGTTTAGAATAAGAAATAAATAAGAATGATATATAATTCATAAATTTTATATTTCTATTTAAAAAAGTAGCATTTTCGCTAAAATCTTAATGAAAAATGTCGTTTTTTCTATGAAATCCACGAAAATAATTGAGATATCGATTTAATTTGAATTTATTCGGGTTTAGAATAAGAAATAAATAAGAATGATATATAATTCATAAATTTTATATTTCTATTTAAAAAAGTAGCATTTTCGCTAAAATCTTAATGAAAAATGTCGTTTTTTCTATGAAATCCACTTAAATAATTGAGATATCGATGAAATTTGAAATTATTTGGGTTTAGAATAAGAAATAATTAAGAATGTTATATAATTCATAAATTTTATATTTCTATTTAAAAAAGTAGCATTTTCGCTAAAATCTTAATGAAAAATGTCGTTTTTTCTATGAAATCCACGAAAATAATTGAGATATCGATGAAATTTGAATTTATTTGGGTTTAGAATAAGAAATAAATATGAATGATATATAATTCATAAATTTTATATTTCTATTTAAAAAAGTAGCATTTTCTCTAAAATCTTAATGAAAAATGTCGTTTTTTATATGAAATCCACGGAAATAATTGAGATATCGATAAAATTTGAATTTATTTGGGTTTAGAATAAGAAATAAATAAGAATGATATATAATTCATAAATTTTATATTTCTATTTAAAAAAGTAGCATTTTCTATAAAATCTTAATGAAAAATGTCGTTTTTTCTATGAAATCCACGAAAATAATTGAGATATCGATGAAATTTGAATTTATTTGGGTTTAGAATAAGAAATAATTAAGAATGTTATATAATTCATAAATTTTATATTTCTATTTAAAAAAGTAGCATTTTCGTTAAAATCTTAATGAAAAATGTCGTTTTTTCTATGAAATCCACGAAAATAATTGAGATATCGATGAAATTTGAATTTATTTGGGTTTAGAATAAGAAATAAATATGAATGATATATAATTCATAAATTTTATATTTCTATTTAAAAAAGTAGCATTTTCTCTAAAATCTTAATGAAAAATGTCGTTTTTTCTATGAAATCCACGGAAATAATTGAGATATCCTTAAAATTTGAATTTATTCGGGTTTAGAATAAGAAATAAATATGAATGATATATAATTCATAAATTTTATATTTCTATTTAAAAAAGTAGCATTTTCGCTAAAATCTTAATGAAAAATGTCGTTTTTTCTATGAAATCCACGAAAATAATTGAGATATCGATGAAATATGAATTTATTTGGGTTTAGAATAAGAAATAAATAAGTATGATATATAATTCATAAGTTTTATATTTCTATTTAAAAAAGTAGCATTTTCTCTAAAATCTTAATGAAAAATGTCGTTTTTTATATGAAATCCACGGAAATAATTGAGATATCCTTAAAATTTGAATTTATTCGGGTTTAGAATAAGAAATAAATAAGAATGATATATAATTCATAAATTTTATATTTCTATTTAAAAAAGTAGCATTTTCGCTAAAATCTTTATGAAAAATGTCGTTTTTTCTATGAAATCTACGAAAATAATTGAGATATCGATGAAATTTGAATTTATTCGGGTTTAGAATAAGAAATAAATAAGAATGATATATAATTCATAAATTTTATATTTCTATTTAAAAAAGTAGCATTTTCGCAAAAATCTTAATGAAAAATGTCGTTTTTTCTATGAAATCCACGAAAATAATTGAGATATCGATGAAATATGAATTTATTTGGGTTTAGAATAAGAAATAAATAAGAATGATATATAATTCATAAATTTTCTATTTCTATTTAAAAAAGTAGCATTTTCTCTAAAATCTTAATGAAAAATGTCGTTTTTTATATGAAATCGACGAAAATAATTGAGATATCGATAAAATTTGAATTTATTTGGGTTTAGAATAAGAAATAATTAAGAATGATATATAATTCATAAATTTTATATTTTTATTTAAAAAAGTAGCATTTTCGCTAAAATCCTAATGAAAATCCACGAAAATAATTGAGATATCGATGAAATTTGAATTTATTTGGGTTTAGAATAAGAAATAATTAAGAATGATATATAATTCATAAATTTTATATTTTTATTTAAAAAAGTAGCATTTTCGCTAAAATCCTAATGAAAATCCACGAAAATAATTGAGATATCGATGAAATTTGAATTTATTCGGCTTTAGAATAAGAAATAAATAAGAATTTTTTCGCTAAAATCTTAATGAAAAATGACGTTTTTTCTATGAAATCCACGAAAATAATTGAGATATCGATGAAATTTGAATTTATTCGGGTTTAGAATAAGAAATAAATAAGAATGATATATAATTCATAAATTTTATATTTCTATTTAAAAAAGTAACATTTTCGCTAAAATCTTAATGAAAAATGTCGTTTTTTCTATGAAATCCACGAAAATAATTGAGATATCGATGAAATATGAATTTATTTGGGTTTAGAATAAGAAATAAATAAGAATGATATATAATTAATAAATTTTATATTTCTATTTAAAAAAGCAGCATTTTCGCTAAAATCTTAATGAAAAATGTTGTTTTTTCTATGAAATCCACAAAAATAATTGAGATATCGATTTAATTTGAATTTATTCGGGTTTAGAATAAGAAATAAATAAGAATGATATATAATTCATAAATTTTATATTTCTATTTAAAAAAGTAGCATTTTCGCTAAAATCTTAATGAAAAATGTCGTTTTTTATATGAAATCCACGGAAATAATTGAGATATCGATTTAATTTGAATTTATTCGGGTTTAGAATAAGAAATAAATAAGAATGATATATAATTCATAAATTTTATATTTCTATTTAAAAAAGTAGCATTTTCGCTAAAATCATTATGAAAAATGTCGTTTTTTATACGAAATCCACGAAAATAATTGAGATATCGATGAAATTTGAATTTATTCGGGTTTAGAATAAGAAATAAATAAGAATGATATATAATTCATAAATTTTATATTTCTATTTAAAAAAGTAGCATTTTCGCTAAAATCTTAATGAAAAATGTCGTTTTTTCTATGAAATCCACTTAAATAATTGAGATATCGATTAAATTTGAATTTATTCGGGTTTAGAATAAGAAATAAATAAGAATGATATATAATTCATAAATTGTATATTTCTATTTAAAAAAGTAGCATTTTCGCTAAAATCTTAATGAAAAATGTCGTTTTTTCTATGAAATCCACGAAAATAATTGAGATATCGATAAAATTTGAATTTATTCGGGTTTAGAATAAGAAATAAATAAGAATGATATATAATTCATAAATTGTATATTTCTATTTAAAAAAGTAGCATTTTCACTAAAATCTTAATGAAAAATGTCGTTTTTTCTATGAAATCCATGAAAATAATTGAGATGTCGATGAAATTTGAATTTATTCGGGTTTAGAATAAGAAATAAATAAGAATGATATATAATTCATAAATTTTATATTTCTATTCAAAAAAGTAGCATTTTCGCTAAAATCTTAATGAAAAATGTCGTTTTTTCTATGAAATCCACGAAAATAATTGAGATATCGATGAAATTTGAATTTATTTGGGTTTAGAATAAGAAATAAATAAGAATGATATATAATTCATAAATTTTATATTTCTATTTAAAAAAGTAGCATTTTCGCTAAAATCTTAATGAAAAATGTCGTTTTTTCTATGAAATCCACGAAAATAATTGAGATATCGATGAAATTTGAATTTATTTGGGTTTATAATTAGAAATAAATATGAATGATATATAATTCATAAATTTTATATATCTATTTAAAAAAGTAGCATTTTCGAAAAAATCTTAATGAAAAATGTCGTTTTTTCTATGAAATCCACGAAAATAATTGAGATATCGATGAAATATGAATTTATTTGGGTTTAGAATAAGAAATAAATAAGAATGATATATAATTCATAAATTTTATATTTCTATTTAAAAAAGCAGCATTTTCGCTAAAATCTTAATGAAAAATGTTGTTTTTTCTATGAAATCCACAAAAATAATTGAGATATCGATTTAATTTGAATTTATTCGGGTTTAGAATAAGAAATAAATAAGAATGATATATAATTCATAAATTTTATATTTCTATTTAAAAAAGTAGCATTTTCGCTAAAATCTTAATGAAAAATGTCGTTTTTTATATGAAATCGACGGAAATAATTGAGATATCGATAAAATTTGAATTTATTCGGCTTTAGAATAAGAAATAAATAAGAATGATATATAATTCATAAATTTTATATTTCTATTCAAAAAAGTAGCATTTTCGCTAAAATCTTAATGAAAAATGTCGTTTTTTCTATGAAATCCACGAAAATAATTGAGATATCGATGAAATTTGAATTTATTCGGGTTTAGAATAAGAAATAAATAAGAATGATATATAATTCATAAATTTTATATTTCTATTTAAAAAAGTAGCATTTTCGCTAAAATCTTAATGAAAAATGTCGTTTTTTCTATGAAATCCACGAAAATAATTGAGATATCGATGAAATTTGAATTTATTTGGGTTTAGAATAAGAAATAAATAAGAATGATATATAATTCATAAATTTTATATTTCTATTTAAAAAAGTAGCATTTTCGCTAAAATCTTAATTAAAAATGTCGTTTTTTCTATGAAATCCACGAAAATAATTGAGATATCGATGAAATTTGAATTTATTTGGGTTTAGAATAAGAAATAAATAAGAATGATATATAATTCATAAATTTTATATTTCTATTTAAAAAAGTAGCATTTTCGCTAAAATCTTTATGAAAAATGTCGTTTTTTATATGAAATCCACGGAAATAATTGAGATATCGATAAAATTTGAATTTATTCGGGTTTAGAATAAGAAATAAATAAGAATGATATATAATTCATAAATTTTATATTTCTATTTAAAAAAGTAGCATTTTCACTAAAATCTTAATGAAAAATGTCGTTTTTTCTATGAAATCCACGAAAATAATTGAGATGTCGATGAAATTTGAATTTATTCGGGTTTAGAATAAGAAATAAATAAGAATGATATATAATTCATAAATTTTATATTTCTATTCAAAAAAGTAGCATTTTCGCTAAAATCTTAATGAAAAATGTCGTTTTTTCTATGAAATCCACGAAAATAATTGAGATATCGATGAAATTTGAATTTATTTGGGTTTAGAATAAGAAATAAATAAGAATGATATATAATTCATAAATTTTATATTTCTATTTAAAAAAGTAGCATTTTCGCTAAAATCTTAATGAAAAATGTTGTTTTTTCTATGAAATCCACAAAAATAATTGAGATATCGATTTCATTTGAATTTATTCGGGTTTAGAATAAGAAATAAATAAGAATGATATATAATTCATAAATTTTATATTTCTATTTAAAAAAGTAGCATTTTCGCTAAAATCTTAATGAAAAATGTCGTTTTTTCTATGAAATCCACGAAAATAATTGAGATATCGATTTCATTTGAATTTATTCGGGTTTAGAATAAGAAATAAATAAGAATGATATATAATTCATAAATTTTATATTTCTATTTAAAAAAGTAGCATTTTCGCTAAAATCTTAATGAAAAATGTCGTTTTTTCTATGAAATCCACGAAAATAATTGAGATATCGATGAAATTTGAATTTATTCGGGTTTAGAATAAGAAATAAATAAGAATGATATATAATTCATAAATTTTATATTTCTATTCAAAAAAGTAGCATTTTCGCTAAAATCTTAATGAAAAATGTCGTTTTTTCTATGAAATCCACGAAAATAATTGAGATATCGATGAAATATGAACTTATTTGGGTTTAGAATAAGAAATAAATAAGAATGATATATAATTAATAAATTTTATATTTCTATTTAAAAAAGCAGCATTTTCGCTAAAATCTTAATGAAAAATGTTGTTTTTTCTATGAAATCCACAAAAATAATTGAGATATCGATTTAATTTGAATTTATTCGGGTTTAGAATAAGAAATAAATAAGAATGATATATAATTCATAAATTTTATATTTCTATTTAAAAAAGTAGCATTTTCGCTAAAATCTTAATGAAAAATGTCGTTTTTTATATGAAATCCACGGAAATAATTGAGATATCGATAAAATTTGAATTTATTCGGGTTTAGAATAAGAAATAAATAAGAATGATATATAATTCATAAATTTTATATTTCTATTTAAAAAAGTAGCATTTTCGCTAAAATCTTAATGAAAAATGTCGTTTTTTTCTATGAAATCCACGAAAATAATTGAGATATCGATTTAATTTGAATTTATTCGGGTTTAGAATAAGAAATAAATAAGAATGATATATAATTCATAAATTTTATATTTCTATTTAAAAAAGTAGCATTTTCGCTAAAATCTTAATGAAAAATGTCGTTTTTTCTATGAAATCCACTTAAATAATTGAGATATCGATGAAATTTGAAATTATTTGGGTTTAGAATAAGAAATAATTAAGAATGTTATATAATTCATAAATTTTATATTTCTATTTAAAAAAGTAGCATTTTCGCTAAAATCTTAATGAAAAATGTCGTTTTTTCTATGAAATCCACGAAAATAATTGAGATATCGATGAAATTTGAATTTATTTGGGTTTAGAATAAGAAATAAATATGAATGATATATAATTCATAAATTTTATATTTCTATTTAAAAAAGTAGCATTTTCTCTAAAATCTTAATGAAAAATGTCGTTTTTTATATGAAATCCACGGAAATAATTGAGATATCGATAAAATTTGAATTTATTTGGGTTTAGAATAAGAAATAAATAAGAATGATATATAATTCATAAATTTTATATTTCTATTTAAAAAAGTAGCATTTTCTATAAAAT
Source organism: Labia minor (assembly GCA_963082975.1). Lineage (NCBI taxonomy): Eukaryota > Metazoa > Arthropoda > Insecta > Dermaptera > Spongiphoridae > Labia > Labia minor. Next base: position 3,642,227 of record OY720345.1, on the reverse strand, counting down.
CTTAATGAAAAATGTCGTTTTTTCTATGAAATCCACGAAAATAATTGAGATATCGATGAAATTTGAATTTATTTGGGTTTAGAATAAGAAATAATTAAGAATGTTATATAATTCATAAATTTTATATTTCTATTTAAAAAAGTAGCATTTTCGTTAAAATCTTAATGAAAAATGTCGTTTTTTCTATGAAATCCACGAAAATAATTGAGATATCGATGAAATTTGAATTTATTTGGGTTTAGAATAAGAAATAAATATGAATGATATATAATTCATAAATTTTATATTTCTATTTAAAAAAGTAGCATTTTCTCTAAAATCTTAATGAAAAATGTCGTTTTTTCTATGAAATCCACGGAAATAATTGAGATATCCTTAAAATTTGAATTTATTCGGGTTTAGAATAAGAAATAAATATGAATGATATATAATTCATAAATTTTATATTTCTATTTAAAAAAGTAGCATTTTCGCTAAAATCTTAATGAAAAATGTCGTTTTTTCTATGAAATCCACGAAAATAATTGAGATATCGATGAAATATGAATTTATTTGGGTTTAGAATAAGAAATAAATAAGTATGATATATAATTCATAAGTTTTATATTTCTATTTAAAAAAGTAGCATTTTCTCTAAAATCTTAATGAAAAATGTCGTTTTTTATATGAAATCCACGGAAATAATTGAGATATCCTTAAAATTTGAATTTATTCGGGTTTAGAATAAGAAATAAATAAGAATGATATATAATTCATAAATTTTATATTTCTATTTAAAAAAGTAGCATTTTCGCTAAAATCTTTATGAAAAATGTCGTTTTTTCTATGAAATCTACGAAAATAATTGAGATATCGATGAAATTTGAATTTATTCGGGTTTAGAATAAGAAATAAATAAGAATGATATATAATTCATAAATTTTATATTTCTATTTAAAAAAGTAGCATTTTCGCAAAAATCTTAATGAAAAATGTCGTTTTTTCTATGAAATCCACGAAAATAATTGAGATATCGATGAAATATGAATTTATTTGGGTTTAGAATAAGAAATAAATAAGAATGATATATAATTCATAAATTTTCTATTTCTATTTAAAAAAGTAGCATTTTCTCTAAAATCTTAATGAAAAATGTCGTTTTTTATATGAAATCGACGAAAATAATTGAGATATCGATAAAATTTGAATTTATTTGGGTTTAGAATAAGAAATAATTAAGAATGATATATAATTCATAAATTTTATATTTTTATTTAAAAAAGTAGCATTTTCGCTAAAATCCTAATGAAAATCCACGAAAATAATTGAGATATCGATGAAATTTGAATTTATTTGGGTTTAGAATAAGAAATAATTAAGAATGATATATAATTCATAAATTTTATATTTTTATTTAAAAAAGTAGCATTTTCGCTAAAATCCTAATGAAAATCCACGAAAATAATTGAGATATCGATGAAATTTGAATTTATTCGGCTTTAGAATAAGAAATAAATAAGAATTTTTTCGCTAAAATCTTAATGAAAAATGACGTTTTTTCTATGAAATCCACGAAAATAATTGAGATATCGATGAAATTTGAATTTATTCGGGTTTAGAATAAGAAATAAATAAGAATGATATATAATTCATAAATTTTATATTTCTATTTAAAAAAGTAACATTTTCGCTAAAATCTTAATGAAAAATGTCGTTTTTTCTATGAAATCCACGAAAATAATTGAGATATCGATGAAATATGAATTTATTTGGGTTTAGAATAAGAAATAAATAAGAATGATATATAATTAATAAATTTTATATTTCTATTTAAAAAAGCAGCATTTTCGCTAAAATCTTAATGAAAAATGTTGTTTTTTCTATGAAATCCACAAAAATAATTGAGATATCGATTTAATTTGAATTTATTCGGGTTTAGAATAAGAAATAAATAAGAATGATATATAATTCATAAATTTTATATTTCTATTTAAAAAAGTAGCATTTTCGCTAAAATCTTAATGAAAAATGTCGTTTTTTATATGAAATCCACGGAAATAATTGAGATATCGATTTAATTTGAATTTATTCGGGTTTAGAATAAGAAATAAATAAGAATGATATATAATTCATAAATTTTATATTTCTATTTAAAAAAGTAGCATTTTCGCTAAAATCATTATGAAAAATGTCGTTTTTTATACGAAATCCACGAAAATAATTGAGATATCGATGAAATTTGAATTTATTCGGGTTTAGAATAAGAAATAAATAAGAATGATATATAATTCATAAATTTTATATTTCTATTTAAAAAAGTAGCATTTTCGCTAAAATCTTAATGAAAAATGTCGTTTTTTCTATGAAATCCACTTAAATAATTGAGATATCGATTAATTTGAATTTATTCGGGTTTAGAATAAGAAATAAATAAGAATGATATATAATTCATAAATTGTATATTTCTATTTAAAAAAGTAGCATTTTCGCTAAAATCTTAATGAAAAATGTCGTTTTTTCTATGAAATCCACGAAAATAATTGAGATATCGATTAAATTTGAATTTATTCGGGTTTAGAATAAGAAATAAATAAGAATGATATATAATTCATAAATTGTATATTTCTATTTAAAAAAGTAGCATTTTCGCTAAAATCTTAATGAAAAATGTTGTTTTTTCTATGAAATCCACAAAAATAATTGAGATATCGATTTAATTTGAATTTATTCGGGTTTAGAATAAGAAATAAATAAGAATGATATATAATTCATAAATTTTATATTTCTATTTAAAAAAGTAGCATTTTCGCTAAAATCTTAATGAAAAATGTCGTTTTTTCTATGAAATCCACTTAAATAATTGAGATATCGATTTAATTTGAATTTATTCGGGTTTAGAATAAGAAATAAATAAGAATGATATATAATTCATAAATTTTATATTTCTATTTAAAAAAGTAGCATTTTCGCTAAAATCTTAATGAAAAATGTCGTTTTTTATATGAAATCCACGGAAATAATTGAGATATCGATAAAATTTGAATTTATTCGGGTTTAGTATAAGAAATAAATAAGAATGATATATAATTCATAAATTTTATATTTCTATTTAAAAAAGTAGCATTTTCGCTAAAATCTTAATGAAAAATGTCGTTTTTTCTATGAAATCCACGAAAATAATTGAGATATCGATTTAATTTGAATTTATTCGGGTTTAGAATAAGAAATAAATAAGAATGATATATAATTCATAAATTTTATATTTCTATTTAAAAAAGTAGCATTTTCGCTAAAATCTTAATGAAAAATGTCGTTTTTTCTATGAAATCCACGAAAATAATTGAGATATCGATGAAATATGAATTTATTTGGGTTTAGAATAAGAAATAAATAAGAATGATATATAATTCATAAATTTTATATTTCTATTTAAAAAAGTAGCATTTTCGATAAAATCTTAATGAAAAATGTCGTTTTTTCTATGAAATCCACGAAAATAATTGAGATATCGATGAAATATGAATTTATTTGGGTTTAGAATAAGAAATAAATAAGAATGATATATAATTCATAAATTTTATATTTCTATTTAAAAAAGTAGCATTTTCGCTAAAATCTTAATGAAAAATGTCGTTTTTTCTATGAAATCCACTTAAATAATTGAGATATCGATGAAATTTGAATTTATTTGGGTTTAGAATAAGAAATAATTAAGAATGTTATATAATTCAAATTCGAATTATATATCATTCTTATTTATTTCTTATTCTAAACCCGAATAAATTCAAATTAAATCGATATCTCAATTATTTTTGTGGATTTCATAGAAAAAACGACATTTTTCATTAAGATTTTAGAGAAAATGCTACTTTTTTAAATAGAAATATAAAATTTATGAATTATATATCATTCTTATTTATTTCTTATTCTAAACCCGAATAAATTCAAATTTCATCGATATCTCAATTATTTTCGTAGATTTCATAGAAAAAACGACATTTTTCATAAAGATTTTAGCGAAAATGCTACTTTTTTAAATAGAAATATAAAATTTATGAATTATATATCATTCTTATTTATTTCTTATTCTAAACCCGAATAAATTCAAATTTTAAGGATATCTCAATTATTTCCGTGGATTTCATAGAAAAAACGACATTTTTCATTAAGATTTTAGAGAAAATGCTACTTTTTTAAATAGAAATATAAAATTTATGAATTATATATCATTCATATTTATTTCTTATTCTAAACCCAAATAAATTCAAATTTCATCGATATCTCAATTATTTTCGTGGATTTCATAGAAAAAACGACATTTTTCATTAAGATTTTAGCGAAAATGCTACTTTTTTAAATAGAAATATAAAATTTATGAATTATATATCATTCATATTTATTTCTTATTCTAAACCCAAATAAATTCAAATTTCATATTTCTTATTCTAAACCCAAATAAATTCAAATTTCATCGATATCTCAATTATTTTCGTGGATTTCATAGAAAAAACGACATTTTTCATTAAGATTTTAACGAAAATGCTACTTTTTTAAATAGAAATATAAAATTTATGAATTATATAACATTCTTAATTATTTCTTATTCTAAACCCAAATAAATTCAAATTTCATCGATATCTCAATTATTTTCGTGGATTTCATAGAAAAAACGACATTTTTCATTAAGATTTTATAGAAAATGCTACTTTTTTAAATAGAAATATAAAATTTATGAATTATATATCATTCTTATTTATTTCTTATTCTAAACCCGAATAAATTCAAATTAAATCAATATCTCAATTATTTTTGTGGATTTCATAGAAAAAACAACATTTTTCATTAAGATTTTAGCGAAAATGCTGCTTTTTTAAATAGAAATATAAAATTTATGAATTATATATCATTCATATTTATTTCTTATTCTAAACCCAAATAAATTCAAATTTCATATTTCTTATTCTAAACCCAAATAAATTCAAATTTCATCGATATCTCAATTATTTTCGTGGATTTCATAGAAAAAACGACATTTTTCATTAAGATTTTAACGAAAATGCTACTTTTTTAAATAGAAATATAAAATTTATGAATTATATAACATTCTTAATTATTTCTTATTCTAAACCCAAATAAATTCAAATTTCATCGATATCTCAATTATTTTCGTGGATTTCATAGAAAAAACGACATTTTTCATTAAGATTTTATAGAAAATGCTACTTTTTTAAATAGAAATATAAAATTTATGAATTATATATCATTCTTATTTATTTCTTATTCTAAACCCAAATAAATTCAAATTTCATCGATATCTCAATTATTTTCGTGGATTTCATAGAAAAAACGACATTTTTCATTAAGATTTTAGCGAAAATGCTACTTTTTTAAATAGAAATATAAAATTTATGAATTATATAACATTCTTAATTATTTCTTATTCTAAACCCAAATAATTTCAAATTTCATCGATATCTCAATTATTTAAGTGGATTTCATAGAAAAAACGACATTTTTCATTAAGATTTTAGCGAAAATGCTACTTTTTTAAATAGAAATATACAATTTATGAATTATATATCATTCTTATTTATTTCTTATTCTAAACCCGAATAAATTCAAATTTAATCGATATCTCAATTATTTTCGTGGATTTCATAGAAAAAACGTCATTTTTCATTAAGATTTTAGCGAAAAAATTCTTATTTTCTATCTCAATTATTTTTGTGGATTTCATAGAAAAAACAACATTTTTCATTAAGATTTTAGCGAAAATGCTGCTTTTTTAAATAGAAATATAAAATTTATTAATTATATATCATTCTTATTTATTTCTTATTCTAAACCCAAATAAATTCAAATTTCATCGATATCTCAATTATTTTCGTGGATTTCATAGAAAAAACGACATTTTTCATTAAGATTTTAGCGAAAATGCTACTTTTTTAAATAGAAATATAAAATTTATGAATTATATAACATTCTTAATTATTTCTTATTCTAAACCCAAATAAATTCAAATTTCATCGATATCTCAATTATTTAAGTGGATTTCATAGAAAAAACGACATTTTTCATTAAGATTTTAGCGAAAATGCTACTTTTTTAAATAGAAATATACAATTTATGAATTATATATCATTCTTATTTATTTCTTATTCTAAACCCAAATAAATTCATATTTCATCGATATCTCAATTATTTTCGTGGATTTCATAGAAAAAACGACATTTTTCATTAAGATTTTATCGAAAATGCTACTTTTTTAAATAGAAATACAAAATTTATGAATTATATATCATTCTTATTTATTTCTTATTCTAAACCCAAATAAATTCATATTTCATCGATATCTCAATTATTTTCGTGGATTTCATAGAAAAAACGACATTTTTCATTAAGATTTTAGCGAAAATGCTACTTTTTTAAATAGAAATATAAAATTTATGAATTATATATCATTCTTATTTATTTCTTATTCTAAACCCAAATAAATTCATATTTCATCGATATCTCAATTATTTTCGTGGATTTCATAGAAAAAACGACATTTTTCATTAAGATTTTTGCGAAAATGCTACTTTTTTAAATAGAAATATAAAATTTATGAATTATATATCATTCTTATTTATTTCTTATTCTAAACCCGAATAAATTCAAATTTCATCGATATCTCAATTATTTTCGTAGATTTCATAGAAAAAACGACATTTTTCATAAAGATTTTAGCGAAAATGCTACTTTTTTAAATAGAAATATAAAATTTATGAATTATATATCATTCTTATTTATTTCTTATTCTAAACCCGAATAAATTCAAATTTTAAGGATATCTCAATTATTTCCGTGGATTTCATAGAAAAAACGACATTTTTCATTAAGATTTTAGAGAAAATGCTACTTTTTTAAATAGAAATATAAAATTTATGAATTATATATCATTCATATTTATTTCTTATTCTAAACCCAAATAAATTCAAATTTCATCGATATCTCAATTATTTTCGTGGATTTCATAGAAAAAACGACATTTTTCATTAAGATTTTAGCGAAAATGCTACTTTTTTAAATAGAAATAAAAAATTTATGAATTATATAACATTCTTAATTATTTCTTATTCTAAACCCAAAAAAAGTAGCATTTTCGCTAAAATCCTAATGAAAATCCACGAAAATAATTGAGATATCGATGAAATTTGAATTTATTCGGCTTTAGAATAAGAAATAAATAAGAATTTTTTCGCTAAAATCTTAATGAAAAATGACGTTTTTTCTATGAAATCCACGAAAATAATTGAGATATCGATTAAATTTGAATTTATTCGGGTTTAGAATAAGAAATAAATAAGAATGATATATAATTCATAAATTGTATATTTCTATTTAAAAAAGTAGCATTTTCGCTAAAATCTTAATGAAAAATGTCGTTTTTTCTATGAAATCCACTTAAATAATTGAGATATCGATGAAATTTGAATTTATTTGGGTTTAGAATAAGAAATAATTAAGAATGTTATATAATTCATAAATTTTATATTTCTATTTAAAAAAGTAGCATTTTCGCTAAAATCTTAATGAAAAATGTCGTTTTTTCTATGAAATCCACGAAAATAATTGAGATATCGATGAAATTTGAATTTATTTGGGTTTAGAATAAGAAATAAATATGAATGATATATAATTCATAAATTTTATATTTCTATTTAAAAAAGTAGCATTTTCGCTAAAATCTTAATGAAAAATGTCGTTTTTTATATGAAATCCACGGAAATAATTGAGATATCGATAAAATTTGAATTTATTTGAGTTTAGAATAAGAAATAAATAAGAATGATATATAATTCATAAATTTTATATTTCTATTTAAAAAAGTAGCATTTTCGATAAAATCTTAATGAAAAATGTCGTTTTTTCTATGAAATCCACGAAAATAATTGAGATATCGATGAAATTTGAATTTATTTGGGTTTAGAATAAGAAATAAATATGAATGATATATAATTCATAAATTTTATATTTCTATTTAAAAAAGTAGCATTTTCGAAAAAATCTTAATGAAAAATGTCGTTTTTTCTATGAAATCCACGAAAATAATTGAGATATCGATGAAATATGAATTTATTTGGGTTTAGAATAAGAAATAAATAAGAATGATATATAATTCATAAATTTTATATTTCTATTTAAAAAATTAGCATTTTCGATAAAATCTTAATGAAAAATGTCGTTTTTTCTATGAAATCCACGAAAATAATTGAGATATCGATGAAATTTGAATTTATTTGGGTTTAGAATAAGAAATAATTAAGAATGTTATATAATTCATAAATTTTATATTTCTATTTAAAAAAGTAGCATTTTCGCTAAAATCTTAATGAAAAATGTCGTTTTTTCTAAGAAATCCACGAAAATAATTGAGATATCGATGAAATTTGAATTTATTTGGGTTTAGAATAAGAAATAAAAATGTATGATATATAATTCATAAATTTTATATTTCTATTTAAAAAAGTAGCATTTTCTCTAAAATCTTAATGAAAAATGTCGTTTTTTATATGAAATCCACGGAAATAATTGAGATATCGATAAAATTTGAATTTATTTGGGTTTAGAATAAGAAATAAATAAGAATGATATATAATTCATAAATTTTATATTTCTATTTAAAAAAGTAGCATTTTCGATAAAATCTTAATGAAAAATGTCGTTTTTTCTATGAAATCCACGAAAATAATTGAGATATCGATGAAATATGAATTTATTTGGGTTTAGAATAAGAAATAAATAAGAATGATATATAATTCATAAATTTTATATTTCTATTTAAAAAAGTAGCATTTTCGCTAAAATCTTTATGAAAAATGTCGTTTTTTATATGAAATCCACGGAAATAATTGAGATATCGATAAAATTTGAATTTATTCGGGTTTAGAATAAGAAATAAATAAGAATGATATATAATTCATAAATTTTATATTTCTATTTAAAAAACTAGCATTTTCGCTAAAATCTTAATGAAAAATGTCGTTTTTTCTATGATATCCACGGAAATAATTGAGATATCGATGAAATATGAATTTATTTGGGTTTAGAATAAGAAATAAATAAGAATGATATATAATTCATAAATTTTATATTTCTATTTAAAAAAGTAGCATTTTCTCTAAAATCTTAATGAAAAATGTCGTTTTTTCTATGAAATCCACGGAAATAATTGAGATATCCTTAAAATTTGAATTTATTCGGGTTTAGAATAAGAAATAAATATGAATGATATATAATTCATAAATTTTCTATTTCTATTTAAAAAAGTAGCATTTTCGCTAAAATCTTAATGAAAAATGTCGTTTTTTATATGAAATCGACGAAAATAATTGAGATATCGATAAAATTTGAATTTATTTGGGTTTAGAATAAGAAATAAATATGAATGATATATAATTCATAAATTTTCTATTTCTATTTAAAAAAGTAGCATTTTCGCTAAAATCTTAATGAAAAATGTCGTTTTTTATATGAAATCCACGAAAATAATTGAGATATCGATGAAATTTGAATTTATTCGGCTTTAGAATAAGAAATAAATAAGAATTTTTTCGCTAAAATCTTAATGAAAAATGACGTTTTTTCTATGAAGTCCACGAAAATAATTGAGATATCGATTAAATTTGAATTTATTCGGGTTTAGAATAAGAAATAAATAAGAATGATATATAATTCATAAATTGTATATTTCTATTTAAAAAAGTAGCATTTTCGCTAAAATCTTAATGAAAAATGTCGTTTTTTCTATGAAATCCACTTAAATAATTGAGATATCGATGAAATTTGAATTTATTTGGGTTTAGAATAAGAAATAATTAAGAATGTTATATAATTCATAAATTTTATATTTCTATTTAAAAAAGTAGCATTTTCGCTAAAATCTTAATGAAAAATGTCGTTTTTTCTATGAAATCCACGAAAATAATTGAGATATCGATGAAATTTGAATTTATTTGGGTTTAGAATAAGAAATAAATATGAATGATATATAATTCATAAATTTTATATTTCTATTTAAAAAAGTAGCATTTTCTCTAAAATCTTAATGAAAAATGTCGTTTTTTATATGAAATCCACGGAAATAATTGAGATATCGATAAAATTTGAATTTATTTGGGTTTAGAATAAGAAATAAATAAGAATGATATATAATTCATAAATTTTATATTTCTATTTAAAAAAGTAGCATTTTCGATAAAATCTTAATGAAAAATGTCGTTTTTTCTATGAAATCCACGAAAATAATTGAGATATCGATGAAATTTGAATTTATTTGGGTTTAGAATAAGAAATAAATATGAATGATATATAATTCATAAATTTTATATTTCTATTTAAAAAAGTAGCATTTTCGAAAAAATCTTAATGAAAAATGTCGTTTTTTCTATGAAATCCACGAAAATAATTGAGATATCGATGAAATATGAATTTATTTGGGTTTAGAATAAGAAATAAATAAGAATGATATATAATTCATAAATTTTATATTTCTATTTAAAAAAGTAGCATTTTCGCTAAAATCTTAATGAAAAATGTCGTTTTTTATATGAAATCGACGGAAATAATTGAGATATCGATAAAATTTGAATTTATTCGGCTTTAGAATAAGAAATAAATAAGAATGATATATAATTCATAAATTTTATATTTCTATTCAAAAAAGTAGCATTTTCGCTAAAATCTTAATGAAAAATGTCGTTTTTTCTATGAAATCCACGAAAATAATTGAGATATCGATGAAATTTGAATTTATTCGGGTTTAGAATAAGAAATAAATAAGAATGATATATAATTCATAAATTTTATATTTCTATTTAAAAAAGTAGCATTTTCGCTAAAATCTTAATGAAAAATGTCGTTTTTTCTATGAAATCCACGAAAATAATTGAGATATCGATAAAATTTGAATTTATTCGGGTTTAGAATAAGAAATAAATAAGAATGATATATAATTCATAAATTTTATATTTCTATTTAAAAAAGTAGCATTTTCACTAAAATCTTAATGAAAAATGTCGTTTTTTCTATGAAATCCATGAAAATAATTGAGATGTCGATGAAATTTGAATTTATTCGGGTTTAGAATAAGAAATAAATAAGAATGATATATAATTCATAAATTTTATATTTCTATTCAAAAAAGTAGCATTTTCGCTAAAATCTTAATGAAAAATGTCGTTTTTTCTATGAAATCCACGAAAATAATTGAGATATCGATGAAATTTGAATTTATTTGGGTTTAGAATAAGAAATAAATAAGAATGATATATAATTCATAAATTTTATATTTCTATTTAAAAAAGTAGCATTTTCGCTAAAATCTTAATGAAAAATGTCGTTTTTTCTATGAAATCCACGAAAATAATTGAGATATCGATGAAATTTGAATTTATTTGGGTTTATAATAAGAAATAAATATGAATGATATATAATTCATAAATTTTATATATCTATTTAAAAAAGTAGCATTTTCGAAAAAATCTTAATGAAAAATGTCGTTTTTTCTATGAAATCCACGAAAATAATTGAGATATCGATGAAATATGAATTTATTTGGGTTTAGAATAAGAAATAAATAAGAATGATATATAATTCATAAATTTTATATTTCTATTTAAAAAAGCAGCATTTTCGCTAAAATCTTAATGAAAAATGTTGTTTTTTCTATGAAATCCACAAAAATAATTGAGATATCGATTTAATTTGAATTTATTCGGGTTTAGAATAAGAAATAAATAAGAATGATATATAATTCATAAATTTTATATTTCTATTTAAAAAAGTAGCATTTTCGCTAAAATCTTAATGAAAAATGTCGTTTTTTATATGAAATCGACGGAAATAATTGAGATATCGATAAAATTTGAATTTATTCGGCTTTAGAATAAGAAATAAATAAGAATGATATATAATTCATAAATTTTATATTTCTATTCAAAAAAGTAGCATTTTCGCTAAAATCTTAATGAAAAATGTCGTTTTTTCTATGAAATCCACGAAAATAATTGAGATATCGATGAAATTTGAATTTATTCGGGTTTAGAATAAGAAATAAATAAGAATGATATATAATTCATAAATTTTATATTTCTATTTAAAAAAGTAGCATTTTCGCTAAAATCTTAATGAAAAATGTCGTTTTTTCTATGAAATCCACGAAAATAATTGAGATATCGATGAAATTTGAATTTATTTGGGTTTAGAATAAGAAATAAATAAGAATGATATATAATTCATAAATTTTATATTTCTATTTAAAAAAGTAGCATTTTCGCTAAAATCTTAATTAAAAATGTCGTTTTTTCTATGAAATCCACGAAAATAATTGAGATATCGATGAAATTTGAATTTATTTGGGTTTAGAATAAGAAATAAATAAGAATGATATATAATTCATAAATTTTATATTTCTATTTAAAAAAGTAGCATTTTCGCTAAAATCTTTATGAAAAATGTCGTTTTTTATATGAAATCCACGGAAATAATTGAGATATCGATAAAATTTGAATTTATTCGGGTTTAGAATAAGAAATAAATAAGAATGATATATAATTCATAAATTTTATATTTCTATTTAAAAAAGTAGCATTTTCACTAAAATCTTAATGAAAAATGTCGTTTTTTCTATGAAATCCACGAAAATAATTGAGATGTCGATGAAATTTGAATTTATTCGGGTTTAGAATAAGAAATAAATAAGAATGATATATAATTCATAAATTTTATATTTCTATTCAAAAAAGTAGCATTTTCGCTAAAATCTTAATGAAAAATGTCGTTTTTTCTATGAAATCCACGAAAATAATTGAGATATCGATGAAATTTGAATTTATTTGGGTTTAGAATAAGAAATAAATAAGAATGATATATAATTCATAAATTTTATATTTCTATTTAAAAAAGTAGCATTTTCGCTAAAATCTTAATGAAAAATGTTGTTTTTTCTATGAAATCCACAAAAATAATTGAGATATCGATTTCATTTGAATTTATTCGGGTTTAGAATAAGAAATAAATAAGAATGATATATAATTCATAAATTTTATATTTCTATTTAAAAAAGTAGCATTTTCGCTAAAATCTTAATGAAAAATGTCGTTTTTTCTATGAAATCCACGAAAATAATTGAGATATCGATTTCATTTGAATTTATTCGGGTTTAGAATAAGAAATAAATAAGAATGATATATAATTCATAAATTTTATATTTCTATTTAAAAAAGTAGCATTTTCGCTAAAATCTTAATGAAAAATGTCGTTTTTTCTATGAAATCCACGAAAATAATTGAGATATCGATGAAATTTGAATTTATTCGGGTTTAGAATAAGAAATAAATAAGAATGATATATAATTCATAAATTTTATATTTCTATTCAAAAAAGTAGCATTTTCGCTAAAATCTTAATGAAAAATGTCGTTTTTTCTATGAAATCCACGAAAATAATTGAGATATCGATGAAATTTGAATTTATTTGGGTTTAGAATAAGAAATAAATAAGAATGATATATAATTCATAAATTTTATATTTCTATTTAAAAAAGTAGCATTTTCGCTAAAATCTTTATGAAAAATGTCGTTTTTTCTATGAAATCTACGAAAATAATTGAGATATCGATGAAATTTGAATTTATTCGGGTTTAGAATAAGAAATAAATAAGAATGATATATAATTCATAAATTTTATATTTCTATTTAAAAAAGTAGCATTTTCGCAAAAATCTTAATGAAAAATGTCGTTTTTTCTATGAAATCCACGAAAATAATTGAGATATCGATGAAATATGAATATATTTGGGTTTAGAATAAGAAATAAATAAGAATGATATATAATTCATAAATTTTCTATTTCTATTTAAAAAAAGTAGCATTTTCTCTAAAATCTTAATGAAAAATGTCGTTTTTTATATGAAATCGACGAAAATAATTGAGATATCGATAAAATTTGAATTTATTTGGGTTTAGAATAAGAAATAATTAAGAATGATATATAATTCATAAATTTTATATTTTTATTTAAAAAAGTAGCATTTTCGCTAAAATCCTAATGAAAATCCACGAAAATAATTGAGATATCGATGAAATTTGAATTTATTTGGGTTTAGAATAAGAAATAATTAAGAATGATATATAATTCATAAATTTTATATTTTTATTTAAAAAAGTAGCATTTTCGCTAAAATCCTAATGAAAATCCACGAAAATAATTGAGATATCGATGAAATTTGAATTTATTCGGCTTTAGAATAAGAAATAAATAAGAATTTTTTCGCTAAAATCTTAATGAAAAATGACGTTTTTTCTATGAAATCCACGAAAATAATTGAGATATCGATGAAATTTGAATTTATTCGGGTTTAGAATAAGAAATAAATAAGAATGATATATAATTCATAAATTTTATATTTCTATTTAAAAAAGTAACATTTTCGCTAAAATCTTAATGAAAAATGTTGTTTTTTCTATGAAATCCACGAAAATAATTGAGATATCGATGAAATATGAATTTATTTGGGTTTAGAATAAGAAATAAATAAGAATGATATATAATTAATAAATTTTATATTTCTATTTAAAAAAGCAGCATTTTCGCTAAAATCTTAATGAAAAATGTTGTTTTTTCTATGAAATCCACAAAAATAATTGAGATATCGATTTAATTTGAATTTATTCGGGTTTAGAATAAGAAATAAATAAGAATGATATATAATTCATAAATTTTATATTTCTATTTAAAAAAGTAGCATTTTCGCTAAAATCTTAATGAAAAATGTCGTTTTTTATATGAAATCCACGGAAATAATTGAGATATCGATAAAATTTGAATTTATTCGGGTTTAGAATAAGAAATAAATAAGAATGATATATAATTCATAAATTTTATATTTCTATTTAAAAAAGTAGCATTTTCGCTAAAATCATTATGAAAAATGTCGTTTTTTATATGAAATCCACGAAAATAATTGAGATATCGATGAAATTTGAATTTATTCGGGTGTAGAATAAGAAATAAATAAGAATGATATATAATTCATAAATTTTATATTTCTATTTAAAAAAGTAGCATTTTCGCTAAAATCTTAATGAAAAATGTCGTTTTTTCTATGAAATCCACGAAAATAATTGAGATATCGATTTAATTTGAATTTATTCGGGTTTAGAATAAGAAATAAATAAGAATGATATATAATTCATAAATTTTATATTTCTATTTAAAAAAGTAGCATTTTCGCTAAAATCTTAATGAAAAATGTCGTTTTTTATATGAAATCCACGGAAATAATTGAGATATCGATAAAATTTGAATTTATTCGGGTTTAGAATAAGAAATAAATAAGAATGATATATAATTCATAAATTTTATATTTCTATTTAAAAAAGTAGCATTTTCGCTAAAATCTTAATGAAAAATGTCGTTTTTTCTATGAAATCCACGAAAATAATTGAGATATCGATTTAATTTGAATTTATTCGGGTTTAGAATAAGAAATAAATAAGAATGATATATAATTCATAAATTTTATATTTCTATTTAAAAAAGTAGCATTTTCGCTAAAATCTTAATGAAAAATGTCGTTTTTTCTATGAAATCCACGAAAATAATTGAGATATCGATGAAATATGAATTTATTTGGGTTTAGAATAAGAAATAAATAAGAATGATATATAATTCATAAATTTTATATTTCTATTTAAAAAAGTAGCATTTTCGATAAAATCTTAATGAAAAATGTCGTTTTTTCTATGAAATCCACGAAAATAATTGAGATATCGATGAAATATGAATTTATTTGGGTTTAGAATAAGAAATAAATAAGAATGATATATAATTCATAAATTTTATATTTCTATTTAAAAAAGTAGCATTTTCGCTAAAATCTTAATGAAAAATGTCGTTTTTTCTATGAAATCCACTTAAATAATTGAGATATCGATTAAATTTGAATTTATTCGGGTTTAGAATAAGAAATAAATAAGAATGATATATAATTCATAAATTGTATATTTCTATTTAAAAAAGTAGCATTTTCGCTAAAATCTTAATGAAAAATGTCGTTTTTTCTATGAAATCCACGAAAATAATTGAGATATCGATTAAATTTGAATTTATTCGGGTTTAGAATAAGAAATAAATAAGAATGATATATAATTCATAAATTGTATATTTCTATTTAAAAAAGTAGCATTTTCGCTAAAATCTTAATGAAAAATGTTGTTTTTTCTATGAAATCCACAAAAATAATTGAGAATTCGATTTAATTTGAATTTATTCGGGTTTAGAATAAGAAATAAATAAGAATGATATATAATTCATAAATTTTATATTTCTATTTAAAAAAGTAGCATTTTCGCTAAAATCTTAATGAAAAATGTCGTTTTTTCTATGAAATCCACTTAAATAATTGAGATATCGATTTAATTTGAATTTATTCGGGTTTAGAATAAGAAATAAATAAGAATGATATATAATTCATAAATTTTATATTTCTATTTAAAAAAGTAGCATTTTCGCTAAAATCTTAATGAAAAATGTCGTTTTTTATATGAAATCCACGGAAATAATTGAGATATCGATAAAATTTGAATTTATTCGGGTTTAGAATAAGAAATAAATAAGAATGATATATAATTCATAAATTTTATATTTCTATTTAAAAAAGTAGCATTTTCGCTAAAATCATTATGAAAAATGTCGTTTTTTATATGAAATCCACGAAAATAATTGAGATATCGATGAAATTTGAATTTATTCGGGTTTAGAATAAGAAATAAATAAGAATGATATATAATTCATAAATTTTATATTTCTATTTAAAAAAGTAGCATTTTCGCTAAAATCTTAATGAAAAATGTCGTTTTTTCTATGAAATCCACGAAAATAATTGAGATATCGATGAAATATGAATTTATTTGGGTTTAGAATAAGAAATAAATAAGAATGATATATAATTAATAAATTTTATATTTCTATTTAAAAAAGCAGCATTTTCGCTAAAATCTTAATGAAAAATGTTGTTTTTTCTATGAAATCCACAAAAATAATTGAGATATCGATTTAATTTGAATTTATTCGGGTTTAGAATAAGAAATAAATAAGAATGATATATAATTCATAAATTTTATATTTCTATTTAAAAAAGTAGCATTTTCGCTAAAATCTGAATGAAAAATGTCGTTTTTTATATGAAATCCACGGAAATAATTGAGATATCGATAAAATTTGAATTTATTCGGGTTTAGAATAAGAAATAAATAAGAATGATATATAATTCATAAATTTTATATTTCTATTTAAAAAAGTAGCATTTTCGCTAAAATCTTAATGAAAAATGTCGTTTTTTCTATGAAATCCACGAAAATAATTGAGATATCGATTTAATTTGAATTTATTCGGGTTTAGAATAAGAAATAAATAAGAATGATATATAATTCATAAATTTTATATTTCTATTTAAAAAAGTAGCATTTTCGCTAAAATCTTAATGAAAAATGTCGTTTTTTCTATGAAATCCACGAAAATAATTGAGATATCGATGAAATATGAATTTATTTGGGTTTAGAATAAGAAATAAATAAGAATGATATATAATTCATAAATTTTATATTTCTATTTAAAAAAGTAGCATTTTCGATAAAATCTTAATGAAAAATGTCGTTTTTTCTATGAAATCCACGAAAATAATTGAGATATCGATGAAATATGAATTTATTTGGGTTTAGAATAAGAAATAAATAAGAATGATATATAATTCATAAATTTTATATTTCTATTTAAAAAAGTAGCATTTTCGCTAAAATCTTAATGAAAAATGTCGTTTTTTCTATGAAATCCACTTAAATAATTGAGATATCGATGAAATTTGAATTTATTTGGGTTTAGAATAAGAAATAATTAAGAATGTTATATAATTCAAATTCGAATTATATATCATTCTTATTTATTTCTTATTCTAAACCCGAATAAATTCAAATTAAATCGATATCTCAATTATTTTTGTGGATTTCATAGAAAAAACGACATTTTTCATTAAGATTTTAGAGAAAATGCTACTTTTTTAAATAGAAATATAAAATTTATGAATTATATATCATTCTTATTTATTTCTTATTCTAAACCCGAATAAATTCAAATTTCATCGATATCTCAATTATTTTCGTAGATTTCATAGAAAAAACGACATTTTTCATAAAGATTTTAGCGAAAATGCTACTTTTTTAAATAGAAATATAAAATTTATGAATTATATATCATTCTTATTTATTTCTTATTCTAAACCCGAATAAATTCAAATTTTAAGGATATCTCAATTATTTCCGTGGATTTCATAGAAAAAACGACATTTTTCATTAAGATTTTAGAGAAAATGCTACTTTTTTAAATAGAAATATAAAATTTATGAATTATATATCATTCATATTTATTTCTTATTCTAAACCCAAATAAATTCAAATTTCATCGATATCTCAATTATTTTCGTGGATTTCATAGAAAAAACGACATTTTTCATTAAGATTTTAGCGAAAATGCTACTTTTTTAAATAGAAATATAAAATTTATGAATTATATATCATTCATATTTATTTCTTATTCTAAACCCAAATAAATTCAAATTTCATATTTCTTATTCTAAACCCAAATAAATTCAAATTTCATCGATATCTCAATTATTTTCGTGGATTTCATAGAAAAAACGACATTTTTCATTAAGATTTTAACGAAAATGCTACTTTTTTAAATAGAAATATAAAATTTATGAATTATATAACATTCTTAATTATTTCTTATTCTAAACCCAAATAAATTCAAATTTCATCGATATCTCAATTATTTTCGTGGATTTCATAGAAAAAACGACATTTTTCATTAAGATTTTATAGAAAATGCTACTTTTTTAAATAGAAATATAAAATTTATGAATTATATATCATTCTTATTTATTTCTTATTCTAAACCCAAATAAATTCAAATTTTATCGATATCTCAATTATTTCCGTGGATTTCATATAAAAAACGACATTTTTCATTAAGATTTTAGAGAAAATGCTACTTTTTTAAATAGAAATATAAAATTTATGAATTATATATCATTCATATTTATTTCTTATTCTAAACCCAAATAAATTCAAATTTCATCGATATCTCAATTATTTTCGTGGATTTCATAGAAAAAACGACATTTTTCATTAAGATTTTAGCGAAAATGCTACTTTTTTAAATAGAAATATAAAATTTATGAATTATATAACATTCTTAATTATTTCTTATTCTAAACCCAAATAATTTCAAATTTCATCGATATCTCAATTATTTAAGTGGATTTCATAGAAAAAACGACATTTTTCATTAAGATTTTAGCGAAAATGCTACTTTTTTAAATAGAAATATACAATTTATGAATTATATATCATTCTTATTTATTTCTTATTCTAAACCCGAATAAATTCAAATTTAATCGATATCTCAATTATTTTCGTGGATTTCATAGAAAAAACGTCATTTTTCATTAAGATTTTAGCGAAAAAATTCTTATTTTCTATCTCAATTATTTTTGTGGATTTCATAGAAAAAACAACATTTTTCATTAAGATTTTAGCGAAAATGCTGCTTTTTTAAATAGAAATATAAAATTTATTAATTATATATCATTCTTATTTATTTCTTATTCTAAACCCAAATAAATTCAAATTTCATCGATATCTCAATTATTTTCGTGGATTTCATAGAAAAAACGACATTTTTCATTAAGATTTTATCGAAAATGCTACTTTTTTAAATAGAAATATAAAATTTATGAATTATATATCATTCTTATTTATTTCTTATTCTAAACTCAAATAAATTCAAATTTTATCGATATCTCAATTATTTCCGTGGATTTCATATAAAAAACGACATTTTTCATTAAGATTTTAGAGAAAATGCTACTTTTTTAAATAGAAATATAAAATTTATGAATTATATATCATTCATATTTATTTCTTATTCTAAACCCAAATAAATTCAAATTTCATCGATATCTCAATTATTTTCGTGGATTTCATAGAAAAAACGACATTTTTCATTAAGATTTTAGCGAAAATGCTACTTTTTTAAATAGAAATATAAAATTTATGAATTATATAACATTCCTAATTATTTCTTATTCTAAACCCAAATAAATTCAAATTTCATCGATATCTCAATTATTTAAGTGGATTTCATAGAAAAAACGACATTTTTCATTAAGATTTTAGCGAAAATGCTACTTTTTTAAATAGAAATATACAATTTATGAATTATATATCATTCTTATTTATTTCTTATTCTAAACCCAAATAAATTCATATTTCATCGATATCTCAATTATTTTCGTGGATTTCATAGAAAAAACGACATTTTTCATTAAGATTTTATCGAAAATGCTACTTTTTTAAATAGAAATACAAAATTTATGAATTATATATCATTCTTATTTATTTCTTATTCTAAACCCAAATAAATTCATATTTCATCGATATCTCAATTATTTTCGTGGATTTCATAGAAAAAACGACATTTTTCATTAAGATTTTAGCGAAAATGCTACTTTTTTAAATAGAAATATAAAATTTATGAATTATATATCATTCTTATTTATTTCTTATTCTAAACCCAAATAAATTCATATTTCATCGATATCTCAATTATTTTCGTGGATTTCATAGAAAAAACGACATTTTTCATTAAGATTTTTGCGAAAATGCTACTTTTTTAAATAGAAATATAAAATTTATGAATTATATATCATTCTTATTTATTTCTTATTCTAAACCCGAATAAATTCAAATTTCATCGATATCTCAATTATTTTCGTAGATTTCATAGAAAAAACGACATTTTTCATAAAGATTTTAGCGAAAATGCTACTTTTTTAAATAGAAATATAAAATTTATGAATTATATATCATTCTTATTTATTTCTTATTCTAAACCCGAATAAATTCAAATTTTAAGGATATCTCAATTATTTCCGTGGATTTCATAGAAAAAACGACATTTTTCATTAAGATTTTAGAGAAAATGCTACTTTTTTAAATAGAAATATAAAATTTATGAATTATATATCATTCATATTTATTTCTTATTCTAAACCCAAATAAATTCAAATTTCATCGATATCTCAATTATTTTCGTGGATTTCATAGAAAAAACGACATTTTTCATTAAGATTTTAGCGAAAATGCTACTTTTTTAAATAGAAATATAAAATTTATGAATTATATAACATTCTTAATTATTTCTTATTCTAAACCCAAAAAAAGTAGCATTTTCGCTAAAATCCTAATGAAAATCCACGAAAATAATTGAGATATCGATGAAATTTGAATTTATTCGGCTTTAGAATAAGAAATAAATAAGAATTTTTTCGCTAAAATCTTAATGAAAAATGACGTTTTTTCTATGAAATCCACGAAAATAATTGAGATATCGATTAAATTTGAATTTATTCGGGTTTAGAATAAGAAATAAATAAGAATGATATATAATTCATAAATTGTATATTTCTATTTAAAAAAGTAGCATTTTCGCTAAAATCTTAATGAAAAATGTCGTTTTTTCTATGAAATCCACTTAAATAATTGAGATATCGATGAAATTTGAATTTATTTGGGTTTAGAATAAGAAATAATTAAGAATGTTATATAATTCATAAATTTTATATTTCTATTTAAAAAAGTAGCATTTTCGCTAAAATCTTAATGAAAAATGTCGTTTTTTCTATGAAATCCACGAAAATAATTGAGATATCGATGAAATTTGAATTTATTTGGGTTTAGAATAAGAAATAAATATGAATGATATATAATTCATAAATTTTATATTTCTATTTAAAAAAGTAGCATTTTCTCTAAAATCTTAATGAAAAATGTCGTTTTTTATATGAAATCCACGGAAATAATTGAGATATCGATAAAATTTGAATTTATTTGAGTTTAGAATAAGAAATAAATAAGAATGATATATAATTCATAAATTTTATATTTCTATTTAAAAAAGTAGCATTTTCGATAAAATCTTAATGAAAAATGTCGTTTTTTCTATGAAATCCACTAAAATAATTGAGATATCGATGAAATTTGAATTTATTTGGGTTTAGAATAAGAAATAAATAAGAATGATATATAATTCATAAATTTTATATTTCTATTTAAAAAAGTAGCATTTTCGAAAAAATCTTAATGAAAAATGTCGTTTTTTCTATGAAATCCACGAAAATAATTGAGATATCGATGAAATATGAATTTATTTGGGTTTAGAATAAGAAATAAATAAGAATGATATATAATTCATAAATTTTATATTTCTATTTAAAAAAGTAGCATTTTCGATAAAATCTTAATGAAAAATGTCGTTTTTTCTATGAAATCCACGAAAATAATTGAGATATCGATGGAATTTGAATTTATTTGGGTTTAGAATAAGAAATAATTAAGAATGTTATATAATTCATAAATTTTATATTTCTATTTAAAAAAGTAGCATTTTCGCTAAAATCTTAATGAAAAATGTCGTTTTTTCTAAGAAATCCACGAAAATAATTGAGATATCGATGAAATTTGAATTTATTTGGGTTTAGAATAAGAAATAAAAATGTATGATATATAATTCATAAATTTTATATTTCTATTTAAAAAAGTAGCATTTTCTCTAAAATCTTAATGAAAAATGTCGTTTTTTATATGAAATCCACGGAAATAATTGAGATATCGATAAAATTTGAATTTATTTGGGTTTAGAATAAGAAATAAATAAGAATGATATATAATTCATAAATTTTATATTTCTATTTAAAAAAGTAGCATTTTCGATAAAATCTTAATGAAAAATGTCGTTTTTTCTATGAAATCCACGAAAATAATTGAGATATCGATGAAATATGAATTTATTTGGGTTTAGAATAAGAAATAAATAAGAATGATATATAATTCATAAATTTTATATTTCTATTTAAAAAAGTAGCATTTTCGCTAAAATCTTTATGAAAAATGTCGTTTTTTATATGAAATCCACGGAAATAATTGAGATATCGATAAAATTTGAATTTATTCGGGTTTAGAATAAGAAATAAATAAGAATGATATATAATTCATAAATTTTATATTTCTATTTAAAAAAGTAGCATTTTCGCTAAAATCTTAATGAAAAATGTCGTTTTTTCTATGATATCCACGGAAATAATTGAGATATCGATGAAATATGAATTTATTTGGGTTTAGAATAAGAAATAAATAAGAATGATATATAATTCATAAATTTTATATTTCTATTTAAAAAAGTAGCATTTTCTCTAAAATCTTAATGAAAAATGTCGTTTTTTCTATGAAATCCACGGAAATAATTGAGATATCCTTAAAATTTGAATTTATTCGGGTTTAGAATAAGAAATAAATATGAATGATATATAATTCATAAATTTTCTATTTCTATTTAAAAAAGTAGCATTTTCGCTAAAATCTTAATGAAAAATGTCGTTTTTTATATGAAATCGACGAAAATAATTGAGATATCGATAAAATTTGAATTTATTTGGGTTTAGAATAAGAAATAATTATGAATGATATATAATTCATAATTTTTCTATTTCTATTTAAAAAAGTAGCATTTTCGCTAAAATCTTAATGAAAAATGTCGTTTTTTATATGAAATCCACGAAAATAATTGAGATATCGATGAAATTTGAATTTATTCGGCTTTAGAATAAGAAATAATTAAGAATGTTATATAATTCATAAATTTTATATTTCTATTTAAAAAAGTAGCATTTTCGCTAAAATCTTAATGAAAAATGTCGTTTTTTCTATGAAATCCACGAAAATAATTGAGATATCGATGAAATTTGAATTTATTTGGGTTTAGAATAAGAAATAAATATGAATGATATATAATTCATAAATTTTATATTTCTATTTAAAAAAGTAGCATTTTCTCTAAAATCTTAATGAAAAATGTCGTTTTTTATATGAAATCCACGGAAATAATTGAGATATCGATAAAATTTGAATTTATTTGGGTTTAGAATAAGAAATAAATAAGAATGATATATAATTCATAAATTTTATATTTCTATTTAAAAAAGTAGCATTTTCGATAAAATCTTAATGAAAAATGTCGTTTTTTCTATGAAATCCACGAAAATAATTGAGATATCGATGAAATTTGAATTTATTTGGGTTTAGAATAAGAAATAAATATGAATGATATATAATTCATAAATTTTATAATTCTATTTAAAAAAGTAGCATTTTCGAAAAAATCTTAATGAAAAATGTCGTTTTTTCTATGAAATCCACGAAAATAATTGAGATATCGATGAAATATGAATTTATTTGGGTTTAGAATAAGAAATAAATAAGAATGATATATAATTCATAAATTTTATATTTCTATTTAAAAAAGTAGCATTTTCGCTAAAATCTTAATGAAAAATGTCGTTTTTTATATGAAATCGACGGAAATAATTGAGATATCGATAAAATTTGAATTTATTCGGCTTTAGAATAAGAAATAAATAAGAATGATATATAATTCATAAATTTTATATTTCTATTCAAAAAAGTAGCATTTTCGCTAAAATCTTAATGAAAAATGTCGTTTTTTCTATGAAATCCACGAAAATAATTGAGATATCGATGAAATTTGAATTTATTCGGGTTTAGAATAAGAAATAAATAAGAATGATATATAATTCATAAATTTTATATTTCTATTTAAAAAAGTAGCATTTTCGCTAAAATCTTAATGAAAAATGTCGTTTTTTCTATGAAATCCACGAAAATAATTGAGATATCGATAAAATTTGAATTTATTCGGGTTTAGAATAAGAAATAAATAAGAATGATATATAATTCATAAATTTTATATTTCTATTTAAAAAAGTAGCATTTTCACTAAAATCTTAATGAAAAATGTCGTTTTTTCTATGAAATCCATGAAAATAATTGAGATGTCGATGAAATTTGAATTTATTCGGGTTTAGAATAAGAAATAAATAAGAATGATATATAATTCATAAATTTTATATTTCTATTTAAAAAAGTAGCATTTTCACTAAAATCTTAATGAAAAATGTCGTTTTTTCTATGAAATCCATGAAAATAATTGAGATGTCGATGAAATTTGAATTTATTCGGGTTTAGAATAAGAAATAAATAAGAATGATATATAATTCATAAATTTTATATTTCTATTTAAAAAAGTAGCATTTTCGCTAAAATCTTAATGAAAAATGTCGTTTTTTCTATGAAATCCACGAAAATAATTGAGATATCGATGAAATTTGAATTTATTTGGGTTTATAATAAGAAATAAATATGAATGATATATAATTCATAAATTTTATATTTCTATTTAAAAAAGTAGCATTTTCGAAAAAATCTTAATGAAAAATGTCGTTTTTTCTATGAAATCCACGAAAATAATTGAGATATCGATGAAATATGAATTTATTTGGGTTTAGAATAAGAAATAAATAAGAATGATATATAATTCATAAATTTTATATTTCTATTTAAAAAAGCAGCATTTTCGCTAAAATCTTAATGAAAAATGTCGTTTTTTCTATGAAATCCACGAAAATAATTGAGATATCGATGAAATTTGAATTTATTTGGGTTTAGAATAAGAAATAAATATGAATGATATATAATTCATAAATTTTATATTTCTATTTAAAAAAGTAGCATTTTCTCTAAAATCTTAATGAAAAATGTCGTTTTTTATATGAAATCCACGGAAATAATTGAGATATCGATAAAATTTGAATTTATTTGGGTTTAGAATAAGAAATAAATAAGAATGATATATAATTCATAAATTTTATATTTCTATTTAAAAAAGTAGCATTTTCGATAAAATCTTAATGAAAAATGTCGTTTTTTCTATGAAATCCACGAAAATAATTGAGATATCGATGAAATTTGAATTTATTTGGGTTTAGAATAAGAAATAAATATGAATGATATATAATTCATAAATTTTATAATTCTATTTAAAAAAGTAGCATTTTCGAAAAAATCTTAATGAAAAATGTCGTTTTTTCTATGAAATCCACGAAAATAATTGAGATATCGATGAAATATGAATTTATTTGGGTTTAGAATAAGAAATAAATAAGAATGATATATAATTCATAAATTTTATATTTCTATTTAAAAAAGTAGCATTTTCGCTAAAATCTTAATGAAAAATGTCGTTTTTTATATGAAATCGACGGAAATAATTGAGATATCGATAAAATTTGAATTTATTCGGCTTTAGAATAAGAAATAAATAAGAATGATATATAATTCATAAATTTTATATTTCTATTCAAAAAAGTAGCATTTTCGCTAAAATCTTAATGAAAAATGTCGTTTTTTCTATGAAATCCACGAAAATAATTGAGATATCGATGAAATTTGAATTTATTCGGGTTTAGAATAAGAAATAAATAAGAATGATATATAATTCATAAATTTTATATTTCTATTTAAAAAAGTAGCATTTTCGCTAAAATCTTAATGAAAAATGTCGTTTTTTCTATGAAATCCACGAAAATAATTGAGATATCGATAAAATTTGAATTTATTCGGGTTTAGAATAAGAAATAAATAAGAATGATATATAATTCATAAATTTTATATTTCTATTTAAAAAAGTAGCATTTTCACTAAAATCTTAATGAAAAATGTCGTTTTTTCTATGAAATCCATGAAAATAATTGAGATGTCGATGAAATTTGAATTTATTCGGGTTTAGAATAAGAAATAAATAAGAATGATATATAATTCATAAATTTTATATTTCTATTTAAAAAAGTAGCATTTTCACTAAAATCTTAATGAAAAATGTCGTTTTTTCTATGAAATCCATGAAAATAATTGAGATGTCGATGAAATTTGAATTTATTCGGGTTTAGAATAAGAAATAAATAAGAATGATATATAATTCATAAATTTTATATTTCTATTTAAAAAAGTAGCATTTTCGCTAAAATCTTAATGAAAAATGTCGTTTTTTCTATGAAATCCACGAAAATAATTGAGATATCGATGAAATTTGAATTTATTTGGGTTTATAATAAGAAATAAATATGAATGATATATAATTCATAAATTTTATATTTCTATTTAAAAAAGTAGCATTTTCGAAAAAATCTTAATGAAAAATGTCGTTTTTTCTATGAAATCCACGAAAATAATTGAGATATCGATGAAATATGAATTTATTTGGGTTTAGAATAAGAAATAAATAAGAATGATATATAATTCATAAATTTTATATTTCTATTTAAAAAAGCAGCATTTTCGCTAAAATCTTAATGAAAAATGTTGTTTTTTCTATGAAATCCACAAAAATAATTGAGATATCGATTTAATTTGAATTTATTCGGGTTTAGAATAAGAAATAAATAAGAATGATATATAATTCATAAATTTTATATTTCTATTTAAAAAAGTAGCATTTTCGCTAAAATCTTAATGAAAAATGTCGTTTTTTATATGAAATCGACGGAAATAATTGAGATATCGATAAAATTTGAATTTATTCGGCTTTAGAATAAGAAATAAATAAGAATGATATATAATTCATAAATTTTATATTTCTATTCAAAAAAGTAGCATTTTCGCTAAAATCTTAATGAAAAATGTCGTTTTTTCTATGAAATCCACGAAAATAATTGAGATATCGATGAAATATGAATTTATTTGGGTTTAGAATAAGAAATAAATAAGAATGATATATAATTCATAAATTTTATATTTCTATTTAAAAAAGTAGCATTTTCGCTAAAATCTTAATGAAAAATGTCGTTTTTTCTATGAAATCCACTTAAATAATTGAGATATCGATGAAATTTGAATTTATTTGGGTTTAGAATAAGAAATAATTAAGAATGTTATATAATTCAAATTCGAATTATATATCATTCTTATTTATTTCTTATTCTAAACCCGAATAAATTCAAATTAAATCGATATCTCAATTATTTTTGTGGATTTCATAGAAAAAACGACATTTTTCATTAAGATTTTAGAGAAAATGCTACTTTTTTAAATAGAAATATAAAATTTATGAATTATATATCATTCTTATTTATTTCTTATTCTAAACCCGAATAAATTCAAATTTCATCGATATCTCAATTATTTTCGTAGATTTCATAGAAAAAACGACATTTTTCATAAAGATTTTAGCGAAAATGCTACTTTTTTAAATAGAAATATAAAATTTATGAATTATATATCATTCTTATTTATTTCTTATTCTAAACCCGAATAAATTCAAATTTTAAGGATATCTCAATTATTTCCGTGGATTTCATAGAAAAAACGACATTTTTCATTAAGATTTTAGAGAAAATGCTACTTTTTTAAATAGAAATATAAAATTTATGAATTATATATCATTCATATTTATTTCTTATTCTAAACCCAAATAAATTCAAATTTCATCGATATCTCAATTATTTTCGTGGATTTCATAGAAAAAACGACATTTTTCATTAAGATTTTAGCGAAAATGCTACTTTTTTAAATAGAAATATAAAATTTATGAATTATATATCATTCATATTTATTTCTTATTCTAAACCCAAATAAATTCAAATTTCATATTTCTTATTCTAAACCCAAATAAATTCAAATTTCATCGATATCTCAATTATTTTCGTGGATTTCATAGAAAAAACGACATTATTCATTAAGATTTTAACGAAAATGCTACTTTTTTAAATAGAAATATAAAATTTATGAATTATATAACATTCTTAATTATTTCTTATTCTAAACCCAAATAAATTCAAATTTCATCGATATCTCAATTATTTTCGTGGATTTCATAGAAAAAACGACATTTTTCATTAAGATTTTATAGAAAATGCTACTTTTTTAAATAGAAATATAAAATTTATGAATTATATATCATTCTTATTTATTTCTTATTCTAAACCCAAATAAATTCAAATTTTATCGATATCTCAATTATTTCCGTGGATTTCATATAAAAAACGACATTTTTCATTAAGATTTTAGAGAAAATGCTACTTTTTTAAATAGAAATATAAAATTTATGAATTATATATCATTCATATTTATTTCTTATTCTAAACCCAAATAAATTCAAATTTCATCGATATCTCAATTATTTTCGTGGATTTCATAGAAAAAACGACATTTTTCATTAAGATTTTAGCGAAAATGCTACTTTTTTAAATAGAAATATAAAATTTATGAATTATATAACATTCTTAATTATTTCTTATTCTAAACCCAAATAATTTCAAATTTCATCGATATCTCAATTATTTAAGTGGATTTCATAGAAAAAACGACATTTTTCATTAAGATTTTAGCGAAAATGCTACTTTTTAAATAGAAATATACAATTTATGAATTATATATCATTCTTATTTATTTCTTATTCTAAACCCGAATAAATTCAAATTTAATCGATATCTCAATTATTTTCGTGGATTTCATAGAAAAAACGTCATTTTTCATTAAGATTTTAGCGAAAAAATTCTTATTTTCTATCTCAATTATTTTTGTGGATTTCATAGAAAAAACAACATTTTTCATTAAGATTTTAGCGAAAATGCTGCTTTTTTAAATAGAAATATAAAATTTATTAATTATATATCATTCTTATTTATTTCTTATTCTAAACCCAAATAAATTCAAATTTCATCGATATCTCAATTATTTTCGTGGATTTCATAGAAAAAACGACATTTTTCATTAAGATTTTATCGAAAATGCTACTTTTTTAAATAGAAATATAAAATTTATGAATTATATATCATTCTTATTTATTTCTTATTCTAAACTCAAATAAATTCAAATTTTATCGATATCTCAATTATTTCCGTGGATTTCATATAAAAAACGACATTTTTCATTAAGATTTTAGAGAAAATGCTACTTTTTTAAATAGAAATATAAAATTTATGAATTATATATCATTCATATTTATTTCTTATTCTAAACCCAAATAAATTCAAATTTCATCGATATCTCAATTATTTTCGTGGATTTCATAGAAAAAACGACATTTTTCATTAAGATTTTAGCGAAAATGCTACTTTTTTAAATAGAAATATAAAATTTATGAATTATATAACATTCCTAATTATTTCTTATTCTAAACCCAAATAAATTCAAATTTCATCGATATCTCAATTATTTAAGTGGATTTCATAGAAAAAACGACATTTTTCATTAAGATTTTAGCGAAAATGCTACTTTTTTAAATAGAAATATACAATTTATGAATTATATATCATTCTTATTTATTTCTTATTCTAAACCCAAATAAATTCATATTTCATCGATATCTCAATTATTTTCGTGGATTTCATAGAAAAAACGACATTTTTCATTAAGATTTTATCGAAAATGCTACTTTTTTAAATAGAAATACAAAATTTATGAATTATATATCATTCTTATTTATTTCTTATTCTAAACCCAAATAAATTCATATTTCATCGATATCTCAATTATTTTCGTGGATTTCATAGAAAAAACGACATTTTTCATTAAGATTTTAGCGAAAATGCTACTTTTTTAAATAGAAATATAAAATTTATGAATTATATATCATTCTTATTTATTTCTTATTCTAAACCCAAATAAATTCATATTTCATCGATATCTCAATTATTTTCGTGGATTTCATAGAAAAAACGACATTTTTCATTAAGATTTTTGCGAAAATGCTACTTTTTTAAATAGAAATATAAAATTTATGAATTATATATCATTCTTATTTATTTCTTATTCTAAACCCGAATAAATTCAAATTTCATCGATATCTCAATTATTTTCGTAGATTTCATAGAAAAAACGACATTTTTCATAAAGATTTTAGCGAAAATGCTACTTTTTTAAATAGAAATATAAAATTTATGAATTATATATCATTCTTATTTATTTCTTATTCTAAACCCGAATAAATTCAAATTTTAAGGATATCTCAATTATTTCCGTGGATTTCATAGAAAAAACGACAATTTTCATTAAGATTTTAGAGAAAATGCTACTTTTTTAAATAGAAATATAAAATTTATGAATTATATATTATTCATATTTATTTCTTATTCTAAACCCAAATAAATTCAAATTTCATCGATATCTCAATTATTTTCGTGGATTTCATAGAAAAAACGACATTTTTCATTAAGATTTTAGCGAAAATGCTACTTTTTTAAATAGAAATATAAAATTTATGAATTATATAACATTCTTAATTATTTCTTATTCTAAACCCAAAAAAAGTAGCATTTTCGCTAAAATCCTAATGAAAATCCACGAAAATAATTGAGATATCGATGAAATTTGAATTTATTCGGCTTTAGAATAAGAAATAAATAAGAATTTTTTCGCTAAAATCTTAATGAAAAATGACGTTTTTTCTATGAAATCCACGAAAATAATTGAGATATCGATTAAATTTGAATTTATTCGGGTTTAGAATAAGAAATAAATAAGAATGATATATAATTCATAAATTGTATATTTCTATTTAAAAAAGTAGCATTTTCGCTAAAATCTTAATGAAAAATGTCGTTTTTTCTATGAAATCCACTTAAATAATTGAGATATCGATGAAATTTGAATTTATTTGGGTTTAGAATAAGAAATAATTAAGAATGTTATATAATTCATAAATTTTATATTTCTATTTAAAAAAGTAGCATTTTCGCTAAAATCTTAATGAAAAATGTCGTTTTTTCTATGAAATCCACGAAAATAATTGAGATATCGATGAAATTTGAATTTATTTGGGTTTAGAATAAGAAATAAATATGAATGATATATAATTCATAAATTTTATATTTCTATTTAAAAAAGTAGCATTTTCTCTAAAATCTTAATGAAAAATGTCGTTTTTTATATGAAATCCACGGAAATAATTGAGATATCGATAAAATTTGAATTTATTTGAGTTTAGAATAAGAAATAAATAAGAATGATATATAATTCATAAATTTTATATTTCTATTTAAAAAAGTAGCATTTTCGATAAAATCTTAATGAAAAATGTCGTTTTTTCTATGAAATCCACGAAAATAATTGAGATATCGATGAAATTTGAATTTATTTGGGTTTAGAATAAGAAATAAATATGAATGATATATAATTCATAAATTTTATATTTCTATTTAAAAAAGTAGCATTTTCGAAAAAATCTTAATGAAAAATGTCGTTTTTTCTATGAAATCCACGAAAATAATTGAGATATCGATGAAATATGAATTTATTTGGGTTTAGAATAAGAAATAAATAAGAATGATATATAATTCATAAATTTTATATTTCTATTTAAAAAAGTAGCATTTTCGATAAAATCTTAATGAAAAATGTCGTTTTTTCTATGAAATCCACGAAAATAATTGAGATATCGATGGAATTTGAATTTATTTGGGTTTAGAATAAGAAATAATTAAGAATGTTATATAATTCATAAATTTTATATTTCTATTTAAAAAAGTAGCATTTTCGCTAAAATCTTAATGAAAAATGTCGTTTTTTCTAAGAAATCCACGAAAATAATTGAGATATCGATGAAATTTGAATTTATTTGGGTTTAGAATAAGAAATAAAAATGTATGATATATAATTCATAAATTTTATATTTCTATTTAAAAAAGTAGCATTTTCTCTAAAATCTTAATGAAAAATGTCGTTTTTTATATGAAATCCACGGAAATAATTGAGATATCGATAAAATTTGAATTTATTTGGGTTTAGAATAAGAAATAAATAAGAATGATATATAATTCATAAATTTTATATTTCTATTTAAAAAAGTAGCATTTTCGATAAAATCTTAATGAAAAATGTCGTTTTTTCTATGAAATCCACGAAAATAATTGAGATATCGATGAAATATGAATTTATTTGGGTTTAGAATAAGAAATAAATAAGAATGATATATAATTCATAAATTTTATATTTCTATTTAAAAAAGTAGCATTTTCGCTAAAATCTTTATGAAAAATGTCGTTTTTTATATGAAATCCACGGAAATAATTGAGATATCGATAAAATTTGAATTTATTCGGGTTTAGAATAAGAAATAAATAAGAATGATATATAATTCATAAATTTTATATTTCTATTTAAAAAAGTAGCATTTTCGCTAAAATCTTAATGAAAAATGTCGTTTTTTCTATGATATCCACGGAAATAATTGAGATATCGATGAAATATGAATTTATTTGGGTTTAGAATAAGAAATAAATAAGAATGATATATAATTCATAAATTTTATATTTCTATTTAAAAAAGTAGCATTTTCTCTAAAATCTTAATGAAAAATGTCGTTTTTTCTATGAAATCCACGGAAATAATTGAGATATCCTTAAAATTTGAATTTATTCGGGTTTAGAATAAGAAATAAATATGAATGATATATAATTCATAAATTTTCTATTTCTATTTAAAAAAGTAGCATTTTCGCTAAAATCTTAATGAAAAATGTCGTTTTTTATATGAAATCGACGAAAATAATTGAGATATCGATAAAATTTGAATTTATTTGGGTTTAGAATAAGAAATAATTATGAATGATATATAATTCATAAATTTTCTATTTCTATTTAAAAAAGTAGCATTTTCGCTAAAATCTTAATGAAAAATGTCGTTTTTTATATGAAATCCACGAAAATAATTGAGATATCGATGAAATTTGAATTTATTCGGCTTTAGAATAAGAAATAAATAAGAATTTTTTCGCTAAAATCTTAATGAAAAATGACGTTTTTTCTATGAAATCCACGAAAATAATTGAGATATCGATTAAATTTGAATTTATTCGGGTTTAGAATAAGAAATAAATAAGAATGATATATAATTCATAAATTGTATATTTCTATTTAAAAAAGTAGCATTTTCGATAAAATCTTAATGAAAAATGTCGTTTTTTCTATGAAATCCACGAAAATAATTGAGATATCGATGAAATTTGAATTTATTTGGGTTTAGAATAAGAAATAAATATGAATGATATATAATTCATAAATTTTATATTTCTATTTAAAAAAGTAGCATTTTCGCTAAAATCTTAATGAAAAATGTCGTTTTTTATATGAAATCGACGGAAATAATTGAGATATCGATAAAATTTGAATTTATTCGGCTTTAGAATAAGAAATAAATAAGAATGATATATAATTCATAAATTTTATATTTCTATTCAAAAAAGTAGCATTTTCGCTAAAATCTTAATGAAAAATGTCGTTTTTTCTATGAAATCCACGAAAATAATTGAGATATCGATGAAATTTGAATTTATTCGGGTTTAGAATAAGAAATAAATAAGAATGATATATAATTCATAAATTTTATATTTCTATTTAAAAAAGTAGCATTTTCGCTAAAATCTTAATGAAAAATGTCGTTTTTTCTATGAAATCCACGAAAATAATTGAGATATCGATAAAATTTGAATTTATTCGGGTTTAGAATAAGAAATAAATAAGAATGATATATAATTCATAAATTTTATATTTCTATTTAAAAAAGTAGCATTTTCACTAAAATCTTAATGAAAAATGTCGTTTTTTCTATGAAATCCATGAAAATAATTGAGATGTCGATGAAATTTGAATTTATTCGGGTTTAGAATAAGAAATAAATAAGAATGATATATAATTCATAAATTTTATATTTCTATTCAAAAAAGTAGCATTTTCGCTAAAATCTTAATGAAAAATGTCGTTTTTTCTATGAAATCCACGAAAATAATTGAGATATCGATGAAATTTGAATTTATTTGGGTTTAGAATAAGAAATAAATAAGAATGATATATAATTCATAAATTTTATATTTCTATTTAAAAAAGTAGCATTTTCGCTAAAATCTTAATGAAAAATGTCGTTTTTTCTATGAAATCCACGAAAATAATTGAGATATCGATGAAATTTGAATTTATTTGGGTTTATAATAAGAAATAAATATGAATGATATATAATTCATAAATTTTATATTTCTATTTAAAAAAGTAGCATTTTCGAAAAAATCTTAATGAAAAATGTCGTTTTTTCTATGAAATCCACGAAAATAATTGAGATATCGATGAAATATGAATTTATTTGGGTTTAGAATAAGAAATAAATAAGAATGATATATAATTCATAAATTTTATATTTCTATTTAAAAAAGCAGCATTTTCGCTAAAATCTTAATGAAAAATGTTGTTTTTTCTATGAAATCCACAAAAATAATTGAGATATCGATTTAATTTGAATTTATTCGGGTTTAGAATAAGAAATAAATAAGAATGATATATAATTCATAAATTTTATATTTCTATTTAAAAAAGTAGCATTTTCGCTAAAATCTTAATGAAAAATGTCGTTTTTTATATGAAATCGACGGAAATAATTGAGATATCGATAAAATTTGAATTTATTCGGCTTTAGAATAAGAAATAAATAAGAATGATATATAATTCATAAATTTTATATTTCTATTCAAAAAAGTAGCATTTTCGCTAAAATCTTAATGAAAAATGTCGTTTTTTCTATGAAATCCACGAAAATAATTGAGATATCGATGAAATTTGAATTTATTCGGGTTTAGAATAAGAAATAAATAAGAATGATATATAATTCATAAATTTTATATTTCTATTTAAAAAAGTAGCATTTTCGCTAAAATCTTAATGAAAAATGTCGTTTTTTCTATGAAATCCACGAAAATAATTGAGATATCGATGAAATTTGAATTTATTTGGGTTTAGAATAAGAAATAAATAAGAATGATATATAATTCATAAATTTTATATTTCTATTTAAAAAAGTAGCATTTTCGCTAAAATCTTAATTAAAAATGTCGTTTTTTCTATGAAATCCACGAAAATAATTGAGATGTCGATGAAATTTGAATTTATTTGGGTTTAGAATAAGAAATAAATAAGAATGATATATAATTCATAAATTTTATATTTCTATTTAAAAAAGTAGCATTTTCGCTAAAATCTTTATGAAAAATGTCGTTTTTTATATGAAATCCACGGAAATAATTGAGATATCGATAAAATTTGAATTTATTCGGGTTTAGAATAAGAAATAAATAAGAATGATATATAATTCATAAATTTTATATTTCTATTTAAAAAAGTAGCATTTTCACTAAAATCTTAATGAAAAATGTCGTTTTTTCTATGAAATCCACGAAAATAATTGAGATGTCGATGAAATTTGAATTTATTCGGGTTTAGAATAAGAAATAAATAAGAATGATATATAATTCATAAATTTTATATTTCTATTCAAAAAAGTAGCATTTTCGCTAAAATCTTAATGAAAAATGTCGTTTTTTCTATGAAATCCACGAAAATAATTGAGATATCGATGAAATTTGAATTTATTTGGGTTTAGAATAAGAAATAAATAAGAATGATATATAATTCATAAATTTTATATTTCTATTTAAAAAAGTAGCATTTTCGCTAAAATCTTAATGAAAAATGTTGTTTTTTCTATGAAATCCACAAAAATAATTGAGATATCGATTTCATTTGAATTTATTCGGGTTTAGAATAAGAAATAAATAAGAATGATATATAATTCATAAATTTTAAATTTCTATTTAAAAAAGTAGCATTTTCGCTAAAATCTTAATGAAAAATGTCGTTTTTTCAATGAAATCCACGAAAATAATTGAGATATCGATTTCATTTGAATTTATTCGGGTTTAGAATAAGAAATAAATAAGAATGATATATAATTCATAAATTTTATATTTCTATTTAAAAAAGTAGCATTTTCGCTAAAATCTTAATGAAAAATGTCGTTTTTTCTATGAAATCCACTTAAATAATTGAGATATCGATGAAATTTGAATTTATTCGGGTTTAGAATAAGAAATAAATAAGAATGATATATAATTCATAAATTTTATATTTCTATTCAAAAAAGTAGCATTTTCGTTAAAATCTTAATGAAAAATGTCGTTTTTTCTATGAAATCCACTTAAATAATTGAGATATCGATGAAATTTGAATTTATTCGGGTTTAGAATAAGAAATAAATAAGAATGATATATAATTCATAAATTTTATATTTCTATTCAAAAAAGTAGCATTTTCGTTAAAATCTTAATGAAAAATGTCGTTTTTTCTATGAAATCCACGAAAATAATTGAGATATCGATGAAATTTGAATTTATTTGGGTTTAGAATAAGAAATAAATAAGAATGATATATAATTCATAAATTTTATATTTCTATTTAAAAAAGTAGCATTTTCGCTAAAATCTTAATGAAAAATGTCGTTTTTTCTATGAAATCCACGAAAATAATTGAGATATCGATGAAATTTGAATTTATTTGGGTTTATAATAAGAAATAAATATGAATGATATATAATTCATAAATTTTATATTTCTATTTAAAAAAGTAGCATTTTCGAAAAAATCTTAATGAAAAATGTCGTTTTTTCTATGAAATCCACGAAAATAATTGAGATATCGATGAAATATGAATTTATTTGGGTTTAGAATAAGAAATAAATAAGAATGATATATAATTCATAAATTTTATATTTCTATTTAAAAAAGTAGCATTTTCGCTAAAATCTTAATGAAAAATGTCGTTTTTTATATGAAATCCACGGAAATAATTGAGATATCGATAAAATTTGAATTTATTCGGGTTTAGAATAAGAAATAAATAAGAATGATATATAATTCATAAATTTTATATTTCTATTTAAAAAAGTAGCATTTTCGCTAAAATCATTATGAAAAATGTCGTTTTTTATATGAAATCCACGAAAATAATTGAGATATCGATGAAATTTGAATTTATTCGGGTTTAGAATAAGAAATAAATAAGAATGATATATAATTCATAAATTTTATATTTCTATTTAAAAAAGTAGCATTTTCGCTAAAATCTTAATGAAAAATGTCGTTTTTTCTATGAATTCCACGAAAATAATTGAGATATCGATGAAATATGAATTTATTTGGGTTTAGAATAAGAAATAAATAAGAATGATATATAATTAATAAATTTTATATTTCTATTTAAAAAAGCAGCATTTTCGCTAAAATCTTAATGAAAAATGTTGTTTTTTCTATGAAATCCACAAAAATAATTGAGATATCGATTTAATTTGAATTTATTCGGGTTTAGAATAAGAAATAAATAAGAATGATATATAATTCATAAATTTTATATTTCTATTTAAAAAAGTAGCATTTTCGCTAAAATCTGAATGAAAAACGTCGTTTTTTATATGAAATCCACGGAAATAATTGAGATGTCGATGAAATTTGAATTTATTCGGGTTTAGAATAAGAAATAAATAAGAATGATATATAATTCATAAATTTTATATTTCTATTTAAAAAAGTAGCATTTTCGCTAAAATCTTAATGAAAAATGTCGTTTTTTCTATGAAATCCACGAAAATAATTGAGATATCGATGAAATTTGAATTTATTTGGGTTTATAATAAGAAATAAATATGAATGATATATAATTCATAAATTTTATATTTCTATTTAAAAAAGTAGCATTTTCGAAAAAATCTTAATGAAAAATGTCGTTTTTTCTATGAAATCCACGAAAATAATTGAGATATCGATGAAATATGAATTTATTTGGGTTTAGAATAAGAAATAAATAAGAATGATATATAATTCATAAATTTTATATTTCTATTTAAAAAAGCAGCATTTTCGCTAAAATCTTAATGAAAAATGTCGTTTTTTCTATGAAATCCACGAAAATAATTGAGATATCGATGAAATTTGAATTTATTTGGGTTTAGAATAAGAAATAAATATGAATGATATATAATTCATAAATTTTATATTTCTATTTAAAAAAGTAGCATTTTCTCTAAAATCTTAATGAAAAATGTCGTTTTTTATATGAAATCCACGGAAATAATTGAGATATCGATAAAATTTGAATTTATTTGGGTTTAGAATAAGAAATAAATAAGAATGATATATAATTCATAAATTTTATATTTCTATTTAAAAAAGTAGCATTTTCGATAAAATCTTAATGAAAAATGTCGTTTTTTCTATGAAATCCACGAAAATAATTGAGATATCGATGAAATTTGAATTTATTTGGGTTTAGAATAAGAAATAAATATGAATGATATATAATTCATAAATTTTATAATTCTATTTAAAAAAGTAGCATTTTCGAAAAAATCTTAATGAAAAATGTCGTTTTTTCTATGAAATCCACGAAAATAATTGAGATATCGATGAAATATGAATTTATTTGGGTTTAGAATAAGAAATAAATAAGAATGATATATAATTCATAAATTTTATATTTCTATTTAAAAAAGTAGCATTTTCGCTAAAATCTTAATGAAAAATGTCGTTTTTTATATGAAATCGACGGAAATAATTGAGATATCGATAAAATTTGAATTTATTCGGCTTTAGAATAAGAAATAAATAAGAATGATATATAATTCATAAATTTTATATTTCTATTCAAAAAAGTAGCATTTTCGCTAAAATCTTAATGAAAAATGTCGTTTTTTCTATGAAATCCACGAAAATAATTGAGATATCGATGAAATTTGAATTTATTCGGGTTTAGAATAAGAAATAAATAAGAATGATATATAATTCATAAATTTTATATTTCTATTTAAAAAAGTAGCATTTTCGCTAAAATCTTAATGAAAAATGTCGTTTTTTCTATGAAATCCACGAAAATAATTGAGATATCGATAAAATTTGAATTTATTCGGGTTTAGAATAAGAAATAAATAAGAATGATATATAATTCATAAATTTTATATTTCTATTTAAAAAAGTAGCATTTTCACTAAAATCTTAATGAAAAATGTCGTTTTTTCTATGAAATCCATGAAAATAATTGAGATGTCGATGAAATTTGAATTTATTCGGGTTTAGAATAAGAAATAAATAAGAATGATATATAATTCATAAATTTTATATTTCTATTTAAAAAAGTAGCATTTTCACTAAAATCTTAATGAAAAATGTCGTTTTTTCTATGAAATCCATGAAAATAATTGAGATGTCGATGAAATTTGAATTTATTCGGGTTTAGAATAAGAAATAAATAAGAATGATATATAATTCATAAATTTTATATTTCTATTTAAAAAAGTAGCATTTTCGCTAAAATCTTAATGAAAAATGTCGTTTTTTCTATGAAATCCACGAAAATAATTGAGATATCGATGAAATTTGAATTTATTTGGGTTTATAATAAGAAATAAATATGAATGATATATAATTCATAAATTTTATATTTCTATTTAAAAAAGTAGCATTTTCGAAAAAATCTTAATGAAAAATGTCGTTTTTTTCTATGAAATCCACGAAAATAATTGAGATATCGATGAAATATGAATTTATTTGGGTTTAGAATAAGAAATAAATAAGAATGATATATAATTCATAAATTTTATATTTCTATTTAAAAAAGCAGCATTTTCGCTAAAATCTTAATGAAAAATGTTGTTTTTTCTATGAAATCCACAAAAATAATTGAGATATCGATTTAATTTGAATTTATTCGGGTTTAGAATAAGAAATAAATAAGAATGATATATAAT